>NW_023590789.1:8400120-8429251 GCF_014843425.1 Jatropha curcas | reverse complement strand
GGCTAGATTCCCAAACTCTTCAAGATTAGAGGGGTTAAACTTCTCTTTCCTGTTGGACCAGCGTCGAAGCAAACAGTTTAGCAAACAAGGTGAATTCAGTGCACCTGAAGTAGCCGTCAGCTCTCCTCGCCTGTATCTAGGCATAGATGTTCAGGGGCCTGGATGGATAACCAGCATCTAGAACGCTCAAGAGGGTAGTAGGGGCCTGACTCGACAATCCGTGGCAGGTCTATCCCAATCAGCACCACCATCCGGTCGGAGGAGATCTCAGTCCTCCAGTCATCATAATAGGCTCGATCGGTCGAATGCGAAAGGGATCCCGGAGATTCACCGAAAAAATCCGCAGGGGTCAGTGTCAATTTGCCCAAAGAGAGTGAAAGTATTGGTGGTGTCCCACCATCTCTCGGCCAAGCACACATAATCCTGTGGTTTGCTCCGACCCATGTCAGATGTCTCAGATAGCCCAGATAAGACGGACGGATAATCGCGCCAACCGGGTTTGTTTTGATCAAATATTTCGAGCTGACTTCACCACAAAACTCTCACCACATCAATTTAATACGGGAGTGCTTAAAAGGTTAAATCAACCTAAGAGTTACTCCTCGGTTCCTTACTAAGGGTAATATCTTAGTTCTTACCCTTAGCATGTATACTAATAAAACATAAGCACAGGAAATTTTAAAATTTCACAACAATTGGCCTAAGGCCCAAAATTCACAATTTGGCCTAAGGCCCAAAAATTTCACAATTTTCGGCCTAAGGCCCAAAAAATTTTCACAATTCGGGCCTAAGGGCCCAAAATTCACAATTCGGCCTAAGGCCAGAAAATTCACAAGTTCGGCTTAAGGCCCAGAATTCAACAATTGGCCTAAGGCCCAAAATTCACCATTTTGGCTTAAGGCCTAAATAATTAACAATAATATGCAAACAAAAGTGAAGGGAGCCTACCTGGGCGAAGATGCACGGTATGAGTGCCGTGAGATCAGCGTCTACATAAGATCGAACTCGTTGGAGAGGATATCCCCAGAGACTCGAGAAAATCCTTCACCGCTGCTGTAGCTGGGGAAGTCATGATGAGATTGAGAGAATGAGAGACTTTTGGTTTGGAGGTTTAGAATGAATGAAATGGAGAATTTCAAGTTAATTTATAAGCAAATAGCAAACAAGGCGGGTTCTTCTGGAACGTCTCGATTTTTGCCTCCAAAATTTGCGTTTCAGACAACACACCGACTCCCATAAACCATTTTTTATGGTTGCCGGGGGGGCAACTGTGAATACCAAATTTTGACGGTCAAAGAGCCAGTTATTCCCGGACTACAAACAGTCCGGCCGGCCAAAAGGCCATTTTAGAGTTCACCCGAAGTATGCCAATATGGTACTTGAAACGTACGGAAAAAAATTGCACGAAGGATCACAGAGCTGGTCCCCGGAATAAATTTTGGGAGGTCACGAACTCCCGGAAAAACCTCTGAAAACGGAAAAAATAGCAAAACCACCATCAGGCCTCGGTTGGCTCGGGCCGACCGAACCTGGGGCTCGGGCTTGTCGCCCACCGAACAATTCCCCGTTTCGCCTATAAAATACAGGAGCCCGGGGTGACACTTTCAACTCACTCACGTCAATAGATGTTTGAGACGGCTCCTTCTCACCCTAACACTCTTGCGCTTACTGCTTTTCTGCATTTTAGTTAGCTTTATTGCTTTCTTTGCTTGTTAGTGGTCACTTAAATTCGGAATTAATTAAATATTATCCTTAACGAGGAGCTTAACCTGAAGTTAAAGGAAGTGGCCGTCGATTAATCAGGTACAATAAACTTAATCTGCCCTATTTTAATTTTTTTAGCACTTCATGGCCATGCTTCTTCTACTCCTAATAATTCTTACAATTGCATAATGCATTCACGTCTTATTAGAGCAAAATAAACTCCTTCGATTAAATAAATTTAAGGCTAAATAGCCGGTTAATCAATAATCGTTGGTGTTAAGACTTAAATCCAGACCAATTTGGCTAAAAAGCTAGGTAATCAATAACTATGAAAGAAATGCCTTTATTTCGAAACAAAATCCGGCCTTAAGTCCAATTAATTCAATAATTGTGGCTAATAGCCTTCATTAAAACACGTTTTTCCTTGCAAATCAATTGCCTACATTGGCAAATCAATTAATCACTTTTGGCAAACAATTGCCTATAAGTAGAGTTAATCATTTTTTTAGCGACCAAATCGCTTAAATCGAAATTTTGCTAAAAGCCTTTAATTAATCAACCTTTTGGGCTAAAAGCCTTAAATTCAACCAATTTTGGCAACAATCGCCCAATCAACCATTTTTGGCAATAAATTGCCTAATATCAAACTCATTTTGGCTAAAGCCTTTCAAATTAATTCAAATCTTTTGGCCCTAAAAAAAGCCTAAAATCAAGCATTTTTGGCCGACAATCGTCCTTAAATCTTTACATCAATTTTTTGGCAACAATTGCCTAAATCAATCTTTTTGGCTTAAGCCCTTAAATCAACAACTTTTTGGCATCAAATGCCTAAAAAATCAATTTTTCAAGGCAAAAATGCCTAAACAAATGCCACGAAGCATACACACACTCATGCAAAGCCCAGATTACCCATTCAAAGCCCTTAAAAAGGCCCTATCGAACTACGTTGACTTTGACTCTTTCATTCCAAAGGAAGTACGTAGGCACGTTTGGGATTTAACCCCGAGCGGGCAAGTCGAAATTCACATAAACATTTTCATTGGTCCAATTAACATCAATTCACCTTGCAAAGCATTCATTCATAGGTATAGATCATCAGTATGACATTAGTCTCGGGATCCACCTCAGGTTCGTAGACCATGCCTTAACATTGGGTTAATTAATCTAGCATTTAGGTTAATTAAAATTGGAGGTCACTTAGGGTTTTTCCTAGGTTTTACCTTAAAAATAATAAACAAGGTGGTGACTCACACACTCACGTGGATTTTCTGCCTTTTAGTCATATAGCATAACATGCATTTTGGCATTATCGGGTAGGGTCATAGTCTTATTCTATTAGTCTTCTTAAATTCATAATGTAAGCTTACTTTTAGAAACGTACTGTTAATTCATTGAAAACTCATACCTTAAAACATAATTACTTAACATAGAAAATTTCTTATCATAGAAATCATTACAAGTTTCTTTAAAACTTTAAGTGACTCATGAAAACTTCATTACTTTAACATAATTACTTAATATAGGAAATTTTCAAAAAATTCCTTTCATTTTTGCTAAAAAACTTTCTTGAAAGTTCATTAATGAAATTTATCATAAGAAATTTCTTTATCATATAAATTCATAGTCTTCTTATTCAAAATTCAAAGCACATACAACTTAAACACCCATTTTTTTTTAAACTCAAACATATGAAAGTTATCAAAAATAATCATACTTATGTCATATATATATATAGGCATAACATAAAAAAAAAAAAATTAAGTAAACCTTACCACCCTAAAAGTGGTTTCGGCCCTCTTAATGAAACCAAGGGGAGGGATTTCCTTCTCCAATCAAAGGCATGCTAACATAACTCTTATGCACCAATAGTATTCATTTCAAAACCCTCATCATGCATTATTCTAACCAATTCCACACTTTTTCCCGAAAATTCCAACAATTTTTTTCCCATTTATATCCAACATATCCACAATAACACTTTTCAAACTTGTCTTATTTTTTATCAACTAAATCCTAAAACATACAAATAATCAAGAGAAACTTCCTCACACCTGATTCGTACATACTTTTATTTAAATAAACCTATGTTTCAAGATAGAGAAATTTTCCAGCATTAAAATAAACTTGACCTTTGCTGTGTTCTTAAGACATAACTTTAGTTATAGGTCTCCAAATTGAGTGAAGTTAAATTCACTAGAAAGCTAAGATAAAATACTACAAATGTTATGAAGGGAGCACAACTCAGATCAATTTGTAAGATGGTAAACAAAGGCTAGGAACACAGACCAATAGTCCAAACCTGATTCAGCAGAACCAAATCAAATGTTTGTTAAATTCCTCTTTATCCAAGCACTCAAATTAAACCAATAAAAAACTAAGGAAGTCTTAAGATACAGGGAAACAACTTTCATGAAGAACTCAGAACATAATATTGCCATCATAGTGGTCAAAATGGGCACTCAATTCAAAGATGCATGTGGCCCGGCATAACAGAATCAGTTTGGGTTTTTCAGCCATAAGTTGAGCTATATATATCCAAATTGGACACAAGAGGATGGGTGGATGGGTTGGAAAGCTAAGAAGTATACCTACAACTTTCAAGAAGGGCTCAGACACAGATGGAAAATGAAAAGGATCGAAAAGTAGTCCTTAATCTCACCCAATTACACATTTCTCCAAATTCAGCTTACTCTAGTCATGAAAAAGAACATGAAAGACAAAAGATACAAGGTTTAGATTTCTACCTGTTTTCGCACCGCCCCTGAGCGATCCGAAGAACATTCAATTTTTAAGTTTCAAAATGGAAAAATGATATTTATTTTGAGCAAGTTGGTGACAAAACCTTTTGGATACGATGCCGATAAATTGGTCTTATAAAATATTTTGAGTCACCACCCATTATTTCGGCAATTTCGGCAATGCGACGTTTTCAAATATTTATTTAAAAATGATCCATTTAAACCCAAATTTTCATTTTAAGGCTGTTGATGCGTGATTTATGCCCCGCCTACTTGGTGATGATTATGAGAATAAGGAGATAAAGGAATCACGATCAACCAGGAAGTGTTTAAACCAAAAATTTGGAATCGGAACCGCCCAAAGGAGTCTTGACCCGCGTTAGGGTTGCCTGACCCGCGTTAGGGTTGCATCACGCAGCTATCACCTGCGTGACGACACTCTTAGTTGCGTCACGCAACTCTAACCAGGCTGACACCTCTGGCGCGCCCGTGCAATGGTCTGCACTGTTTGTATGGACACGCGGCAACTGTACGAAAAGTAAGTTGCATCACGCAGCTTACAGTTGCGTGACGCAGCTAATACCTGCGTGACGCAACTGTGTTCTGTTGCCCTACCCATATAAATACGACATTTTGTGCTAAAAACGGGACTTTTTCTCTCATTTTTCTTTGGACCTCAACGTTTTAAGCTAAAACTTTTGATTTACGGCTAGGGTTTCTTCCCCAAGAACTCAAGTGAGTAACCTTGAGGAAGATCAAGCCATTAGATATATAGATTTAAAATCAAAACATAAAAAAAAGAGATAAGAAGAGGAAAAGAGAAAAAAGAAGAAAGAAACATTTGTTTTGTGAAAACTTGATAACAATACTTATGGGATCATGAAGCAGTGTTCCAAAACCAATCCAAGTGCATGCAATCCTCAAATCTGAGGGTTAGGTAATCACTTTAACTTTCTCTTTTCATTTTTAGTCTTTTATTTCTTAAAAACCTCATTTTCATAGCATATAGTTGGTTTGTTATTGGTTAAGCCCATTTCTGGAGTATTTCTGATTTGTGTTTTAATTATTTGTTAACAAAAAGGAACATGTAAAAAAGAGTAGTTTGAATGGTAGTTACGGACCAGAGCAGCTACGTCACGCAGCTACTACCTCTGTGCGGCACACTTTCACGTCCAAAAGGCCCTTAACTGGATAGGACCACCCGCGTGAACGCGACTGTTCGTGTACTCAGTCTTTTTTTTGTTTCATACATTTTTATTTAATTATTATGCTTTGAATAAATATATTTCAATACATCTTGAGGTTTCAATAAAGTCACAACGAACAGTTTCGTACGGCGTAATTAAAGAGTTCCGTCACGGCTTACTGCATAGAACAGCTGCGTGACGCAACTATCTAAAGCTCAGGATAATAACTAAGAGTTCCGTCACGCAACTGTTCTTCATAGAACAGCTGCGTGACGCAACTGTCTTTAAGTTCCAGAATATTTTATTATCTTATTTCATGTCATTAAGTAGATTTTTGATCCTAATTCGGAAAATGGTCAATAATGGGCAAATCGTGTTCTAATCAAACCAAATCAATTAATTCACTATGATTATAAGATTTTAAGATTTATTATTTATTGCTTATTGTTTAAGAGTATCATTAAAATCTGGTTTGTGGCCCGCCTTTAACCATAAGGCAAGAGCGGGAGCCGGGTCTTTTTAATTATTTTTGCTATATTATGGATCGGATGAACTGTGATGATGAATTTATTAATGAATGCAATGAAATGATCCTAATTTGGATGATTTAATCAATTTTCCACAATAGGAGCTCGATTCGATTTATTCGGGTCTGGGTTTAATTAAATAAATTGGGCTTTTTTTTAAATAAAATCCAATTAGAAATCGTAGGCTAAAAAAGAGGGCGGTTTTCCCGGCGTCGGCTTCCAAATGGGACCGACGTACCCAATTCCCACTACCTTAATCGTTACATTGGTACGCCTGACCAATTTTTTCGAAATAATTAGCCTTAAATTAAAAATTGAGGTTTAAAATGGAAGTCATTTTTATAAATAAAATTGGAAACGGTCCCATTGTCGAAAATAATGAGTGGCGACTAAAAATAATTTATAAGACGATTTATCGGGCACCGCGATCCCACCCAAAAAGGTTTTAACACCACTTTCAATAAAAATAAAAAAGTTTTTCGAGATCCATTTTCGGGGTTTTAAGGGATCTCAACTCTCTCAAAAATGCATAAAGACGAGGAGAGGGGCGAAAACAAAGGCCAACTTATTTTAAAAACTGGTCAGGCGCACCAAGGCGATTCTGGGTAAGAGAATTGGGTACGTCGGCCCGTTGGGAGCCGACGCCGGGAAAAATCGGCCTTTTTTAACCTACAATTTCTAATTTATTTTTAGTTAAAAAAGCTAAATTATTTATTTACTTGAACCCAACCCGAATGAATCGAACCGAGTTCCTATGTGGAAAATTAATTAATCGTCCCATTTAAGTTCAACTAAATTCAATCATCACATCCATAATCATTTAACTCATCCACACAAAAGTAATTAAAATAAATAAATAAAAGACCCCAAAAGTAATTAAAATAAATAAATAAAAGACCCGCTCTTGCCTTATGGTTAAAGGGGGGCCACAAACCAAACCTAAAAAAGACATTCTACCCGATTATAAATTTTAACCCGAAAGCCAAAAAAACCCAAAATCATGCATAGTTACATTTTAATAATCTAAACTTAATTAAATTGCAATCTGCCCACAATTGGTTGTCGTCAGACTTATTAAAAGAATTAAATTTTATTTTTTTTGTACAAAAACTATTATTTTTAAAAGAACAAAAAATCGTTTCTGGAACCCTAGAACAGTCGCGTCACACAGCTGTTCTATGAAAGAACAGTTGCGTGACGGATCCAATAGCTGCGTGACGCAACTGTTCATAATTTGGAAAACTCCAGATTCGTCAAACGTATATTTTAGATCCATAATTAAAAATATAATATTAAAAAAAACAAATAAAATAAAATTAAAAAAAAACAAATAAAATAAAATTATGAATATGAACAGTTCCGTCACGCAACCCTTAGATCCGTTACAGATCTAATAGCTGCGTGACGCAACTAGTCTGGGTAAAGAAACAATGCTTTAGGACATGAACAGTTCCGTCACACAACTGCCAGGTCCGTTACGGATCTACTGGCTGTGTGATGCAGCTGCTCTGGTCCGTGCTTACTTTTCAAACAACTCTTTTTACGTCTTTCTTTTATTTAAACACGTTTTAATAAAATCTAAAAACAACCAAGAATGAGCAGAATACCGTTTAACTAAGATTAACTACCAAAACAATAACAAAATCAATAACAATAAATAAAGATACAAAGAAAAGTTGAAGGTAGTTACCTAACCCTCAGACTGAGGATTGTAGACAGCTTGAACGAGAGTGAAGGTAAAGCAGTTCCATAAGCTTTTTCCACAAGAATTTAACACTCACTCTTTTCTCTCTTAATTTCTTTTCTTTTTATGATTTTCGTTTTAACTTAATTGATGTCTAATGGCTGTTTTTCTTCAAGGGAACTCAGAAGAGTCTTTGTAGAAAAACACTAGCCACAAATGTATGTTTCTATGCCTAAAATCTTGTCCCGAAATAAGAGATAAAACGATGTATTATATAGAGTAGGGGCAACAGTAGGGCAACAGGGGATAGCTGCGCACGCAGCTGACGGCTGCGTGACGGACCCGATAGTTGCGTGATGCAGCTCACTTTGTCGCGTCACGCCACTGCCAGTCGCGTCACCCCACTGCCAGTCGTGTCACCCCACTGTGAAAATGAGCTGCGTGACGCAGCGACAGTTGCGTGACGCAGTTGTCTCCTGACCTATCCTATAAATACATCTCTTTCTCACAATTTTGACGAAAAAAGAAGAAGAAGAAGAACACGATTTTGAAACCCTAAAAAACACACTATAAAGAAACCACAATTAAATCCGTGGAAACAAAGCTTCTGGAAATCTTAACTATCATTTTTTAAGAGATTTGATCCATTTGCAAGCATCAATCTGAGGATTAGGTAATTTCCTTAACATTCTTTGTATTTTTTATATATTTTTGTGATTTTAAATGGTTGTCCTGATCATCTAGTCACGTTCAAAAGGCTCAGTTTGATCGGCTTTGTTGGCTCCAAATCGAATCGAAAAACGACCTCCAAACTCGTTCATTGCGCTCTGAAGACTACCTTTGAGGCTCGATTTTTGATTGGCTTGAAGGATTTTGATTTGATTGCCCTGATCAACTAGTAATCACCATCATTAAGCCAGGAGAAGAATCCAAACAGCTTCGAAATTACACCATCAATGAACTTGGTGCGACCAAACGGTCGAGAAACCATCACCGGTTGGTCATTGAGATTACCCTGTTTAGGCTTCCCAATACCACCATCACTAATCAGGAAAAGGATTGACTCGATCAGCGGATTGACTCGATCAGCTTCGCAATACACCATCACTAATCGAGAAAATGATCCAAACAGCTTCGTAATACATCATCACTGCTCGGTGGGACCAAACGGTTTCGAGAAACCATCACCGGTTGGTCATTGAGATTGCCCTGATCAGCTTCACAATACACCATCACTAATCAGGAAAAGGATTGACTCGATCAGCTTCGCAATACACCATCACTAATCGAGAAAATGATACAAACAGCTTCGTAATACATCATCACTGCTCGGTGGGACCAAACGGCTTCGAGAAACCATCACCGGTTAACCTGAAAATATTTTCAAAAGGAAAGAGCAATTTCTCTGTACAAACAGATCTTGCCTTTGTTAAATGTTGGAGCATCACATGCCCCCATGCATT
Source organism: Jatropha curcas (assembly GCF_014843425.1). Next base: position 8,419,948 of record NW_023590789.1, on the reverse strand, counting down.
GATAATCATAAACTTTGAAATTTTGCATCAGTAGCCACCTCAACACCTAGGCCCCATGCAGAACCGCTCGTGGCAAATAATCACATATAACACTTGTCGGAAGAGTTCTACTGCATCAGGGCAAAATCCGGGCATTTACTTTTGCCCGCACCAGACTCCTAGAAATTCTTCCGTACTCGGCGGGACCGAAAAAATAATTATTAATTATTCAACAAACAAAAAAACCTTTCAGAAGCAATTTTACCAAACTTATTATCATAATATATTATCCTTGCAAAACTTCCTGTTTAAACATTTAGCACAAAACTATTAACGGCAAAAATTTTTTAGTACCATAAAGTTTTAAGCTAATACCCTTCCTGATGCGGGTGTATTGACAAGAAAACACAACCCTGAGGGGTAATTTGGAGGGTAATTTGGGCAATTTGATGATTTTGCCCCCTGTGTGGCGAGTAGATGGAATTGTTGAAGTATACGAGCCGCACACCGACTCCAAATTGATGATTTGTTTTTTTGGATTTTGCTTTATTCCTGCACAAAGGAAACAAAACCACAGAGACAAAATGGAGGCATCCCACGCACTTGCAAGAGTGGTTCACCTTGTTAATACGGGCATAAATTCCCGTCCACATTATTCAAAAATGGACAAAAGTCAATGAAATGGAAGCTAACCAAAATCATAGAGACAAAAAGATTTACACATTTTGAAAAATGATGGGGTGACCATTTTATCACCTGCAACATTCAGAAAGAAATAAGATATGCAACTTCTTCATGTATGCATGAACCTATTTAAGGGCTAGGGATTTTATGGTTTTTCTCTTATCGATCCTTCCAAGGAAACGGAAACCACTGAGAAAATAGCATTTGACCTTCTGATCGCTGTCTAAGAGAATCCAATATCCGGGCAGGACCAACAGCCAAAAATCTTTAAAACCAATAAGCATATGCTGACCATATAGGCAGAGAGGAAGGTCTTGTAATCAACGATCATGCCCCAGAAACAGAAGGGAGGAAGAATTTGAAAAACAAGCTCTTTGCTGATCTTACTTCTTTCAACATCATACAGAAGTAAAGAGCAACTACTTTAATACAATGGTCGTTCACTCTGACTACTCATTTGCCTATTCTCCTTCTAGTCAGGTTGATGGCATTGAGCAACCAGTCGCAAGTATGTCACGAATGCATGGCATAGATTTTACATTTAAACAACTAAGGCATAAACTAAGCACCATGCGTTAATCTCAAAATTTTTATTTATTTTATTTTTTACACTCTAACTTTTGCCTAGGCCGCCCTTTATGGGTTTTCAACCTGGTGAGCTTATTTCTTACCTAGGTTGCCCTTTCGATTTTTCAACCTAGCCCTTTTTATTCTTTATTCTTTTTTTTCTCTTTTTTTTTTTTTATAATCGAAATCATCATCTCAGACATAGAACCTTTTTCATTTGGTCTTGATTAACGATCTGATTAGAGGGTTTTCCTTTCGAAGTGACCAATTCAGCGGCACCCTTGTCCAACAATTTCTGAATTCTGAACGGTCCATGCCAGTTAGGTCTGAATTTCTCTCCAGGATGACCCAAGATGATGTCTGCTTTGAAGTGAAAACCATTGTCTGTAGCTATGTGATGAGTAGCACCATAGCGACAGAAAATGTTCCGCTCGATAAATCTAGTCATCTTGTTTGGCAGTCAACGAATAAAACGGACTTCTTTTTTTTTTTTTATTTTGGTCCGCAATGGAATAACGTCCCATTCTTGCAGCACTGTCGATCAGAACATCTATATGTGGAAAAGGGAAGCCATCTTTTGGCGAGGTTTTGTTTAAGTCTCTATGATCGACATAGGCTCTTAGTTTGCTAACCACTAAGGGTAATGTGCTACCTCCAAGAAATCTGCATCTAGCTGCTTTTGAACTTTAGCCTTGATCTTATCTTGCCATTCTGGTCTGACCCATCTTCTTTTCGCTTCACTGGCTGAATATTCGGATTGGTAGGGACGTCACGCTCTGCAATTGACTGATTGATCCCCGGCATATCAGCATAACTACAGACTAAGACTTTTGAATTCCACTTAAGACATTCTTGGAGATCGTTTCTGAGCTCAAGCTTAAAGTCTGATCCGATTTCGATTATTTTGAGATCTTCGACGGTGCTTAAGTTAAATGCAAAATGATGCAATGCATTTATGCCAAATATGCGTGTGGTATAATCAATGCCATGAACATAACAATCAGGAGAAAAAATAAAATAAGTAATCAAAATTCATTCCCATTGATTGAAATAGTAAATAAAATCCATCCATATTATTCTCAAAACACCATTTAGAAAAACAAAACAAAAAGAAGGATAAACAAAAAGAAGGATTAAGAGCTTGTTCAATTCACTCATCACAGCAAACTTTAATGGTTTCCGGGCGTCGGCTTGCTATGCCCAGGAGGCTTGGTGATCTTCCCACTATCTATCAAATCCTGTATAGTATACTTGAGCTGGAAGCAATTATCAGTAGAATGACCCTTGCATTGGTGGTACTCACAGTCTTGATCAAGAAACCTACCCCGAATAAGCCTGATGGATTAATTGGTAGCTTTGACAGCACACCATTCTTGATGCAGGACCTCATGACTGTGCTTAAAGGTCTGCCCAAATCAGTGAACTCCCTTCGCACATTCTCACTAACAGCTCCAACTATATTGCTACTCCCCGATTGGTTTGTAGCTGCATTGCCAACATTTCTATTATGACCATTGTGGGAAGACCGGTAATTACCACGCGTAATTTACCAAACCTCGGTTTTTTCTTTTTCCTCTGTTTTTCTGTTTCCATCTTCTTTGTATAGCTCTTCAATATTCAGTCCAGCCCTTTGAACTAGAGAAAAGTCAGTGAGAGGTTGGGGCCAAACATCCTCTCCTTGAACGTTACCCAGGGTAACAAGCTACCGGGCTTAAAAATCCTTGATTCCTGATCAGCTCTTGATCCTTTGGCCTTGCCTGGACCATGAACAACTTTGTCCTCCATCTTCTGTAATAATCGGAGAAGCTTTCATCCTTTCCTTGCTTTAAGCTCTCCAGATCACGAAGACTGAACTCATCGCTTTCATCTGTCTTGAAGTGCTTGAGAAAAGCAGTCTGAAGCTTGACCCAATCTTGTTGTGTCTCCATATCCAAGCCGTCATACCATCTCCTATAGCTCTTGTGCAGTGTCTAAGGAAATGCCCGTAACACATCCTCCTCATCATACCGGTTCATCTGAGCAACACGAATGAACTCAGACAAATGGGACCTCGGGTCATTATCTCCTTCAAATAGGGTATGTTTGAAGGTCTTGGAAGAAGTAGAGTTTGTGGGCTTCAGCTTCAAGACATATTCAGCCACATGGAAATTGGTAACTGGGTCCTATTCTTTCGAAATAGACATCTTCTCCACCTTATCCTTCAGTTCCGCCAGCTGCTTAATCAGATCATTCTCAACCGGAGCAGCATTACCAGCTGATACTTGGTTACCCAAAGCAGGTTCTGGAGTCTCTCTTTCCTTTACTATAGGCTAATTACTTGAAGCAGGAGGAACCTGATTCTATGCCCTCTCTTGAGCAAAAGCAGCGGCTATTATATCAGTTATAGCCCTTAACTGGGCAAAAGCCAGTCTCAATTCACAGTGTTGTCGGCCATCTTCAACTATAACCAGATCAGGACCGTAATCAGATGAACTTGAACTGACCATAGAAAACTAACCGGAGCACACTCGGGGATTTGGGACGCTACTGACCAAGGCGTTGACCCAAGGCTATCGGCGCCAAACTCTCGAAGTGGTTTCTCGGGACGGAATCCAATTTGGCTGATAGAGATAAAAGGACCTGAGTTTAAAGAGGTTCTGCATGCATGCATGAAAAATAGAGGCATCATAGATGAAGAATGCAAATCTAATGTGCTAATAACCGGTATGGAAATAAGAATCTCGTTTTTCGACGAGTGGGCCTAAAATTCGGCATTAAGAACATAGCAATAATTTACTTTGTACTCAAATATTTCTGGCATTATCTATCGTCGACCGTTTCCTTTGGATTTTACAGTCGGCCATCTTCTCTCAGTCCCTAATTATTGCCTTGGAATGAAAGAATTTCCAAGCGATATTTCTTCCAAGCGGGATATTTCTTTTTTTTTTTTTGTTTTTGGCGTCCTTAATTTTTGCCTTGGAATAGATGGTCCCAAGCAGGATCTTTTTACAATTTTTTTTTACAATCTCACGCTTACTTTCAGATAATGCGGGTAATGTGAAAATACAAAGGAATTGCAACCCCCTTATAGCTCCTTTTTCTTTTGGGTATTAATTCATCATAAACGATTGCATCATGTTATTCAAAACGAATTAGAGGTCCACTCTCAAAAGCAAGGTCAAACGTCCATACCGAAAATTAGCTCTTATTAATGCATGGCTGAAACGAAAATGTTACGTGATGAATGAATGTTACACCATATGAACAGTTTATAACACACAGGGGAACGGGAATTGGGAGATGCATGCCTTCCAACCTTATCTCTCCCACACACCGATTCCGTTGGTAAAAATTTCGACATCTGCTTCCTAGGATTTTGTCTAATCTCGACAACCAACAGGGGGTTTTGAGATTGACGATATAAACTCTCGGAAATGAATGTGGCAAAATATCAGCAAACAGAATCGGGTGTTCCTTATGGGGAAGTGACTAAGGCTTTCCACTACATGCATGGGCTTTGGTCCATTGGGCTCACAGAGTCAGGGTTCCGCAAACAGGATTCGGGCTTTTACATGGGCCTACTCCTTTTGACGCACCTTTGAAGGTACTAGGCTTACGGTTGGTAAAATTGTTAATGCTTGGGTGGATGTGCCTAAAACGCGAGGTTTAGGCTGGATCCACCTTCAAAGTTAACGATGATACCAAGGGATAATTTGGGTAGAAAGTGGTGAGAAGAGAGAAATGCAATATGAATGCAAGAACTTAGAGAAAAAGGAAAGCAAATAAACAAACAAGGACGATTAAAGAATTTTCCACTGCTTTCTAACCAATTTTATTTCCAATTTTAGAAAACGTAGGTTGAGAGTTAATTCCTAATTGCAACCATTTAGTTATTAAAAATAACCGGGGATTAGTGGTTGCATCCCCAGCGGAGTCGCCAATCTGTTTTCGCACCGCCCCCGAGCGATCTGAAAAACGTTCGATTTTAAGTTTCGAAATGGAAAAGCGATATTTATTTTGAGCAAGTTGGTGACAAAATCTTTTGGATACGATGCCGATAAATTGGTCTTATAAAATATTTTGAGTCGCCACCCATTATTTCGGCAATGGGACCGTTTCCAATTTTATTTTAAAAACCGTTTCCAATTATGGGACCGTTTCCAATTTTATTTTAAAAATGACTCTATTTAAACCCAAATTTTATTTTAAGGCCAACTTATTTTAAAAACTGGTCAGGCGCACCAAGGCGATTCTGGGTAAGGGAATTGGGTATGTCGGCCCGTTGGGAGCCGACGCCGGGAAAAACAGGCCTCTTTTAACCTACAATTTCTAATTTATTTTTAGTTAAAAAAGCTAAATTATTTATGTACTTGAACCCAACTCGAATGAATCGAATCGAGTTCCTATGTGGAAAATTAATTAATCATCCCATTTAAGTTCAACTAAATTCAATCATCACATCCATAATCATTTAACTCATCCACACAAAAGTAATTAAAACAAATAAATAAAAGACCCGCTCTCTTGCCTTATGGTTAAAGGCGGGCCACAACCCAAACCTAAAAAATACATTCTACCCGATTAAAAATTTTAACCAGAAAGCCAAAAAAACCCAAAATCATGCATAGTTACATTTTAATAATCTAAACTTAATTAAATTGCAATCTGCCCACAATTGGTTGTCTTCAGACTTATTAAAAGAATTAAATTTTTTTTTTGTACAAAAACTATTATTTTTAAAAGAACAAAAAATCGTTTCTGGAACCCTAGAACAGTCGCGTCATGCAGCTGTTCTATGGAAGAACATTGCGTGACGGATCTAATAGCTGTGTGACGCAGCTGTTCATAATATGGAAAACTTCAGATTCGTCAAACGTATATTTTAGATCCATAATTAAAAATATAATATTAAAAAAAAACAAATAAAATAAAATTATGAATATGAACAGTTCCATCACGCAACCCTTAGATCCGTTACAGATCTAATAGCTGCGTGACGCAACTAGTCTAGGTAAAGAAACAATGCTTTGGGACATGAACAGTTCCGTCACGCAACCAACTGCCAGGTCCGTTATGGATCTACTAGCTGCGTGACGCAGCTGCTCTGGTCCGTACTTACATTTCAAACAACTCTTTTTACGTCTTTCTTTTATTTAAACACGGTTTAATAAAATCTAAAAATAGCCAAGAATGAGCAGAATACCGTTTAACTAAGATTAACTATCAAAACAATAACAAAATCAATAACAATAAATAAAGATACAAAGAAAAGTTGAAGGTAGTTACCTAACCTTCAGACTGAGGATTGTAGACAGCTTGAACGACGCCTTAAAAGAGTTGAAGGTTAAGAGTTCCATAAGCTTTTTCCACAGGATTTAATGCTCACTCTTTTCTCTCTTAATTTTCTCTTTTTTTATGATTTCGTGTTTGACTTAATTTGATGCTAATGGCTGTTCTTCTTTCTTCAAGGGAACTCAGAAGAGTCTTTGTAGAAAAACCTAGCCACAAATGTATGTTTCTATGCCCTAAAAATCTTGTCCCGAATAAGAGATAAAACGATGTATTTATAGAGGTAGGGCAATAGGGGATAGCTGCGTATCGCAGCTGACGGCTGCGTGACGGACCTAATAGCTGCGTGACGCAGCTCACTTTCTGGACCGTTGCCACGTACTCAAACAGAATGAAAAACCATTATGTGGCATTAACGGTGACGTCATCTTGATTGGAGCTGTGTGACGCAGCCGACAGTGCCGTCACGCACCTAATAGCTGCGTAACGCAACTCTTATGCAAATCCAGACACCTTTAAATTGGTCTAAATTAAATCCTTGGACTAAAAGACTTCCGGATAGTCGTGACCCTTCATTCTGCGTCCTCGTATCATCACTACCATATACTAAATACACGCATCAACACTACCACATACTAAATACTCATCAAACATCACCATACTCATCAAACATCACCCAAGAGCATGTTTATATAACCAAAGTTTAACAATTCAATCATTTCATACAAAATCCCCGATATACACATGATAGCATAAATGCACAAAATCAAAAATTGAAGTAAGGCAAGTGGGTTTATGAACGCTAACCTTCAATACAAGCTTGGATTAAAGTTTCCTAAGCCTTAGCTTTGCCTTTCTCCTTAGTAATTCTCCTTAGTAATTGAAGGTTTCCCCAACCTTTGGCTCAAGTAGTAGTTCTCAAAATTTCTTGAAATTAGTCACCAAAAACCACTTCTCAACCTTAATTCTCTAGTATTTATTACTTAATCAAGGTTTAATGGAGTATATTTGGTGGATTTAGCAAGTAAAAATTGAAGAAAAATAAGGAGAAGAAGAAGAAGAAGTTGACGTCTAAGATGAGAAGAAGAAGAAGAAAATGAAAAGTGGTTGCTCAATTATATGAGTGTTGACTTATATAAAGTAATCAAAGGGCTTTTTAGTCTTTTACCATAATTGAGTGGCTAAGATTAAGTGAATAATAATCTAATCTAATGACTAAAAATATTCTCCAATTAACTTCCTTCAAAATATTATTTATCTCCACAAAATTCTTAAATTTACTCCATAAAAATAATTTACTCCATAAAAATTAATTTCTCAAATTTTATCCTTAATAATAAAGCATCATAATTCACTATTCACTAATTAATCTAAATTTCTCCAAAATATCTCCAAAAATATTCATTACTTACTTTCTACCCATAAAAATCATATATGCATACTCCAAAAATATTAAAGAAAATATAGAACATATATAGTAATTTTTTCGGACCAAAATAATACCGACTCTCGGACCGGTAGTACTATTCATAGATTTGTGGTACTATTCATAGACTAGTAAATCACTATCATCCATAGTTAATTATACTCAACATCTTCCTCGGATAAATAAAATATTATCCCCCTTCTCTGTAGCACCATTTATGACCCGATAAAATAATACCATTTTAAGATTCGAAAATTTTGGGGCGTTACATACACTCCTTTCACTTGCAATAGGAATGGTGATGACCTCACCATTAAAAGGAAATTTGATCTTTTGGTGTAGCGTTGATGGCACACCTTCCAATGAATGGTACTAAGGGTGCTTGAGCAATAAGGCAAATGTAGGGGGGATATCTATAACAATAGACTCGGTCTCCTTTTCGATTGACCCCACTTTAACCACTAATTTGAATATGCCTTCCACCTTTCTCTTTGAGTCATCATAAGCTCTAATAACAACATCAGAAGTTTCTAAGTCAGACAGCTCCATCTGGAACTTGGAAAGAAGTTTTAATGGACACACATTCAAAGCTGATTCGTCGTCAATCATGACATTTTTGGTGATCATTCCTCTAACTTTAGCCTTGATAAATAGAGCTTTGGTGTGATTCCTACCCTCGGAAGGGAGCTCATCATCAGAAAAGGTTATTTTGAGGGGATTATGCTGAGCCAGCCCCACAAAATCAGTTATTGATATGGATTACAAGACCAAAATCTCTACCATTGCTTTCAGCAGATCTTCTCGGTGTTTCTTAGAGGAGATGAGCGAGTCCCACATGCTTACATTCGCATGGGTTCTTTTCAATTGTTAATCAAAGCATCATATTTAGAATCTTTCTTCGGCACACCCGATGGGCTAGCCTTCTCATTTTCCTCTCCAGGCTTGATCATGTCTACTTGATTGTTGACACGTAATTTTATGCCCCCACCTAACCCGGTGATGATATAAGGATAAGGAATAGGGAAGCACGGTCAACCAGAAGTGTTTTTAAACCAAAATTTTAAACCAAATTTGATTTAAAACTGGTTTCAAAGAGTCTGGACCTGCCGTAGGCTGCATCACGCAGCTACGCCTGGCGTGGACGGCACTCACAGGTTGCGTCACGTAACTCTGACCAGGACGACATCATTTGGACAGGTCGTGAACGGTCTGCCACTGTTTGTATGGATACCGGCAACTGTACGGAAAAGTAAGCTGCGTAGGACGCCAGCTCGCGGGTGCGTCACGCAGCTACTACCTGCGTGACGCAGGCTTTGTTCTGTGCCCTACCAATATAAATACAACTGTTTTCATTTTGAAACGGGACTTTTCTCATTTTTCTCTGGACTTTGGCATTTGAGGAACTAAGAGTAATCATTGCGGCTAGCGGTTTTCCCCAAGAACTCTAGTGAGAAAATTCTTGAGGAAGATTAAGCCATTAGAAATATAGATTTGAAAACTTAAAAACCCAAAAAGACATAAAAAGAAAAGAGAGAAAACGAAGAAAAAGAACGTTCTTATTGTTAAACTTGGCTGCCAAATACTTCTGAGATCATGAAGGCAGTATTTCTAAATCATCTAACTGTATGCAATCCTCGGAATCTGAAGGTTAGGTAATCATCTAAACCTCCTTTTCATTTTAGTTATCTTATTTTGTGAAAAATCTTATATTTCCCGTAGTATTTGGTTAGGTTTGGTGTTGATTAAACAACATTTTTGCCCATTGAGTGTTTTCTGGAGCTTATACTAAACAATCTTTAATAAAAAAGAACACATAAAAAGAGTTAGTTTGAAAGGTATTACGGACCAGAGCAGGCTGCGTCACGCAGCTACTACCTGCGTGAGTGCAACTGTTCTGTCCAAAAAGAACCCTGACTTTTGCTTGCGACCACCTGCGTGAATGGAACTGTTCGTGGGAATAGTTTTTATTTTGATTTTATGCTTTTATTTAATGTTATATCTTAAAATAAATAATTAATGAAAAATTGGAAATGGATAAAGTCAATGGAACAGTCGGTCACGCAACTAGGTGTCGCATCACGCAACTGTTCTTCATTAGAACAGCTGCGTGATGCAACTGTTTCTTAGGGTTCCAGAGAATTGACTTTTTTTATTTTATCTATAAACTTCATGACATTAAATGAAGGTTTAATTTTAATTTACAAGAATGATCAATAATGGGCAGATTGTGTTTAATAATCAAGCTAAACAAATTAATTACTATGATCTTGAGATTTTAGGATTTATTATTATATTGTTGAAATTATATTATTAATCCAGTTTGTGGCCCGCCTTTAACCATAAGGCAAGATCGTGGTCTTTAATTTATTTCTGTTATGGGGTGGGATGATGGAAATGTGATGAATTTTATGAATGCAATGGAATGACCATTTGGGGCGATTAATTAATTTTCCACATAGGAGCCGGTCGATTTTAATCAGCGTTGGGTTTTAATTAAATAATTTGGCTTTTTCTAAAATAAAATCAAATTAGAAATTGTGGTTAAAGAGGCTGATTTCCGGCATCGGCCTTCCAACGGGCCGGCGTACCCCTAATTCCCCTTTACCTAGAACCGCATGGTTCACCTGACTAGTTTGTTCAAAATAATTGGCCTTAAATAAAAATTGGGTTAAATGGAGTCATTTTTATTAAATTAAAACGAAACCGTTCCCATTTGCCGAAATATAATGGGTTGGCGACTCAAATATTTTATAAAACCGATTTATCAGCACCACGTTTCCCAAAAAGGTTAACAACCGTTTTCCAATAATTCTAAACAAATTAAAAAGAAGTTTTCCGAGGTCCTTTTCCGGGGTTTTTAAAGGATCTCAACTCCCATCATAAATAATAATAAACCATAAAAAATGGGGAAAGGAGGGTGAAAACCAGTTTGGCGACTCTTAACTGGGATTTGCACCCACTAATCCCCGGTTATTTTAATAATAAGTTAAAATGGTTGCAATTAGGAATATGACTCTAAAAACCTACTTTTTTCTAAATAAAATTGATTAGAAAAGCCGATGGAAAATTGTTAATCGTCCGTATGTGCTTAATTGCTACGGTTGGATTTTGCATTCATACCGCATTTCTTCTTTTCTCCACCACATTCTACCCGTATCACCCTTCAGGTACTGGTGTAACTATGACGGTGGATCTTAAGCCTAAAACCTTCCCCCCATCGCGTTTTAGATGCATCCATCCAAGAATTAAACATTACTTATCAACCGCAAGCCTAGTACCTCAACCGCAAGCCTAGTACCTTAAAGGTGCGTCAAAAGGAGTAGGCCCAACAAAGCCCGAATCCTGTTTGCGGAACCCAGACTTTGTCAAGCCTAATAAAGACTAAAGCCAATGCATATAGTTAAAAACCATAGTTACTTCCCTTAAGGAAACACCCGGTTCTATTTGCTGTTGATATGCCGCATTCATTTTCGAGAGTTGATATCGTCAATTTCAAAACTCCCTGTTGGTTGTCGAGATTAGACCAATACCTAGGAAACAGATGTCAGAATTTATACCAATGGAATCCGTGTATGGGAGAAATAAGGTTGGGTTGGGGAAGCCATGCATTTTCCCAACTCCCATTCCCCTTGTTTTGTTTATAAACTGTAGCATTATGTTGTGACATTCATGCACCATGTAACAAAATTTTCTTTTTCAGCCATACATCATAAGAGCTAATTTCGGATGATGTTTGACTTGGTCCTTGAGACTGGACCTCAAATTCGTTTTGAATAACATAATTGCAATCACTTATTAGCGATTTATACCCAAAAGAAAAGGGAGGATATAAGAGGGTGCAAGTTCCTTTGTATTTTTACACTTCTTGATTATTCTTGAAAATTAAGTGAGAGGATTACAAAATTTGTAACAAAATAAAAAATGAGACCTGGCTTGGGGCCATTGTTCCCAAGGCAAAAAAGGTAAGCATACAAAAAAAAAAATACACCAATGAAAATTAAAATAACAAAAATCACCGGCTCGAAAATTCTTTCCTTCGAGGCAAAAGTTGGGGATTCCGAGAGAAACATAGCTCGAATCGTAAATCCAAAAGACCGGTCGACGACAAATAATGCCTGAAATGTTCAAGTACAAAATAAGTTATTGTTCATATTATTCACACCGAATTTTTGGTGCCGTCGTTGAAATCGATGATCTTATTTCCATACCGTCTTTAGCGGGCATTAGAAATGCATTTCCCATCCTATTTGCTTCAATTTTCTCATGGCATACATGCAGGACCTACTTTAACTCATACATTTTTTGTCAAAAATTGATCCTTCCCCGGGAAATACTTCCGAGAGCTTGGAACCCGACCCCTGGTCAGCGCTTAGTTAGAATATCCCCAATCCCCGAGTTTACTCCAGATCAAATTCTGTGGATTATTCCAAGTTTGTCGTGATTCAGATTCTTGATTCAGCCAGTGGAAATGGGCTGATGATAGGGGAGAATGAGGCCAGGTGTCTCTCAAGCCTAAGAATTAAGAACTAAATTGCTCAGATTGTTAGCCGTGCTCTGCCCAAAGATAGGGCACAAAATCAATAACCTCCTCCCCGGGCATCAAGTAGCCAACCTTGTGGTTGAAGGGAGAGACAAAATGCCAGAACCTAACTTCAGATAATTCAGACCTCTGTGGGAACACATGTCCCAATAGAGGAATGATGTAATCAAAGCAACTTTGCCTGAGTTGAAAACCAAGGTTTTGAGAAAAATGTCTGTAAGTGAAGGAAAAGGACCTTGCGTCACCAACTTTCATATAACCGAATATGTCTTTGCACCCAACCAGCTCCACTTCTTCAAAACCTTCAAGGCATACTGGTTGTTTGGAGGGAAGATAACACCCCCCATTCTCATCTGTCCGAATTCCACCGGGTTTACTCCAAATGAACCGATACAATGATGAGGATGTTTTATGATGGGCATTTCCCACAAACCACTGCATAAGGACTATCGAGTGGTATGATGGTCAGATTGAGGGAGGTTCAGAAGGAACTGGCGCGGTCAAGCTGCAAACCGCTTTTTCTTAAGCCTTTAAGACTGATGAGAGTGACGGAAATTTGGCTTGCATGATTTGGAGAGTCTGAGACAGGGGAAAGATGAAAGTTTTTCTGACTATTAACAGGAGTGGAGAACCAAGCTATACAGGGTCCAGACGAAGGCCGAAGGACCAAGAGCTAATCAGGAAATTTTCAGTAAGAAAGCTTGTTACCCTCTTTAAAGAGAGAATGTTGATCCAACCTCTCACTTGATTTGCTTTAGTTCAAAGAGCTGGGTTTGGAACATAGAGAGCTGTATAAGGAGGCAAAAGAAGAGGAACAGGGTGTTTGGCAAACTACTCGGACCTCCATTAGCAGTGCACTAGCGAACAAGACTAAGCGAACAATTCCACTTCCCTCAATAATTTCAATTACAAAAACTATTCCGCCCCGCAAGTTCTCAGGTTGGGTGGATCGTCAATCTGCGATCGGAAGTGGATTGCGGAAGAAGTTGTGTTTGGGCAGAGGGCTGAGTGGAAAGAACGAATTGTGCAAATGCTAAACACTTGGGATGATTGTAGCAAGCGAAGAAAGAAGGAGAGCCCGTGAAAATAGAAAATCGAGAGAGTATTACTGTGAAAGTGGCGAGTTACCAGAGGAGAGACCCAGGCAGTATTCAGCTCACCAATTTTCAGAAAAGCTTCAGCCGATCAAGAAAGAGGCAATGGTTATAGCAGTGAAGAGGATGTGAATGATGGTAGGGATCTAGAGCTTACCCGGAGTGGGCGAGGAGTTACAATCCCGATAGGCAATGTTCAGGCTAAGGGAAAAGAAGTTGCTACTGATGGGAATGAAAATAGAAGATAACAGAAAAGGGCGGAGAAGAGCCAAAAGAAAAGAAAAGAAGAGGAAGTAGGTAAAAGTGCAGCAAGAAGACTGTCAAGTTAGGTTAGAGGCAGTTTCAAAACCGAGGCATCCCAGCGTGTTAACTGCTTGTGAACCCCTACTCCCAAATGCATAGGCATGTGAATGCATGGACTAAGGCAGAAATGCTATGTGAATGTATGGAGTCGCCCACCTTGTTAATTATTTTGGGTTAAACTAGAAAAAACCCTGAAGTGACTCGATTAATTACAAACCTAATTACTAGATTATATTAACCCCAATGATTCTGAAGCGTGGTCTACGAACCCCGAGGGAGATACCCGAGACTGATGTCATGGCTGATCAACTCAAGACCAATAAGAATGCATATGCTCACAGTGGGGCTGGTACAATAATGTAATTGGACCATTGAAAATGTTTAAGTGATTTCTACTGCCGCTCGGGAGGTGTACAATTCCCCATACGTTTGCCTACGTACTTCCGTACATGGGGCAACTATTGCCATCACTTCAACCCTGTGATCGGTCAGTGTATTTGGTGAAACCCATGCACATCTGCCGCGTCGTTTCGCGTCTTTGGGCCTTGCGCACGTGCATTGAATGGAAGATCAAAGTCAACGTAGTTCGATAGGCCTTCTTTTTACAGGGCTTGAATGAGTATGCTTAATGCATGAGTGTGTGTATGCTTCGGCATGTTTTTGTTTAGGGCATTCTGCCGAAAGAATTGATTGATTTTCTGTTTTACGGCATTTTGATGCAAAAAGTGTTTTGTTCGACCGATTATTGCCCAAAAGAATCGATGTTTGGGCTTATTATTGCAAAAGACTTTTTGTGGACGATTTGTTCGCCAAAGTGATGTTTGGGCTTTTTATTGCCAAATTTGTTGTGTTCCGGCTTTATTATTGCCGAAAATCTGATTTCGGGGCTTATATATGCCGAAAATTTTGATGTTCGGCTATTATTGCCGAAAGTGATTTTGTCGGGCGATTTGTCGCGCAAAATGATGATTTTAAGCTTTTAGCCAAAGATGGTTCATTTTAAGGCATTTTTGGCCAAAAATGGTTTGATTTAAAGGCATTTTGCCGAAAATTGATCGAATTTCTAAGGGCCTTAGCCAAAAGAGTTGGTTTAAGGCAATTTGTTTGCCCAAAAGTGTTGATTGGGCGATTGTCGCCGAAATTGATGGTGATTTTAAGCCTGTTGCCCAAAAACGAATGTTGGATTATTTCAAGGCATTATGTCAAAAAATTGGATTAAGCGATTTGTCCGCTAAAAATGGTTAAATCTTATTTTATTAGAGCCGATGGTTGCAAAAAATTGATTTTAAACCATAGGCAATTTGTTGCCAAAATGTAATTGATTTAAACTGTAGGCAATTTGTTCCAAAACGTGATTGATTAAGGCCTTTAGCCCACAATTATCAATAATTGGATCTAAGCCAGATTTGTTTTCCGATAATAAGGCGATTGGAACCGTAGTTATTAATCAACTAGATCTTTAGCCCAAAATTGTCGGGGATTTAAGATCTAACACCACGATTATTAAATAAACCGGCATTAGAACTTATCGTGCTTAATTAAGGCTTAGTTTATTACCTAAATAATGACATTTGAATGCATTATTGCAGTTGGTAGAATTATTAAAGAGTAGAAAGAGAAATATGCATGAAGTGCTGAAATTAAATGAGCAGGATTTCGTTATTGTACCTGATTTAATCGGAACAACCGCTTCTTAGCTCCTAGGATTAAGCTCCTCGTTCGGGGGGGAATATTATTAATTAATTAGAATTTGTTAATTTTAGTGCCCAAGTATCACAACACATAAAAAAAATAAACTGAATATAAAAATGAAAAAAAGAGGTAGAAAAGCAATCGCAAAAGTGGAGCAGAAGAAGATCGTCCGTCAACACAGATAGGAGTGGCCAAAATGAAGACCCGGAGCCCATTTTTATAGGCAGAATTGGGCATCCAGCTGCAGGTGCCGTCGGAGGCTCAGGCGGGCAGGCTCGCCGTGTCCGACGGCCGGAGCCGCCGAGTGCTCGGTGGCGGCCCCTTGGCCTGTCGCTTCAGAGGGGTTTCAGGAGTTTCGGATCTCCGAAAAATATTCGTGACCCTGTTCCGCAATCCTCTCGACATTCCGAACGTTTAATACCATATTGCATACTTTCGTGGAAACTTCCAAAATGGGCCTTCGTCCGGTCAGAGTGTCTGTAGATCTAGAAAACAGGCTTTTCAAGGCCTCAACAAATTGGAGTATTTCACAACTGCCAGTTCAGTTGAGCCAATTGTAGAGGACAAGGGCCAGATATTTCATTATTGGATTTGCTGATAAGCATCAAAGAGCATAGGGAGTCTTTGTTGGAAGCCATGACTTTTGTCAGAGTGCTTGCTCGGATCCAGAGCGTAATATGATCAATGTGCATGCAACGCAGAATTGGCAGAAAATCACTTTCTTGATTCGGATCTCCCGCCAGAAGGAAAAGAAACCACTGTGAATACCAAAATTTTGAGCACTCGAAAAGCCGGGGTTTTCTCCGTCCGCGGCCGTGGCCGGCCGCCCTAAAAGGCGGCTGCAGTCGCCTGTAATATTCAAATTTTTTGGAGGCTTCAAAAGCCTGTTTTCTTCGACTCGAACAGTCCCGGCGGACTGGAGGCCTTCGGAAAGTTCACCGGAAATATGCCAATATGGTTTATTGAAAACGTCCGAAAAATACGAGGATCTCGGAATGGTCTCGGGAATATTTTTTGGAGGTCCCGGAACTCCCGGAAAAGCCCCCGGAATAAAACCCTGCCTGCCCCGGTGGCCAGCCACCGGAGCCAAGCCACCGCGCCGGCGGTCCCATCCCGGCAGGCTGCGGGCAAAGGCCGCCGAGTCGGCGGGCCAGCCGCCCGAGCGGCGGCCCATCCCGCGGCCCAGCCGGCCGGGCAGGGCCGGCCGACGGAACCGGGCGGCCCTGGCCGGCGGGCGGGCCGCGAGACCCGGCGGCCGACCCTAGGACCCGGCGCCCGGCCTGCCTGAGGACTTTGGCGGCCCGGCCGCGGCGGGCCCGAGCCGCGGTCCCATCCGGCGACCCAAGCCAGCCGGAAAAAACAGTCCGTTTTGCGCTATAAATTACAGGCCGTCGGGCCTCTCTTTTTCCACCACTCAGTCTGTGTTGCACGGACGCTCCTTCCTTCTCGCTCCTTGCGATCTTTTAACTGCTTTTTTGCATTTTTTAATTTAGCTTTTATTTGCTTTCTTTCATTTGTTATTTGGGTACATTAAATTAAATAAATTTAAATTAATTTCCCTTAACGAGGAGCTTAACCGGAGTTAAGAAGTGGCCGCGGACTAAATCAGGTACACAAAAACTAAACTCTGTCTTTTTAATTTTAGGCATTTTCATGGCATGGTTTCCTCTTCTACTCCTCTTAAATTCTATTAAACTTGCAGAAATGCATTCATACCATTAACTAGGGCAAATAATTGGCCTCAATTAAATACAATTTAAAGCTAAAATGCCCCGTTTAATTAATGATCGTTCGGTGATTAAAGTTTAAATTCGTACAAGTATCTGGCCTAAAATCCTGAGTTAATCAATAAACTATGTGAAATTGCCTTTAATTTCGAACAAGTTTTGGCTTAAAGTCTAAATTAATCAATTAATTGTGACTTAAAAGGCGCCTAATTAAACACTTTTTTTATTATGCAATAAATTGCTATATTTCAATTTAATAATCCACTTTAGGCCAAACAAAGTTGCCGTATAAGTGAAAGATTAAACCTTTTTAGCGACAAAATCGCTTAATTAAAATTTCTTGGCTAAAAGCCTTTCAAACAATTTTTTTGGCAAATAAACTGCCTTAAATCCAATCAACTTTGGCGACAATCGCCCCATTAGCATCATTTGGCAAATTAATTGCCTAAACCAAATATTTTGGCTTAAAAGCCTAAAACAATTCGTTTGGCACAAATGCCTTTAAAAATCAACTCTTTGGAAGAATAAGCCCAAATTACAATTCTTTTGGTCGTGAAAAAGCCTCCAAAAATCACATTTTGGCACCCAAGTGGCCTAAATCCTTCAACCTTTTTTGCAAATGCTAAACAAAAGATGCACAAAGATACACACACTCATGCATAAAGCATTTCGCCATTCAAAAGCCCCTCTAGAAAGAGGCCCTATCGAACGTTACGTTGACTTTGGATCTTCCATCAAACGAAGTACGTAGGCACGTCGGGAATTAACCCCGGGCGCAATCGAATCACAATTAACCTAGTTTCATCGCATGACATATCTCGGATCACCTTCGGGTTCAAGACCATGCCTTAACATTGGGCTAATTAATCTAGTAACTAGGTTAATTAAAATGAGGTCACTTAGGGTTTTCCTAGTTTTACCCTAAAACATTAAACAGGTGGCGATCATACATTCACGTCATTTCTTCCCTTAGTCACATGCATCCCACATTGCCTATTGGCAATTTTGGGAGCTGAGGTCCACAGTTTTGGCGACTTCACTGGATTTATGTTAATCATTTTGGCATTAAAGTGGACTTACAATTGCTGTATGTAACTAACCCTGTCCTTCTTTAGGTCATTATTTTACACTCCTTTATTTTGCAGAGGCTACCTTAGGCACAAATCAAGTATTCTTTCTTTAAGAACGAGATGAGGAATTAAACTCAAATTGTACAAATTGTTAAGACATTTTAATTATTTATTATTTCACGATGAGAGAATTTCTTTTTCTCCATTACATAAAAAAATGAATTTCAAATGAAATTCTTCTCTCTCTGTTTTCAAACTTCTGAGTCTGGATAGCAGGAGTACTGCTGATCGACAGGTCTCCTGTTGATATTATGTCGACGACAGCCAAAGCGTCCTCCCTGTTACCGCAAAACCATCCTAATCCTTTTGGGGTGGCCTGCGTATGCGTTACCGTTGACCCACGCGGGAAAACTCTTGTTTCGCATGTGGTTAGTTATCCTTTACTCAAGTTCAAGGGTCCCTTAATAAGCCAATATTTATTTGTTCTCATAGCCTATATACCCTATCCTTTAGGACAGTATTGCACCCAATGATGCTGGATCATTCCCATTAAAATGAATTATGTTGTGATGTCGTGCGCATTCACGCATTCATCCATAAACTTCACCAAAAAACAACATTCCTTTTCAAAAGCTGGGGCGAAAAATCACATTTTTGGTCCTTAAGACTAAAAATTACATTTTTGGCCCCTAAGGCCCAAAAAATTCCTTATTTGGCCACTGAGGCCCCAAAAATTCCCAATTGCTCACAAGAGCCCAAAAAAATTTTCCAATTTTGGCCCCTAACGGCCAAAAAAAAATTTCTAGATTTGGCCCAGAGCCCAAAAATGCTCCAATTTGGCCCCTAAGGCCCAAAACTTGCTAATTTGGCCCCAAAAGGGCCCAAAATTCTTCTAAGTGGCCCCTAAGGCCGGAAAATTTTCCAATTTGGCCACAGAGCCTAAAAATTTTATCGTTTGGCCCGGACAGGCCGCAAACAAATTTCCGAATTGGCCCATAGAGGGGCCAAAAATTCCCAATTTGGCCCCTAAGGCCCAAAAATTTTCTCAATTTGCCCCCAAAGCCCAAAAATCTCCCAATTTTTTTGGCCATTAGGAGGCCCACAAATTTCCAATTGGCCATTAGAGGCCCAAAAATCCCAATTTGGCCCCGGGAAGGCCCACAAATTTCCAAGTGGGCCACAGAGGGCCCAAAAATTCCCAAATGGCCCACAGGAGCCAAAAATCACACTGCCAAAAGCCCAAAGAATCCTTTTGTCCCGAGTTTTTCCTTTTGGCTTACTTAGAAGCAGGCGCCTCTCCATAAGAATTTCGAGGCTAACTTGATCCTGAGTGACTTGAGTAGTGGTATGGATAGCATTGCGACTTCGTGCAGCCCACCCAATTCCAAACTAACTTCTTTATTCTGGTCGCTTTTAGCTCAAATTAGACACCTCTGCTGTCGGAGTACTCCATTCCTGGGTTTTCGGAGGAAAACCAT
>NW_023590789.1:8367942-8399620 GCF_014843425.1 Jatropha curcas | reverse complement strand
AAGAGAGGACGAATAATAGAAGAAAATCAAAAAAATAAAAAAGCAGTTGTTTTTTCTTTTTTTAAACAAGCGAAGGTTTCCCTCCCCCGCTTCCAAATCACACAATAGCCAAAAAGTGTCTTTTCCCCACAGAGAAATCGCTGGCCCTCCTCCCGACCACTCCGCTGACCCGATCACCCGGAATTATTCCTTCAAAAGCCTGGTCAAGGCCCGACTATCGGTGAAAACCTTACATAGATAATGGCCATATTCAAAAAAGAGAGTGAAAATAGAAATGCTAGTGCAAAGATAGTGCCTCTCTTCTTAGCATTATAACCAAGGGTTCAAGCCCGTGTTCTAGTTCCAGTTTTACTTGTTAAGCCAGTAAGGATGAGCTGGCTGGTTCTGCGTTGATATAGACAATTCAATTAGGCAACAATCCCTCACAAAAACCCCATACCGGTTATTCAGGACTGTTGGATGATTACATGGTTCTCTAGTCTTCTCTAAAGCTAGACCTTAGTTCGGGTTTTCAATTCGGGTTGGCTGATCGTTGGATACACGCCAAGACTGCTTTCCCAGGAACATTCAGGCATTACGAGTTTCCCTTGTTATGCGTTTGGTTATTTTTTTTTTTTTTTTTTTTTTTTTTTTTTTTTTTTTTTTTTTTTTTGTTAACAATACGCGCTCGCCACCTTTCAGCTTCATGATATTTTTCCGCCCCTACCTCCGGCAGTTTTGGTACTTGATCTTCTTTGACGCCATTTGGTGTATAGCAAGTTGTTTGGGATCTCACTTTACAAACACCTACAGCTTGTGTAACAGCCTCTTAAAGACACAAACTTCAGCTCAACCAAAGAAAGTGTTTTTTTTTGGGCGAAGATTCACTTGAGTATTTAGGGCACCTCATATCACGGTGGGGTTGCTGATGGATCTTCAAAAGTTACAAGTATTTTACAATGCTGTTCCAATCAACAAAGGCATCCCGTGGATTCTGGTATTACTGGGACTATCAGACGTTTTATCGCCAATTATGGAGACAGCTACTCGCCACTCACGAACTCTCGAAGAAGAAGCTCAATTCCTAAATTTTTTTCTGGAACCATAAGAAGCCCAAGATGCATTCAAGCACTCAACAGCGCCATCCCACACTCCCCTGTGCTTGCTATCGACTTCTCAAGCCCTTTCATAGTGGAAACTGATGCCTTCGAAAAACTGGGGTTGGAGCTGTCCTCCTTCAAGAACCGCCACCGCCTATTTCAGCAAGGCAACCGTAGATTCAGCTCTATCTAGATCATGCCCTATGAAAATTGAATTGATGGGCCCTTTGTTCTAAAGCTGTCGACAATTGGAGACCTATCCTAATTGGGAAATGTTATTACGTCGAACTGATCAAAGAGCTCTTCCGCCTCTTTTCTACCAGCAGAATGTGTCCACACTCAGCCCAACATATTGGTCCAGCAAAACTCATGGCTATACAACTTTCAATATTGATACCACCCGGGAAATCAATAGGCTGCTGACCCCCCTAACCCTGTTGTTTGATGATGGTTGAATTTCAAGCCATTTCTTGGTCCACAGTGGGTAGATTGGATGAGATCAATAAGGAAGTTCATGCAAAAATCCTTCTTGCTCCCTAAATCATTCAAGAATTATCTTCGCAAAACAATCCTCAAGTCATTGTCCACTCATACATTTGGGAAATTATTTTATTAAAGGAAGTTGGTGATCTTCCCTCCTCCTCCAATGGGTGAAGATAATGGAAGATTCCCACCGCCACTGCGTAGGAGCCAACCTTCGGAGCTGATAGACCGTACAACGTATCGGCTTCCAGACTGTCTGACTGGCTCAGGCCATTGATGGGCATCTATCAAAGGAAGTTGGTTCTGCTGCCTATTTAGTATTTGTTCAAACACACAAATATGAAGCTCAATCCCCAACGGGTTTGCCTACAGCATTTGCCCGTTCCAGAGCCTAAAATATGCGGCACCGCCATATACGCTCTTGATTTTATCACTGGTCTCCCAAAATCTCAAGGAGTGGACTGCAATCTTGGTTGTGATCGTAGGTCTGTCCAAGTATGCTTCAGATTTTGTCGGCCTTCGCATCCTCCTTTACAGCTGAATCTGTAGCTGGTCTTGTTTAATGAAGGAGATGTCCAGGCTCCACGGTATTCAGTTACCATCGTCAAGTGACCGAGACCGCTGTTCCTACCAGTCCTTTTTGACTGAAATCTTTCCACCTATAAGGTACTAACTCTGTCCTTGTAGTACCGCTTTCAATCACAGAGTGGATGGACATAAAACCTAGTTTAAACCCGTAGCTTTGGAATCCCTATATCTTCGGATGTTTCTTCCTTCGAACAATCCGACATCCTTGGGCTATAAAGTGGCTTTTGCTGGGCAGAGTACTGGGGTATATATACAACCAATTATGTAAGGGGCCCCCTAGGAAGAACCTTTTTGAAAGTGGTTTTTATGGTAGACCCTCCTCCATCCCTTCAGCGGTTCATACCGGGAGAACACATTGTTGAAGCACTTGCTCAACACCTTCAGGATAGAGACAAAAATAATACCAGCAGCTTATGTTATAAGTCTCATAGTCTCAATAGCTGATGATCGTAATGCCAATCCCCAAGCGTCGTGACATTCAATTCAAAGTTGGGGAAAAAAACCAGGTTTCCTTAAGCTCAGGCCACATAGGCAGCAATCTCGTATTATCTAACAGGGTCAATGACAAGCCTAGCTGCTAGATTCTACCGGACCTTTCGAAGTCATCAAAGAGGGTCGGCGGGCCCTGTCGCCTTATAAGCTCCAACTGCCGGTCAGCTTCAAGGTACACCCAGTGTTCCATGGGTCTCACAATTGAAAAGGTGATTGGCAACCCCATCCATCATTGGCTATCAGCTGCCGGAAGTCTCGGAAATTGGAAGAAGGACCGCTTAAGTTTGAGCCATACGAGTCCTGCCAAAGCGAACTCTCAGCTCCAAGACGCCCATACGCTCAATGTTGATTCAGTGGCAAGGACAGTCCTGAAGCAGATGCAACATGGCTAAACGAGGCTGATCTACTAGCTCAATTTCCACATTTCATGCCTTGAGTTGACAAGGCTTCTTCTGATAGGGGCGTAAATAGATAGGAATGCCCACTCACAACCACAAGCAAAAACCTGTTTTTTGGTTTATTCCAGACGAAGCGACAAATCAGCTAGACCAAGGGGAAGCAGTGGCTCCCAGCAAGGAGTTTGTTAGCCACCTCAGCAAGTTTGTTAGGAATGATTCTATAATATAGGAGAGATCATGTATGGGTTAGCTTTACCTTTATTTTAGCTTTGAGCAGAATTTCTGCACGGGCTTAGTCCTGGGGCTTGTCTTACAGTCATTTTGTTTATTTCCTGGAATCATTTCTCCATTAATGCAACAGTGGTTTTCTGCCGATTGCCTTCAATCTAATTCATCTCCTCATTTCTCTTATCTGTTAATAGTTCTAATCTCTATCACGTGTCACCTATTTAATATTTTCTAAGAAAGCCTCTCGGAAGCCGGTAGCTCTTGTATCCTTGTCTCTTCTCCTACTTTGGAAGTACATTGCACCAATTTTTGGGAATCGAGCCATTCCTCCGTTTCCATTTGATTGGGATCTATAATAATTAAACAACAAAACAAGTTTTATCATTTATCTTGGCATCATAAAAATGAAAGGCATTTAACGTGACCCCCCATGAGACATATTGTATAAAATAAACTCACAGCATCTCGATTCCTTCCCATTATTACGGCTTTCTTGTTTGTCACCCCCACACTGTCACTTGCTTCCAAGTTACAGTCCTATCTTCTTCATAGCAACGAGCCAAATGTTTGGGAAGTGGTTGTTCTTTGCTTTCTCGTAGTACTTATCTGTTGACTCCACACATCTTTTGAACGATCCATTGCCGTTTTTCATAAGTCGACTATTCTGCTTTATTAGGTAACAACATGAACATTTTACTACCATTTAGATATATTGTGCTCTGTTTGGCACATTATATCTTTTCCTTGCTACAAAATTAGTATACAAGCTGCTGGAAATCATCTCAACGTTGTAAGGTATTAAATGATTAAACAATTGTTTTTATAATATTTGCATCCATATCATGCAATCTTTTGGTATAAATAAACAGAAGTTAATTGTGCTGTAAAGTAGTCCAAGTGAAATACTATGAATATTATCTAATGCAGTGCCTGGGAAAAACTAATCAACAACTGAACGCATAAGAAGTTACTATGCGCATAAAGAAGAACAAGGCCCTCAAATGTTACTACAACATTTACTCCATCTATTGTTGAAGACAGTTCACTGAAATGAGTAAATGTAGTGCCAAATATATGTGATAGTTCTTGGGAAGCAGTAATATTTAACCACATCCAATTGAAAAACCCCATTGTTAGGGAGTATTTTTCAACCACTATACCCAATAATCAACACATTAACTAAATTATGAACATTGTATATGTAATGCACTAAAGCATACAATGTAGCAGCATCATTATATAGACAAAATGAAAAACCTACAGTCCAGCCTACTTCAATATTTGCCCAGAAATTAGTTTCATTTGTAATACGTAAAATAAAACCTAGAAATAGAACACTCCAAGATGAACTTACGCCGAGAAAATTCGCGTTACCTTGATGGTAGATACATATTTCTGTTCATGTTAAGTTCGTTGAAGATGTAAGCCGTCCCCTTTACACTTGGGAGAAGATGCAACTACGAGCAAGGTGACTGACGTTTTGAGTTTTCCCCGATACTACCTAAGCAGTAAATGAGGTTAGAAATGGTAATACTATAAATTTTCTTTCAACCGCTTGAAGCAGCTCATTTAAGCTGCTTACACTTCCATTTTCAAAATTTCCTGTTACAACACTACACAACGCCCTTTTACCATTAAAGGTTATTAATTCTTTATTCAATGTCACCTTAATTATGATTTTTTAACTGTATTGTACCCAATAATTTACTTTACTAAACATTTGCCGCTAAATGAATCATGAAGGCATGTGGCTGTTACTAGCCATATTGGCTTAATTACAACGCTTGTATGCATGGCCTCCAGGCTAAAACTAAAATGGCGTTCCAATTTTGGTACCCATTTTGCCCTACTTGGTCGAGGGAATTACAGAATTCAAACTCGTGGCCTTTCAAAAAAACTGGCTTTACATCGATCGGGCCCTAACATAACTTCCTATTAAAAAATATCAAATTTGAATTCTCCTACTGAACCCCATTTGCCAAACGTTCTGTGGTTACATGAATCTGGATATCTTTCTCAAAGATAATACATGCATATGGATGAAAAATATTTCCGCATGCCTCACTAACAGAACATCTAATACCTATTCATAAATGATTTGGGACCTAATATTTCACACAAATGTGGGCTGGCCTATTCAATTTTTTGGCCTCCCCATTCTGCACTATCAGCGCCATTGAAGTAAAGTTTTTTTGACTACATTGGCGCCATGTCTCTTGTTATCTGTGGTTAGTATTTACCTCCATGCTTATTAATGATATCGTCCATCAAATTAACAAGAAAATAATAAAATCCCATAAATTGTCTTTTAAAAAAGCAGTCATAAGTTACGATATAAAATATTGTCCGTCAAACTACTACTATTTAGCATTCACGTCGATATTACACTACCATATATATACCTTAATAATAATTTTGTTTGATATTAAAAAAGCTAAATCCCACCTTGTGCGAGAATCATGCACTCGAAACAGCGGTGGAATGGTCCTCAAGAGTGAAGCTACCAATTTGGTCGCCTACCTTTAGGTGCATTATTCCCTCATAAACGTCGCCCCCCACTTGTGGAATGCAATATGTACCTCCTCAATTTTTATTTCATCACAGCAATCCGATCTGCCCATTTGTAACCCACGCAGGTCCTATGTCCAGGGTTCTCCACTTGATTAGGAAGAAGGTCTCTATTCCTCCCGTCCCAAACCTGAACATCATCTCTTAAGTTGGAAATCCTGTTTTATGTTTTTAAAATAAAAAACATTTTGATCAATCTACAATAACATATGATACTTCTTTTCAATTACCTAAAAAATGCAACTTATTTATATAACAATCTAGGCGTCACAACTCACAAATATATACAATTCCATCATTAGCGAGATCTTGAAGGACATAAACAATGAATACCCACATAAAAGATCCATTCCTGATGCTTCGTAGAATATAATAAAGAACGTCAATATATATCAAGCAAAGATAATAAACACTTGCTAGGGGTAATTACTAACACAAACGAACCGTTATTTATTTTCATTTACACAAAACGACATTTGTTTCCATACGTTCGCTTCATTTTGTACGTTACGTTTGACTCCACTAGCTGCAATGCACGTTGGAACTCTCACATCATTTTGACAATGATTGACTACAAGTTATATAAGCGACGCCATAAGAATCCAAACAGCAAAGTCAATAAGATGTAAACGTAGTCTAACACTAATTGCAATCCAACTACTCATCGTCCTCCAAATCAACGTTTTCCACTCATTTGGGTTTATTGTATGCCATCACAGCACAACCCCATGAATTATATTATAAAGAACCATCACAATGTCTAGGCTCCATCGCCCACTATTAAGAAAATGTAAGCGAGCGTGAAATTTGAGGTACTCACCACCTATATCGCCAATTCACATCTATTTCAACCATAATTCCAATTCCCATGGTACAACTGCGTCTCCCGTTTCTTCCTGACTGGCATCTAAGATATTATAAATAGAGCAACAAAATCACCATTATCATTTAATGTAGGTTTGAGACACACTATTTCATCAAATCTTAGTAAAGATGCCTACCGTAGTTTCAGGACTGGAATGCCACGTCCTGATGCCTTTGCACACGCAATTCATAGCTATGCACAATCGAATTTCAAGCAGATTATTATCACCGAAAGACTATGAAATGTAACATGACCTTTTGAAAAGTTAATTTCTTTGTATATTCAAACTTTTGACATGAACATCCTCTCTGTATTTAAACAATCGGATTTTGGTTTGAATGCTAACTTCAACAAATTCAACTTTCATTTACATGATCCTATTTTGTTATAAAATCAATAGTATGGAGTCTAGCTTACGGCTCCCTCTGTTCAGCATTTCATTTGATTCAGTCATATATCCAATGTAGTCCACAGTACATATGACTACATAACAACTTTCCCAACATCTAATTGGGCACATAGTAACTTTTAACTTGTATCCCACTCACTTCGCTCGTTCGATTGGCCATTCTCTGTGTAAACTAATCTCTTGCCCATCTTCTGGTGAATTCTAACATGTAGGTCTGCTGGAAGAAGCTTGTAACCTGAACCGAAGCCGACACCTTGTGATCAAGTCAGGCAACTGTTTACAGCCCTTCCCCAAGCACGTGGTTTTCTATTCCTTATATACGATCACAACGCCAAAAATTGAAGTCCAGGTGAGGCGGATTACGATACTGGCGTAAGGCTTGGATTTAATTAGTATGGTGAGGATGTCAGATCTGCTTGCAAAACCGGACAGAAGTCGAGTCCGAACGGCTTTAGTTTCATTGTTATTTACGTAAATCGGTTTCTTTATTCACACCATTCGTCTTATTTCCTCGAAAAATGGTTCTCTCTTTGGGTAGACTTTTATTAGCTTTGGAAGTCGCCACCCTTATTAGGAAATTCTTTAAATTGAGTTTATTTTTGTTTAGGAAATTGAACTTAAACTCGATTTTAAGAACCCAGAGATAGGGCTGGGACTTAGGTATGATAATAGAAGGCTGTTAGAACCACCCATATCGCCCGATTTAAACTGGCAGTCTTCATTGTCCAACTAATTTACAGTAAAATTAATCATGGTTCAAATTACTCTAATTGAGATGAAAAAAGAAAACCCTTTTATTGCATTTTTTGTTAAAACATGTCCATCCCAAGCATCTTTTTGCGTTTATGCAATTTAACACACAA
Organism: Jatropha curcas; assembly: GCF_014843425.1. Next base: position 8,391,647 of record NW_023590789.1, on the reverse strand, counting down.
AGAAAGGGCAAAGATTGGCATCTACGTTTGCCCTACTTTTTTATAATATTTTGTTTTGGCAAACCAAAAATGGCCATCAACAGTGGGTAAGTAGATGTAAGTAAGGAAATATACTTACCTTGATTTGCATGGCATGCAGTCGCTTAGGAGTATGACGTGTGCCAATCCTGGCGGCTTTAGTTAAGTGCTGGATTGCCCTACGGGTTACTGATGGTGACGAATTGTTGCCATGGTGATTGTGCGATCTCTTACAGTTTTGCTGCACCAGTTTTGAAGCTTTGATCTAAGAATGCTTCACTGCAGCCAGTTGCTCCAACCGGATGCCTGACGTAAGGACTTTTGATGAACCTACCCTTGGGGGACTTATGGTGCCATTTATGGCATCCTTGTTAGGTCTGGATGATTTTGTGTGTTATGGTGAGTTTTGTTTGCACCCTTGCTTGCACCGCTTGTATGTTTTTTATCCCGGTACCGTCTCCGGCTGTTCTTTGCGATTGCGTCACAATCTGGTGAGTACATACGACTTTGGTGCATTCCACTCATGTGAGATAGCTTTAGGTACTGCTCCATTTCGACACACGTCCAGACTTATATGGCTTTAATAGCCTGTGCGCCCTACATTTTCATTATTAATCTCTAAGAATAATCATTTAAATTGCAAGAAAGTAGAGCTTTAGAAGTTTGCGCCAACTTTCCGGGCGGCTAATAGTGCATTGCCGCCACTCAGGACGTACCATCCAAAGAGGGAGCGGGCATCTAATATTGGAAAAAAAACTATCTGGATTTGACTTTAATGTGCGCCCTTACTCCTTAAAAACCTTGCACGGAGAACGTCTTATTGGATCATCAAAAATGGTTATTCGCTTGTTTTCATGTTGTTAGCCTAGAAAAGGCACGTAGGTGAGTTTCTATAGACCAGAGAAAATAAAGGATCATCTCCTTTATGGGCCAGAGCAGACTATTTGGTGTTTTAGTCATGAAAATTCTCCAAGATTTTGATTCTAGGGCTTGGAGCAAAACAGTGTGGTACGTTTGTTGATGAAAAGAAGGATTATCTATATTGAGTAAATCAAAATAACGTATTATAACGAGTGAATTAATGGCAAGTGAGGATAATATCAGGTGATGTATTTATTGGTGAGTTTTTGAAGATGATTGGAAAATTCATCATTCTGACAATTCATTGTATCTTAATGATTAGAATTATTGTAAGGACTTTTTATAAATTATAGTGGAATTAAATTAGTGGTGAGAGTCATTTGCAAGATGCGGGCTAAAACAACATACACCGGAAGGGCCGGACTACTTGGTGGGCTTTGGCCATTTATCAGTTGCTCGGTGCCCTCAACAACACTATTGCTTGATTAGGCCGGGGCGGCCGATGAATGGGGTTTGACCCTAGCGTGAAGTTAAACGGAGCAGAAATGACCAGCAAAAAGGAGCCCTTTTGTCGAAAACTTGGCCCACAAGGCTTACATTGGGCCCTTGGGCCCAATTAATTCTCTATAAAAAGGTGAAAAGTGAGCTTCCCATTGTCACTTCGAATCCTAACTTTGACAACTTCTCCTTTCAAAATTCTCTATTTTCTTCTTCCGTCTTTTTTTTGCAAACCAAAAACTCATTTTAAGCTGGCTTCCTAGTGATGCAGCTGGACACGACACCCTGTCTTCAACTTGTGAGCCACGAAATGACAGCTTTCAGAAATATTGTTTATTCCAACTAAGTAAAGAAAAAAACCCCGCTTTGTGATATCGATTAGCCTGCGAATAATGATTTGTCACCACCACGTCTCGTTAGGGGCTTGAACCCACAGTACTTCACTTGAAAAAACCTATTCTTATCTGATTTTTCCCTTACATATTTATGTGGAGTAGAAAACATGTAAACGATATAGGTTAGGCAAAATCCAAAAAGATCCCATAGATTTGGAAATACCATTTTGGGCCGAATGTATTGGCATTTTTGGGCTTAATAGCGTGCAAGGTGTGGCAGAGTGCAAACAGTAGTTTGTGGCAGTGACCCCCTCATCTCCGTGTGATTTGGCTTGTGTTGTATTACTGTGGCAAATGCTCACATACCCTAGTGGGTGCAACACAAACTAGATGTGAGTTGCCTTGTGCCTTACCTAGGTGAGATAGGCACCATATAGCCGTGCATAACACGACATTTTAATGTTATTTTTTATTCTTTTGTTTTTCTCGTTTAACCCTGCGATCGAAAAACATGGTAAATCCACTGGCCTTTGCACTTTTTATTAGTATAGCTTACAGAATGATCGATTTGGGCAGAAGAAACGGCAGAAGCACAGGAAGTTCGGCAGAGCAAACATCTATCGCGTGACGCGAAGTGGTTATCGATCTCGGTGATGCAGCGCAATCAAGTTCAAGGATCGTGTCCAGGAGGCAGGGATTCAGGTCCGCTTTAGCATTAGGAAACTCACTAACCACTCGGGTGTAGGCTCGGACTATACTAGTCACGCATTATGGCACACAAATGAGACCGCACGCGTGGAATGGTCACACAAACTCATACATTTTCAATCTAACCGTAGGCTGCAGATTATGACAAAACACGCGTATATGGATTTTGCTGCATCACCTAGGGCCTCCTTTCCGGAAGGGCGATAACGTATGTGATTTAACGAAATCAGTTAAGGAACCCTGGGATCTAAATCGGGTTTGCGGGAGAATACTTGTCGACTAACGATAAGCATGGAGCTTCACCATCTACTGATAGAGGGTGGCCATTATTGAAGAGCATCAATTACTCTCATTAAGCGAGACCATGCCGCTGGATCGTGTGACCGCTTGGGAGTCGGAACGTGCGACATGGTGGTATGAGCTTATCTCTTCTATCTGCAGTGGAGCTACCTTATTCATCGGAATCAACGGTAAACTTTGCGGTTTGGCTTTTCTCACCTCTCTGCAGGACCTGGATGTGACCTAGGGTAGTTTAAAATTGGGAGCTAACTTGCCAACATTGTCAATAAAATCTTTATTATGGTATGGACCTACGCGTCTGTGGGTCACATCTGAAGGTGCATGGCTACAACATGCAATTAGGATATTAATAAAAATGCGTGTTTTCTTGAAATATTCACCCTCTTTACCCCCTGCCTATTTACTCTTACCTACATTTACTTTACTTACGAGTCTCAGTTGCCAGGTTATTTGACAATACCCGTCGCGCCCGCCTCTCTGGTGGGAGCACTACTAGACCTTCCAGTGGCGAAAGGCTGACACAGTATTTGAAAATAAAACTGATACTAGCGGATGACCCATACCCTCGAGGCTGATGTGGAAGTTTAGCTAGAAAATAAGCCTAAATACTAAACTACGTAGAAGATCTCAGTGTTCGCGACAGCTTCCTAGGCACGCGCCTTAGGCTTGAGGAAGCCCGAGGGTAAATATGAAACTATCAAACAGATTATATTTGCATTTTCTTTTTCATAAATATTTTTTTTCTATTTCCATTTTTCTTTTTCTTTCTTTCTTCTTTTTTTCTTTCCTATATTTTTTTCATATAGTTTTTCTCCTTTTCTTTTCCTATTTGTTTCTATTCTTCATTTTCTGTACTTCCTTTCTTCTTTATAGTCATCTTCTTTTTGGATTTTATATTCTATTCTTTTCTTATTTATTGCAAACCAGTGGAAAGTCCTGTAGGGGATCATGGCTGAGACTATCCCCGATTTATTCAACGGGCACTGGCCGTCATAATACTTGCATAGGCGGGCTTCTTCCTTCGAGGCTTGAATTTCAAATTAAATATGTAATACCAGTCGGGAGAGAGGAGTGTACGAGGGGAGCTAAGGCCTAAGAACAGAGAGGAAAGTGCGTCATAAATGGCCCCATAAGCTACACTCTCCACTAGGTCCATTCGGACTGGAGCGGGAAATATCATGAGACTTGCTTGGCGGGGAGTCGGCTGCACATCACGCATTTTGAGCTGCTTTATGTGCCAAGCGCCTATGCCGTCTTATGCAGACCAACTTTTGGTCCATGCCCCCTCCTGCCAAGGTTTGGATCGCGTTGTCAGTAGAAGCAGAGGAGATGGATAGAGGTTAGGAGATGGCGATGCCACCCAGGTGCAGGTGAAATTTCACCTCTTTTATTTTTTCTGTTCTTTTGCATTGGCCCAGTGGGTCTATTTTCTTATTGATTGACTGTGTTTTTAATCCTTGTAACAGCAGTACAGTGACCAGGTCGTAGAGGAGCGTCCTTTGACTAGGGCTCGCAGATACCGACGTAATCGTCAATTGGCAAGTCAAAGTAACGAAAACCAAAGCGTCTTCTCTCTCTTCTAACTTTTGGACCGCATAAGTCCGGGCTATGGCAGGGTATGTTGAGACACATCTCATGAGTCTCCATATTTGGTATGTCCTTTGGCCTAACTGGCAATCCCTTATGAAAGTACTTTTCCTCTGCCTTTATGATTGTCTGAACTGCTATCTTCATTAGTCCGCTTCTTTTTCGTACCCCTGTACTTATTTCTGCATGTCCATTGACGATTAGAAGTGAGGAGTTTGGCCCAGCTGTACGATAGTGGTGCAACCTCGAAAGTGAATGGTAAGTGGATGGCTCTTGAATGAGCAGTGTATTGTAAGTATAAAAAAAAAAAACAATGCAAGAGATAAATATAATAATGCATGCCAATGTTATGCATGGAAATGCAATATAACTAATACTTAATGAATGTATGCAAGAATGCTATGCCGTCCTCGTAGGTCGAGTCAAGGCGACAACGCGACGTGGCCCGTACTAGTCCATAAGGAGCTAAAGGCAAATCGACTAGTTTATCATGAAGAGACCAAGCGAGTAGTAGTGAGGATTCGGAGGAGAACGGCTTCAAAATTTGTTCTTGAGACCGGCTGCCGCCGCAGCTCGTAATTTTTGCAATCATAGTCCTTCTCTATTTTCGTTCTTTCTAATACTTGGAATCATTTGGGGAACATCTTTATGTAAAGACATGATTATTTTCATCATAATGAAGGTCAAGAAAGCCAGTTTCGTTGACATTCTTCTGACAGTGATATATGGTGTATTTTGCATTTATATCATGAATAATTGCAGATTGCCATATGTAGAATCTGGTGAACTAGAAAAGTAACAGAATAGGACATTATTCGTGCCAAGCTTATTGCGCCTGACAAATGGGGTGCTACTTATGCTGGCTTGCAGCCACACGTAGTGGCGTTGCACCAACTAGTAGCTGCAATGTGCAGCACAGTTGTCAATCTTGTCCTTAATTTCTTTATTGTATAATAAACCCATTAAATACTTTTACACCATTACAAAAGACCTCATCTCTTCTCTAATTCCCAACGATGACCATCTTCAAACATCCTAAAAACTAGTCCCCAAACTCTTTATCTCTTCTCTTAATATACCATGGATCGAGGATCTTAGCAACCGTACTTTTGAAAACCACCTATTCCTAGAAGTTTTTAGCGTGAAAGGATTAGGAAATTTGCTTTCAACCATTACGAACTGCATGAGCAAGTTACTATCGAAACATACGTCGGGTTCAACCCAGATTGTCTGTAATGGTTGATTACCACTTTTTCAGATAGTCTTCAGACAACCACCAGCAACTTCGAGATATAATTGTTATAAGTTTAAGGGTATCAAAGCCCATTTTTTTAAGTGGGGATACCCGTGGTTTGAAGAAATTGTCCTTGTAGTGGCGCCCCCAGCTAGAATACTGTATCGGATATGCAGTTTTGCCGTTTGCTTTCACATGAAATTATTACCGTTATTTCTGAGGTTCTGCAAATTTAATGAGATTCCAAAACTTATAACTAAAACGACTTGGAGCTGATGTCGTGCCTATGCCGACCATTTGTAGAATCCGTGCATATGAGTTAAGACCGATACTAGCCCATAACGGCATTAGCACACTTATCTATTTCTGCTATTCATAGTTAGTACTTGCTACTTAGTGGCTTAACGGCAATGGTAAGCCTTCGGCTGGCGCCCTTACATCGCAGTAGATGGCTTAGGCGATGTAATTGTCCTTTTTCCATTATTCTGGGCTAAAACATTTTATTTGGCTAGGAGAGCACTCCGGGACCTAGCTCGATACTTGGTCTGATGGGGAGTTTTGCTTCTATACATCGGTCATTGCACTTTCCAGTTTCCTTTTACTTATTATATTATTATTATTATATTTTTTTATGCTCTGAATTTTGCTTAAGCAGCCCTTGCGGGTTTTCAACTTAACGAGCTTTCTTTTTTTTTTTTCTTTCTTTTTCTTTCTTAATGCTCTAATTTTTTCTTAAGCAGCCCTTGTGGGTTTTTGACTTAACGAGCTCTTTTTTTTAATGCATTTGCAGTTGTGAGCTTTTGAGAAGCTGCAAATGATGGATCCACTGTTGGACCATCTGATGTTCGATTATAGGCCGTGACTTTATGTCCGACATCACCGCCATTCGACTGGTGAGACTGTTGAAGATCGGACTGCTATTTTTTAGGATCTCACCTCCGAGGGAGTTAGATGGACTTGCCTCTGGTGGTATATAGAATGAGTCAGTTTCTTCTTACATGCTTTGTGTGCCCCTGTGTGGCTTGACCATGGCAATGGCCTATTATCCCTGCTGAGTAGCTAGGCAGTACGGTCGTCATTAGGCTGTCCCTGATTACACTCGATTCGAGGGTGGCCTTCTTCCACAGCGATTTTTGTTGCGCTTTATTTCCACTTGGCCAAGTCGCACAACTGTATCCATTTCTGATGTGGCTGATACTTCTGCTTCAGACTTGTACTGCTCTTGGCTGCAAGCTTATTCTAAAGTCAGTGCTGATTCAGAGTCGGCTGATTTGTTGACTGCTAGATTTCTGTCAGGACCTAACATGTTAATGTTCCTGTCCTGCTTTCTAATGAAATGTACTAGACAAATATTGATAATGCAATTATATGAATGTATGCACTTATTATTATTAATGAAATGTCTTTTTGCTTAGAAAATGCTTGATATGTTTCCTGCTATTCTATTACATCAAAGTAAATTCATAACTTTTGCATATTAATATAAACTTAGCATAACAAGTTTTAAAGTTGATAAGAACACAAAAGGTGAATTTATTAATTGCGCTTTGCCATAGACATTTCAAATTATGCATAAAATTTCTTCAGCATATCCAAATTGACAGGTTCAGTAAATTAATGGCCTTCCAAGTCTGATAGCTTCACTGCATCTTTAGAAAACATTCTCTTGATCAGGAATGGGCCTTCCCAGTTAGGCCTGAACTTTCCCCTCGGATCATGAATGTTTGGCCACATCTGCTTTAGGACCAAATCCCCTACTCTCAGTAGTTTCGGATGAACTCTTTTATTGAAGTGCTTAACTATCCTTCTTTTATATAGCTGATCCATAAACCGGGCATTAAGCCTCTTTCCATTTTAGTTCTTGATAGTTTTCGGTGTACATGTAAACCCTCTGTTGTTTCGTTTGCATCATTTTTTAAATATGTCCCTATTCCCTGCAATTAAGTATGTTTTGTTATCCCTTTATCTAGTTTATCAAAACAATTTCGTTTTACTTGTTACCAGATAGGCCACACTTAACTCACATTGCCAAAATATGAGGCCCGTGGCCGTTTTTTAGGCTTAGGGTCCTTAAAAATTATTCTTTACCACAGGCCCCTTTTGATTGCAGTTTGGTTGAGTTGGTGGAGGCTTACTATTACATTAGGCCAGCGTTAACTAGTTAAAGCCCACCAAATTCTTGATTTTGCTTCAAGTGATTTTTGAGCTGGCCCATCTGTGATGCGTGTACCAATCATATTGGTCCATGAAAGTTCTTGTAATGTCCTATGGACTATATAATAGTACCCAGCTGGGCCACTAAGACATGTGAGTTTTCTAAGGAGTAATACCTTATTAATAGTACCCAGCTGGGCCACTAAGGACATGTTGAGTTTTCTAAGGAGTTATAATTATTACACAACACACGCATTCACACAAATGTTGTAAATATATTCAATCTAGTTCACCAAATTAGTTATATTGCTTCACGCAGTCAGTCACACAAATGGGCATATCACCAGCACTCACATCAATTAAAACATCTTCATATTAATCACATCACGTGTTGGAAAATTGGTCTGTGGCTTCACCGAAATCCCTGATGAGTCGTCCTCCCACATGCCCATTCCTCTCATAACGTGCTTATACCAAGGAGCCGATCCCCCATACGATGGCTGCTAGGTCTAATCCTTACTTGATCAGGCCCTCTCATTGTTTTCTATTCTCTTTTTCTTTTCCATACCATCAGGAGGCCACCCTTGGTTTTCCATATCATCCATTCATATCATCAAGTGCACATGGGGGCGCGATCTCCCCATCATCAAGTGCACATGGGGGCGCCGATCTCCCCATACATGGCCGACGGTATCGTAGACCACCCTCACAGTCCCATGGTGACCCACTTCATCCCAATTCCACACAAACATGGCAAAACATTGTCACATCACAACTAATCGAGCATTGCAATTAAATGCAGACATATTGATCAATTAAACATCGTAATGCAATGCACAATTAGTCATCCATACTCAAATGCAAATAAATAAATATATAATAATAATAATAATAAACAATAATAATGAAAATAAATAAATAATTGAATAATTAAACAATTAATAATAATAATGATAATAATAAAATAATTGGAGCACTTATTTTATTATGTATCAAGTTAAAGGATTAATCTGAATAAACCTATTAATCATGTTATTAATTAAGACTAGTTTAGGTTCTATCGAAATTTCGGCAGAATCTCCCCTAAAAATAGGACTATCTACCTGTTTAGATATGACAATATTATTATATATTTATCAATCAATACACATAGCCCATCTGTCGGGAAACTCACAACAACACATCTCATCCTCCAGAACCATATTTATCAATCATTCGATCACCCAATTCATACAGCCCATTCAACGGGCAGTCGATTCAACCAACCCATTCACTTTAGGCTAAATAATCATCCATCACACACACACACATATATGCACTTAATAACTCCCGACCAACTAATTAATAAGTCATAATAGCCTTAGATTTTAATTTTCCCCTAATAATATTGTAATAAAATTCCTAAGTTAACCAACAAAAACATTAGCTAAGAATTTCCATTTCAACAACAAATCTTCTAATTATAACTAATATTCATGAGATGTAATTAGCATTATTCAAAATTAATTGCTTCTAACAATGCCCCTAACTAATTCTTAACAAGAATTATATCTAACTAATTATTTGTTAGAATTCAAATTATTCAACTATAAATTTTAGATTTGGAATTTATGCTGAAAATGAGAGAATAGGTCTTAGGACATATCGATTGAGAATCGGACTACAATTCCACGATCCGCAGGAAAAGGAGCTCATTCTGTCTCTTGGGGCCTCACCGGAGTGTCGCCGGCCGGTCGGCGGACCGCCACCGCCGGCAGCCATGCGCAGTGATCGGAATGTCGAACTTAACCGGAATCGGGCGATTCATAATAAATCAAATTACATCAAATTCACACCAAGTATATTAGAGCCCAAAAACATAACTTTATTTCTTAATTCATAACACTTCTCATAAAACTTATTTTTCTTTAGCCTTCTTGAAATTATAATGTAAGCTTAGTTTAAAATTTAAGTAATTCATAAAAATTCCATTCGTAAGCACAATTACTTAACATTGGAAATTTTTATAATAAAAATCACTTACCACATTTAAAACATATATCAATTAAAAGATTCCATTTAAAGCATCCTTTAGATACATGTAAGCGTATCCATATGTCAAACATGCATGCTTTGATGCAAATTCTCAATATTTTCATAAGTCAAGGCATAGGAAATTTCTCATTCCTCAAGGTATAGCATGGGCATTTCATTTATGCTTCACATACATATTATTTATCATATAACTAAAGCATATTATCATTTGGCAGCATATTATTACCCAAAGAGACAACTTTTCCTATGTTATGGCATAAGTAGGAAAAAATCTCATATTTGATTTTCTTAGGCAAATCAACTATCTAACCATTCTAACATCATGCATTTAGTCTTAGTAACACATTCATAACATCATTTCACCTCATTAGACCTTAACATGCCAAATCCCCAAATATTAGCTTATTGTAGTCATAGAAAAATTATAAAAGACAAAAGATACAAGGTAGAAATTTCTACCACATGCCAAATACTCATTAAGCATCATTTTAAGAGCACAATCAAGCAAAGAAAACAAGAAAAACTTAAGGCCATTTTCTTTAAGTAGGTTCGGCCTCTCTTGCATGGAGAAGGATGAAATATTTTCCTCTTCAATCAAACATATAATATGGCCAAAAATTACTTACATTTTAAGTCATACATTTATAAGAGCACATATCAAGCAAAAAGAAAACATAGCACTAAAACTTAAGCACAGGATTTTCTATTTATAGATAGGTTTCGGAAGCAAAGAAAACAAGAAAAACTTAAGGCCATTTTCTTTAAGTAGGTTCGGCCTCTCTTGCATGGAGAAGGATGAAATATTTTCCTCTTCAATCAAACATATAGTCATGCTTAGAAATTACCCAAGAGCATACTTATTCAATCAAACTTCAACAATTCAAACATTCCATACAAAATTCTCAATTTTCACATAATAGCATAAATTCTCAAAAATAAAAATTGAAAGAGGGAAAGTGTATTTATGAACACTAACCTCAAAAATAAGTTTTAGTAAGTTTATATTAAAACTTTCTAAGCCTTAGCTTTGCCTTTAACTTTGATAGAGGGTTTTCCAACCTCTACATAAATAGAAAATCAAGAATCAAAACCAAGAAGACAAATAAAAGAAGAATTAGAGCATGAATGGGCATGGAGATGTTAAAAGAGAAAATCAAAACCCAAAATAGAAAGAAAATCATTAAAAAACTTACTTGACTAAGTAGAAAAATCTCCAAATTGCATTGAAAATAATCACCAAATATTAGCACCCAAGCTCTAATCCCAAAGATTAATTACTTACTTAAGGTTTAATGAAATGGAATTACTGTGTTTAGTAAGTAGGAATTGAAGAAAAACAAAGAGAAGGAGAGGAAGAAGAGGACTCCAAAATGGAAGCAGAAGACAAGAGTGGGAAAAAGTGGTTGCTAGGTGGAAAGTGTTGACTTTTAAAAGTCATTAAGGTTATTTTGGTCTTTTATAACTACTTCATTAAGAAGTGATATTTGGATGGTTAAGATTAAGTTAATGGTATGTCCATCCAATGACTAAAAATATTCTCCAATTAAATTCCTTCAAAACATTATTTATCTCTACAAAATTCTTAAATTTACTCAATAAAAATAATTTCTCAAATTTTCTTAATTAACAAAACACCATAATTCACTATTCACTAATTAAATAATAAGTATCTCTCGGCGGACAATTAAATTACCTTCTGAAGAAATAACATTATTTTATCTTCTTATCAAAATTCTTAAAAGTTTTAACGGTTACACTAAATTAAAGGATATTTCTCAAGAAATTTTTTGTCGTTACTATTTAACAAAACACCATAATATAACTATTATCTCTACAAAATTCTTAAATTTACTCAATAAAAATAATTTCTCAAATTTTCTTAATTAACAAAACACCATAATTCACTATTCACTAATTATCTAAATTCTCCAAATAAATTCATTACTTATTTCTACTCATAAAAACCATGTATGCATGCTCAAAAAAAAATTAATATAAATAGTAATTTTTTTGAACCAGAACAATACCAATTCCTGGACCGGTGGTACTATTCACAGACCGGTAAACTACTATTTCAGACATAGAAAAATAGAACCTTACAAATAGTATCACGTCCGTCATTGTTATCCTAGCCATCATTAATAGTTTCATCGACTGTTGGTGTAAGGGACTCATCCCAATCATTATAGCATAGCAATTCCTGTTTAAGTTCCTCCAAACATTCCTTAACCAATATTGTCTTACTGTTGTTATCGAAAGCCAAGTCAACAACCTCAATGAATGCTTTCTCAATATCCTTAAATTTCTTAAACTCATCAGTCATCTGTGGATAACCCCCTTTAAAAAATATCTTCGGGTGGCTCCTGTGCACGTCCTTCCACCACCTTCTAAATAGATATCGCTCATTAACAAGCCTAATATCTTTCTCGATCAAAATATGGAATATGTGGCAGCATTATAATCCCTTAGTTTCAAACTTCTTATATTTACATTCCAGGTACTACCCTTGCTCGGTGTACTTAACTGCATAAACAAATTGAGTCACGTACCAGTCATTAAATATAGCTCTTTCTTTAACATTGAGAATGTTCACTATGGTCAAGGAACGATTCAATCGTGCTTCTACCGCTGAACGGGGAATAATAGTGCAGTAAAGAGATTGTTCAATCTCATCTTCCATTTTCTTGAATATCTCATTCGTGAAGGCTTTCTGGAACTGTTTGACAAAGAGAAAGTACGTTTTGGAATAACAACTTTGTATTTGGACTTGTGCTCCTCCTGGAACTCCCTCTCTGCTTTGTCCTGAATTGTTATCTCGTACTTCGATGAGCTGCTTTAGTGTACTCCTAGAGTTCATGTACCCATCGAAATAAGAGTGCATGCTCTCACTTCGTTGTGTCGAAAGCATGCCTCCCAAAACCATCCACTGAGGTATATTGGAACCTATTTATCTCTTTCGGAAAACAGGTTGGTCAGTCATTCATTCCTCTCCAAATGATATTTTTTTAACAAACCTCGTCGAATTAGTCTCAAACTTTTCAATGGTCAGGCTACCATACATTACGCCTGAAAACTCTTTGCGTGCCTTGGTGTGATTTGAAATGAACTTGAACTTCTCAGGCACTTTACACAGCATGTGCCACAAATAGTACTTATTATGTCCTTGTTCATCAGAATCGTTTCATGACATATAGCAGTGCCAAAATGAAATTAATGAGTGCTTGCATATATGGAAGATAACTAAATAAATATCTAATACTTTTGTGACATCCTACTGAATCGAGTCGTTGCATAGAGTCGAGTTGAGTCGGGCTGAACAAAACCCGATTCGAGCCATTAGAGTACAAAGTGGGGTAGAATGGGAGTTATAATACTAATGAAAAGAAGTGGACTTACTTGAATGAGACAAAAAGATCAAAGTATAAGGATTAGGACTTACTTGCACATAAGGATTAGGACTTACTTGCACTAAAATTCAGTTTAAGGGTATTAGTTTGTGAACCTATTGACAATTTGAGGTACATTTGGTATTTTTACACATACAAGCAGCCTACCCGAGACTTCCATTTCACTTTCCCATTTTCATCTTTATCTTCTTCATCTCCTTTACTCACCTTCTTTCTCCACCTTCTTCATCTTGATCTTCCTCAATTTTAAATAGTATTCAAGCATTAAATTCAACATCTATTTTATCCAAGTAATTAGAATTTCTTGAAGCTCTATTTTATTCAACCTCTAATTTAGTGATATTTTACATTATTCATAAGAGTTTTGATGTATAGGAGAGGTGAGCTCAAAGGTAGAAGAAAAAGGAAGCTAAGAAGAAGATTTCAAGCTTTTGAAGTGAAGGTTTGATATCTCTTTGAATTTAATTTTAAATTTAACACTTTCTTGCATGAGAACTTGTGTGGTGTGTTGATAATGAGTTGCTTAATGTTGAGTAAGAGGACTGGAAATGGTGAGAAAGCATGGGATGAAATGAATAAATGAAGTAGATATTGAGTTCATACTGAAACAGGTTTGCTCGAGAATTGACCAGTAACTTCACCTTGATTTTGACCTAGTTTAATGATGGAACTAGGAAATGGTATAGAAGAGTTATTTGTTCCTCTATGTTTTAGCTATCTGTTGGTTTTTGAATCACCTAAATCGGAGTTATAAATTGAGATACATGACTAAAATAGTACAAATTGCGCAGGCTGGAAAACACGACTCGCGCTCGCGAATTTCATGTCGCGCTAGTGAATTGTGCCTGTAAACTCTCTAACTCTCTTGTGTGCTTCTCGTACTCGCAAATTGTGCCTATAAGCGATTTGTGCCTGTAAACTCTCTGACTCTTTTGTGTGCTTCTCACGCTGGCGAATTTTAATGTCGCGCTCGCGACTTGTGTTTTGATGCCTTTTAGACCTCTTTTTCTATGCAATTGTATTCTTTTGCTCAAATTATATTCCTACAATCATGTTAAAACAAAAAGACAACATGAGCAAATGTATCAAAACAAAATACAATCATGCAAATGATGTGAAACTAACATGACACAAGTTGCCCGCTTTGCGCAGCTATCAGCATATAGGTAAATAGTATGGTTTATGAATTTATGAAGCAGTTAATATGCTTTTGTTTTGTATTATTGACATACCGATAATATGCTCCATTGAGGTTAGGTACATTGAGGTTAGGTAGAAACCACGTAGATAAGGCTATGTCGCGACATAGGATAGCAGATCTGCGCCCCATACAGTTTGGTACTCCGGCTTGTTTTCGCACCGCCCCCGAGCGATCCGAAAAACGCCACTTTTATTTTTGATTTGGAAAGTGATATTACTTTAAACAGTGGTGACAAAACATTTTATTGGATACGATGACGATAAATCGGTCTTATAAAACATTTTGAGTCGTCACCCATTGTATCGGCAATGGGACAGTTTCCAATTTTATAAAAAGATGACTCCATTCATACCCGACTTTATTCAAGGCCAAATTACTTAGAAAACTGGTCAAGCGTACCGAATGAGATTCTAGATAAGGAAATTGGGTACGTCGGCCCGTTAGAGGCCGACGCCAGGAAAAACCGGCCTCTTTTAACCTATGATTTCTAATTTATTGTAGTTAGAAAAGCCAAATTATTTATTTATTTAAACCCAACCTAAAACCCAACCTGAATGAATCTAACGAGTTCTTATATTAATTAATCGTCCCAATTAAATTCAATCATTGCATCCATAATCATCCAAATCATCCAAACCAAAGCAGTTAAATCAAATAAATAAAAGATCCGCTCTTACCTTATGGTTCAAGGCGGGCTACAAATCGAACCTAAAAACATACATTCTACCCAATTCGAAATCAAACCCAAAAACCCAAAATCATACATAATCACACTTTAATATACATTTTAATATTCTAAACTTAATTAAATTACAATCTGTTCATAATTGGTCATTTTCGGATTTATTGGAAAAATTAAATTTTATTTTTGTACAAACTTTATTTTTTTTTCGAAAGAATAAAATTGTTTCTGGACCCTAGAACAGTCGAGTCACGCAGCTGTTCTTTGGAAGAACAGTTGCGTGATGCAGCCGATAGCTGCGTGACGTGGCTTTTCTGGGTAAAGAAACGATTTTTTGGACATGAACAGTTCCGTCACGCAACTGCCAGTTCCGTTATGGATCTACTGGATGGGTGACGCAACTGCTCTGGTCCGAATTCTGTTTTT
This sequence comes from Jatropha curcas, assembly GCF_014843425.1. The sequence goes on along the minus strand of NW_023590789.1, from coordinate 8,376,202 downwards.
AAATTGTTTGTTTAAAGCGTTTTTTATTTAAATATGATTCAAGACTACCTCAAATGACCAAAACAAAAAAACGAACTCGAATGACAAAAAACGAACAGAATATAATTCAATTAAGATTAAACTACTAAAACAATAACAAGATAAATAATCAATGAATAAAAAACACAAAAAGTGTAAACGAATTACCTAATCCTTAGATTGAGGATTGTAAATGGCTTAACGAACAATGGTTAAGGCGATCCAGAAGCTTTGTCGACAAGGATTTAAATGTTCACTCTTTTCTCTCTTGATTTTCTCTCTTTTTTTATGGTTTGATTCACCTAAAATTGATATCTAATGGCAATTCTCCTTCAAACGAACTCAAAAGAGCTTCTGAGGAGAATGTGGCCGCAGGGTGTGTTTTTAGGGTTTTTCGAAAATCGTCCAAAGTTGTCTCAAACATGAGAAAAAGATCTATTTATATAAGTAGGGCAACAGAGTATAGCTGCGTCATGCAGCCGTCAGCTGCACGACGGAACTAGTCAGACGCGTGACGCAGCTCACTTGTTGTACCACAACTACGTGTCGTTTAGCATAAAAAATGGCATGTCGTCATTCTTGACAACGACATGCAAATCTGAGTTGCGTAGGAGCTGCGTGACGCAGCTATTGTACCGTCACGCACCTTCATAGCTGCGTGACGCAGCTCTGACCCAGTTAGACACCTAAAATTGGTTTAATTTAAATCCTTGGATTAAAAGACTTCTAGATGTTAAAGATTCTACGATGGCATTAACAGTTTTCATTCTCAATCCTCTTTTATCATCATTGGTTCTTAATCGATTCAATTTCACTTATCACAAACCCTAAGCAATTGAGAATTCTCTGAACTTTCAACCAAAAAGATGTCTCAACTCTCTGAAATTTCAACCAGTTTCATACAATATTCATCCTATTTCATACAGTTCTTCTTATCACTTTGGTTTCACTATAACCTTTTGGAGTTATACAGTTACATTGATTACAAATTGCATATTCATACAGTATAATGAGCAGCAAGTACGTCAATGGAAGTATCATGATATGTGTGCTTACATGCTTAGTTATCCATATGTGTTTACGTGTTTATTGCTACATATGTATGTGCTTACTTGTTTCTTAATAAGTTGAGATATCCACTAAGCTTTATTTGCTCAGCGAGTTATTTATTTAACTCGTAGGTTTCGAGACTGGACAGTAGAGAGTCAGCTTACAACTGCTGGAGTTCATCTTTGGAAGACCCAGTCTTCAGGGTAGCTACTCATTTTGATATTTTGATTCTGTATATCCTACTTATCATGGCATTGTACAACGGGCACACAAGTTGGCCCATTTCATTTTGGAAACTAGTAATAATGTGCTGTAAATATTAAAGTTATACAAATTATTCTATATATTACTAATGTAGAAAGCAACAGCATGATATTATATTCTGTATACATAAGGATATCAGCATGACAGGACATAGGTTCAACCAAATTGTAGCTTCTCGGCTTGGTTCATTTGGGTTCACGGGTGGACTGAGAAGGGATGTTACAAATTTTGGTATCAAAGCACGGTTTAGTTTCCCCAAGCTTGAATGCATATGTCAATGTACATGCCATGTCTACCCTGATGAACTAAGCAGTTGTTCTTCTTTAGGAGAATGTCACAGGAAGGTGAGAGTGAGTCACTTTAGGAGAATGTCACAGGAAGGTGAGAGTGAGTCACACGCCTCTAGAGCAGTGGAGGGTGAGGCTCCAGTAGCACCAGGTTAGGAGGTGCTGTTAAAATAACTTGCGGATACTTTTAGACAAATTGCAGGGGTGATACCTCAGGCACCAGTAATAGGAAACAGAGAAAGAAATCCCCCACTAGAAAAGCTTAGAAAATACGGTGTGAGAGAATTCAAAGCTAGCAAGGATGACAGCCCAGAAATAGCTTAGTATTGGTTAGATGGTACTTTGAGAGTCCTGGAGCAGTTACAGTGTACACCGGAGGACAAGTTGATTTGTGCTACGTCATTGCTGATAGATGAGGCCTACACATGGTGGCATACTGTTCAGCAGAGAGTATCAGCAGAGCAGCGTACCTGGCAGCGTACCTGGGCAATTCCCTTTTTTTGGATGAATTCAAGAAAAAGTTCCATCACAGAGGCATACCTGTTGAATAGCTCAAATTTTGAGACTCCGAATAGCCGGTTTTCCGGCGCGCGGTGGCGGCTCTGCCCTTAAAGGCGGCTGGCAGTCGCCTTGTTGAATATTCAATTTTTTGAGGCTCAAAAGCCTATTTTTTCGCGAACTGCGCACAGTCCGGGGACGGAGGCCTTTCGGAAAGTTCATATCGAAAATATGCCAATATGGTTACTTGAAACGTCCCGGAAAATTACGAAGGATCTCGGAACTTGGTTCTGCGGAAATATTTTTTGGAGGTCGGAACTCCGGAAAAGCCCCCGGATAAACCTGGCCTGCCCGGTGGCTAGCCACCGGAGCCAGCCACCGAGCCGGCGGCCCCAGCGCCGAAAGACCGGCGCTGGCTGCGGGAAGGCCGCCCGAGTCGGCGGGCCCAGCCCCGGCGGCGGCCAGCCGCTCGTGCAGGCCGCCGCCGAACGGCGGCCCGCCGCCGGGCGGGCCCGCCGAGACCCGGCGGCCCGAAGCCGTGAGACCCGGCGGCGCCGGCCGTCGGGAGGGCGCCAGAGACACTTGGCGGCCCCGGCGCCGAGCCGGCGGTCCCATCCGGCGGACCCAGCCACCGAAACAGTCCGTTTTTGCGGCTATAAATACATGGCTCGGGGCCTCCTTTTTTCCTCATCCCGTCTGTGTTGAACGGACGCTCCTTCTCCTCTCTCGCTCCTTCTCCGCTCTCGGCTCCTTTTGCGAATTCTTTACTGCTTTTTTTTGGGCATTTAATTTCAGCTTTTTATTGTTTCTTTTTCTTTGTTAAGTGGTCATTAAAATCTAATTAATTAATTTCCCTAACGAGGGAGCTTAAGCCCTGGAGTTAAGAAGTGGGCCGTCGACTAATCAGGTTACGCAAACTAAACTCTGTTTTTTTTAATTTTAGCATTTCATGCATGCTTCTTTTCTACTCCCTCTAAATTTATAACTGCATAAATGCATTCATATCCATTAACTAGGCCAAATAAATTTGCCTCAATTAACATAAATTTAAGCTAAATGCCCCGGTTAATTAATGATCGTTGGTATTAAAGCTTAAATTCGACGATATTGGCTAAAAGCCTAGTTAATCAATAACTATGGTGAAAGAGCCTTATTTCGAACAGTTTTTTGGCCTAAGTCTAATTAATCAATAATTGTGACTTAAAGGCCCTGATTAAACACTTTTTCTTTTTATGGCAATTAATTGCCTATATTTCAATTTAATTAATCACTTTAGGCAAACAAATTGCCTATAAGTGACAATTGATTCTTTTTTATAGCGACAAATCGCTTAAAGCAATATTTTGGCTAAAAGCCTTTAATTAATCACTTTAGGCAAACAAATTGCCTATAAAACTGCTTAAATCAATCAACTTGGCGACAAATCGCCATTAGGCAATGCATTTGGCAAATTAATTGCCTAAACCAATATTTTGGCTTTAAAAGCCTTAAACAATTTCGTTTGGCACAAATGCTTAAAAATCAATCTTATTTGGCAAGAAAATAAGCCCAAATTAATTCTTTTGGCTAAAAGCCTCAAAATCAAACTTTTGGCACCAAGTGCCTAAATCCTTCAACCTTTTTTTGGAAATGCCTAAACAAATGCACAAAGCATACACACACTTATGCATAAAGCATCCCATTCAAGCCTCTATAAAGAGGCCCTATCGAATACGTTGCTTTGAATCTTCCATTCAAACGGAAGTACGTAGGCCCGTTCGGGATCTAAGCCCCGGGCGGCAAGTCGCATCACATAACCTAAGTTTCATCAGCATGAATAGTCTCGGGTCCACCTCGGGTTTCAGAAAGACATGCCTTAGGACATTGGGCTATTATTAATTAGTAAATAGGTTAATTAAAATTGGAGTCACTTTAGGGTTTTTCCTAGTTTTAAACCCTAAAACAATGTTAAACAAGGGATGGCGACTCATAATTCACCGTGCATTTGTCTTCCTTAGTCACATGCATTCACATGCTTATGGCATTTTGGGGAGGGGTCCACAGTTTTGGCGACTCCTGCTGGGATTTATATAATCATTTTGCATAAAGTGCGACTAACAATTGTGCCTGTGTAAAACTAAGCCTGTCCATTCTTTAGGGGCATTATTTTACAATGCTCTTATTTTGGCAGGGTACCTAGCAACATCAAGTATTCTTTCTTAAGAATCGAGATGGAGGAATTTAAACTCAAATTGTACAAATTTGTTTTAAGACATTTTAATTTATTTATTTATTTGCACGATTGAGAAGAATCTTTTTCCTCCATTACATAAAAAATGAATTTCAAATGAAATTTCCTTCTCTCTCTGTTTCAAAAACTTCTGGAGTCTGGATAGCAAGTAGCGTAGCGCTGATCGGCAGGTCTCTTTGATTATGTCGACGGACAGCCAAAGCGTCCTCCCTGTTACCGCAAACCACCCCTAATCCTTTTGGGGGTGGCCGATGGGTATGCGTACTGTTGGACCCACGTGAAACTCTTTGTTTCGCATGTGGTTAGGTATATCCATACTCAAGGTTCAAGGGTCCCTTATAAGCCGTTTCTCTATTTGGGTCATAGCCTATAGAACCTACCCTTTAGGACTGTATGCACCCAATGATATGAATCATATTCATTAAACAGATTATGATGTGTTGTTATGCGCATTCACGACATATCATAAACATGAGGTAAACACAAACAAAAAAAACAACAGTTTATTTCAAAGCTTGGAAAATCACATTTTGGTAGTCCGTGAGACCTGAAATTCACAATTTGGCCCAAAAGGCCCAAAAGTTCACAATTTGGCCCCTAAGGCCCATAAAAAAAAATTCCCAATTTTGGCCCCTAAGGGCCCAAATTCCCAATTTGGCCCAAGGCCCAAAAATTCACACTTTTGGCCCAAAAGGCCGCAAAGTTTCACATTTTGGCCCCTAAGGGCCCAAAAAAATTTTTTATGAGAACTTAGGGTCTTTTCGAAAGTCGAGGTGTCCAGCCCTAAACACTCTACCTTACATATCACATCCCATTGGGTCCTACCCTAGGTGTCCTAGCATACCAACATTACCCTACTACACAGGGACAAACCACCCCACATCACAAGGGTCAAGTCCAAATACCTTACCACATACCCTATGAAAATACCTTATAGTCTAATCATTTTGACTATGTCCTTTTACAGGTACCCCTCCAAAGACCACCTGTACCCGAAACACCGACCTCACCCACAAGTCCAACAACCCCAACTGCACCAATGGCATCACTGTCTGACATCCAAAACCTCATTGAACAATTGGAAGCCAAAATGGAGGCTAGAATGAATGAGGCATTGGTTGCCCAGAGGACTGCCCTAATAGCCGAACTTGGTGGTGGTAATGGAAATGGGGCTTCCGCCGGGGGAAGTGGACCTTCTACCTCTAATTTGGGACCTGCTGCAGAACCAATAAACCCTACCCTTAACCTGGATGGCATGCCCTCTGGAACTGCTTCTGAGCTGGAAGCTCAGAAAATGAAATGAGAGAGGAAATTAGAACCTCCTGGAAAAGGTTATCAACTGCCCTCAAAGACACACAAAGAAGTGCGTGGACATGGACTCCTTGGTCTTGTTCCCCGGAGCAAAGACTGCCGCAAAGTTCAAGATTGCCCAACATGGACAAGTTTGATGGAACCACTTGTCCTTAAAACGCACTGAAAATGTATGTAGGTGGCCCTCATACCCGTTTTCGGCCATGAACAGCGAGCTGCCTTTGCTCAGTTGTTTCAAGCCAATTCTTTGACTGGTGTGCATTAAGATGGTTTTGTAAGCTTGGATCGTTCCAATGAGAAATTGGGAGGACATATGCAATGCCTTTCAACGCGACAGCAGTACCATTATAATATCGAAGTGGATCGTCACTCGGAGAGGCCTGGAAACCACTAGACAAAAGAACAATGAGCCCTTCTCCTGTTCTTTTGAGGTGGAGGGCCAACAGCTGCTCAATATGATCAACCGACCTCTGAACAGGAACAAAGTTGACATATATCCATAATTTAACTGCCTGTTACAGTACATCTTCAAACACAGTATTGCCTACGTTCCAATTCGGCTCATATGCGACTGCATAACTAAGGTGGAAGACTATCCCGTGGGTCAAACTCAAACGAAGACTCATACAAGAAGCAGATCATGCTGGGTCCAGTGAGACAAATGAAATAGCCAGTATATCCCATGAATCCTTTACGTGTTGGGAATTTGGGAAAACAATCAGCCAAGGAGGCAATAAATACCTGATCTCGGCATGCCTATCTTTTGTGTTCCAAGAAGCAGTAAAAGCAAATTTACTTGAAGCCCTTAGGAAGCAAGGCCATTACCTAAATCCCTATTCCCGGAATTTTCAAAGCCCAATGAATAACTGTGAAGTACCATCAAGGGACATGGGGCATAGACCGAATCATCGCTGGACTTTGAAAAACCGTCTACAAGACGCTAGTTGACAATGGGTCGCATCATCCCAAAGAGCAAAGCTGAACATCAACCGCAATCCCTTCGCCTAACATGGGATTATAGCACAAAAAAATTTGCTGAACAAGAATCGTTCGTCCTTTTCGAACCTTTTCTTGAATTGAAATAAGTTTGTGTCTGCAGAAGGTTGAGATCAGAGCTCCAAAGGACAAAGGAATTGTTCAAGACCAACACAACATGTCTGATCGATTGACGCATGAGAAGAACAAAGTCAACTACGTCAATCCAATCCTAGTCCATCACAGTCCACGTAGAAGTCCGGTCTAGTTTCTTTTTTCTTTTCATTTTCATTTCCATTCAAGTATTCATTTGTAAATCTAAGTGTCTTTTGTACACAAATTTTGTCTTATCAATAAACAGGGATCAGTTTACGTTCCAATCATATTTATACTCTTTCCCTATCCTTGCCTGTGAAAAAAAAAAAAAAATCGAAAAAAAAAAATAAAAAAAAATTGAAAAAAATAAAAAAAAATGACAAAAAGATAATAAAAATTGGCAAAGAAAAATGCATTCATCCTTTCATTTGCTCTGCATAAATCAAAGCTGGGGGCATCCTAAGAAGCACCATCAAAGGGGAAGTTTTGAAGGGTAATCATGGAAAGGATCCAGCAAAGGGTACGCAAGACGGCAAAGCCGATTGAAGGGGTTAGGGCCAGATGGTTTCTCCCAAAAACCCAGGAATGAAGATGCTCCGACAGAGAGGTGTTTGAATTTCGAGCTTAAAAGAGCGACCAGTAAATAAAAGAAGTTAATATTTGGAATTGGTTGGGTCTGCACGAAGTCCGCAATGCTATCTCATACACTACTCAAGTCATTCTCAGCATCCAGTTGCCTCGAATTTTTATGGAGAGCTGCTTCTAAGCAAGCATATAGGGAAAACGGGACAAAAGGAACCCCGTGGTCAAGGAAGAAAACAAGCAAAAGAAAAAATGGGTCCAAAAGGAACTCCCCTGGCAGCAAAGAAAGAAATCAAAGGAACAAAGCTAAAAAAAACAAAGGAAATTCGGAGTTGTCAAAAAAACGCGTCAACTGCAGGCTTCTCCGTTAATTCAAAGACCATCAAGGGTAGAATGACAAATCATTTCAGCATAAGGACAAAGACCAAGCGGCTACTCACATTTTTGAAAAGCAAGTTTAAAGAAGCAGTCATTTTCACGAATTGGATGACAAAAACACCTTGAAAAATCAAGGCCACGCCAAGCATGGCACAAGTACCAGTGTTCCTTATAAACAAGGATCATTTCTCAAAACGAGAAAAGGAAAGAGTCCTCCTCAAAATTCCTTATGGAGGGAGAGGAGAACCATTGAGGAAATAAGTTTTAAATTCAGAGGAAGATAAAGTTCAAGAGAAGGAATCAAATTAACCTCAAGAATTCAAACATGGCGAAGCCACAAACTCAAAGCCTACAAGCTTCTTCAACACTCAAGCCAGTCAAGTTACCACCAGAATGTGGGTATTCAAAACTCTTTGTGATGAATACAAGTCACATTTCAGTCGACCAGTGGTAAAACCACAACAACAACAAAGTCAGATTCGCCTAGAGCTCGAGTCAATAAGTTGATTCAACATCATCATAGCCGGGAAGGAATCCTGCGAAGAAATCAAAACAGAAATGAATTCTACAT
>NW_023590789.1:8318175-8367442 GCF_014843425.1 Jatropha curcas | reverse complement strand
GAGAAATTGGTGATTTTTGTAGAAATTGGTGAAATTGAGCCATGTTGATTATTTGTATGAATGCTTGGGTAATTTCTAAACATACTAGTATATGAGTATAGAAAAGAGAACTTTTCCCCCTTTGTTTGCTTGGATTGGCCGAACCATACATAATAGGAAGGCATGTGTCTTTTTGCCAATTAACTATTGATTAAGCTTCTAAATTATAAGTTATGAATGCATTTGTAGGTTAGTGAATCTTATTTGCGTGAATATCAAGTTTTGAGAGATTTTCCTTTGACTTAATTTATGAATTTGGAGATTTTGCATGGTAAGGTTTTGATGAGATGAATGGATGCTATATCTATGTTATTTAGACTAAATGCATGACATTAGGATGGTTAGAGACTTGTTCTTGCTAGGTAAACCACTTATGAGACTTTCCTTACTTATGCCAAAACATAAGAAAAGTCATCTCTTAAGTATTAACACGCCTTTAAATGAAGGTATGCCCTTGTTTCATGACAATTAGCATGTGTGTAAGTCTAGTATAAATACTCTTGCTATATCTAGAAAAGGTGGAATTTCGGTGCCATTCTCAGATTCCATTTTCTAGCACCATGACCAAAATGAACTCATGCTTTTATCATCTCTTCCAAATTAATGTTCCAATATCTTCTTATCATTAAGTCTCCTTCCTTGTGTGAGTATTTTGGATGATTTTGAATGAGAAAATAATGTTTCTATCATAAAAATTATGTATGAGTTGTACTTAGTTTCTATGACTTACTATGAGGATTTTATGAGAAATTGCTTTGAAGTATGCATGTTTAGCATGATAGGATGCTTATATATATATTTAACAAATGGCATGATGGAATTTATTGATGGATATGTGTATTTAATATGAAAAATGATTTTTACAGCAAGAATTTCCTATAACAAGCATGTTATGTCAACTATGAATTTTTATGATTTATTTGAATTATAAATCAAGCATCTATCATGGTTAAGAGAATATTTAAGAAGAACAAGTTTCATGAGAAATGTTGTGATTTAAGAAAAATAAGATAATTTTTGGGCTCTATTATACTTGGTATGAATTTGATGTGTGATTTGTGTTCCTCTGTTATTTGAGCATTATCGACATTTAATGTAATTCTGATATTGGCTATGATCATATGCTAGGCACGTGAGGACCTTCTGTATGAGCGGACGTGCTCTATCTATTTCTATTAGACTTTTAATGTCCTTCTAATTTTGTTCGCTTCTATAGCCTCTTTGATTTTGTTTTGGGAATCTTATGTGCTTCATTTTCTCCTAAGTGTATGTGAGCTCCATAAGTAAAATATTTAAAGAATTTGACTTAATGACATAATATTTCATAATCCATTTACTTGAGAATCATGACTTATATTTATGATGTAAATTCTTGAAACCTATGATTTGAGTGCCTTATGCTTAATGATATCACACACACACACACACACAAACACACATATATGTGCTTATGCTAATAAATGAACTATATAGCACGTTGATGTGAAATTTAGATTCTAATTGTTTAGCATGCCTATATGAGTTATAAATGTTAAGTTATGATCACATGATATGATATGTTGATAATTGAGAATGTTAGCGACCTATGAATTAAATGTGATGAGATGTGCCATGAATATGTACACATGCTTATTATCCAAATGTCTATATGATTATAAGCTTGGTTATGAAATTTATTATTTGAATATATGTTGTCATCGCAATAATAAAATGTGTGTGATTTATGAGCACCATTGAGTTTTATATTCAGCACATTGATTTTTATCATTGTGAACCCCTCCCCAAAATGCCATAGGCATGTGAATGCATGTGACATAAGGAAGAAATGCACGTGAATGTATGAGTCGCCACCTTGTTTAAGGAAGAAATGCACGTGAAATGTATGAGTCGCCACCTTGTTTAATTGTTTTAGTTGTTTAATTATTTTAGGGTAAACTAGGAAAAAACCCTGAATGACTTCAATTTTAATTAACCTAGTTACTAGATTAATTATCCCAATGTGTAAAGCATGGTATGCAAACCCGAGATGGATCCCGAGACTATGTCATGCTGATAAACTAACCGATGAATGAATGTTTTGCAAGGTAAATGAGGGATTAATGAAATGTTTGAGTGATTTTGGTGATTTCGACTTGCCGCCCGGGGTGAAATCCCGGACGTGCCTACGTACTTCCGTTTGAATGGAAAATCAAAGTCAACGTAGTTCGATAGGCCTCTTTTAGAGGGCTTTGAATTGGGATTGCTTTATTGCATGGCTGTGTGTATGCTTTGCTGCATTTTGCTTTTGGCATTGATTGTTTTAGGCATTTTGCCAAAAAGTGTTGATTGGACTTATTTGTGTGCCAAAAAAATGTTGATTGGACTTATTTGTTTGCCAAAAAGATGAATTAAGGCTTTTAGCCAAAACATTTTGTGATTTAGGCAATTTAATTGCCGAAAAAATTGATTTTAAAGGCTTTTAGCCAGAATGTGTTGGTTTGAAAGCTTTTAGCAAAAAGTGTCGATTTAGATGTTGCCAAAATTGATTGATGATTTATTTAGGCGACTGTCGCCAAAATTGAATGATTTAAGGCTTTAAAGCCAAAAAGATTGATTTGTTTAATGGCACTTTTGCCCAAAACTTTGATTAAGCGTTTTTATTGCTTAAAAAAAAAATAACTGACTTACTTATTGGCAATGTTTTACCAAAAGTGATTTAATTAAAATTGAAATATTAGGCAATTTATTGCCATAATAAAAAAAAAGTGGTTTAATTAGGGCCTTTTTAGTTCACAATATATTTGATTTAATTAGACTTAAGCCGAAAATTTGTTCGAAATAAAGGCACATCATTACCATAGCCATGATAGAACTAGATATTTTTAAACAGCCCAATATTGGTTCGGATTTAAGCTTTAAATTACCACGATTATTAAAATTAACCGGGCATTTAGCTTAATCATGCTTTTAATTGCAGGCAATTCTTTGCTTGCCTTATATGATGACATGGAATGCATTTATGCATGTTTAGAATTAAAAGAGTAGTTAAGAGAAGGCATGCATGAAGTGCTAAAATTAAATAGGCAGGAGGTTTTGTTACGAACCTGATTTTAAATCGTCGACCGCTTCTTAACTCCAGGTTAAGTCCTCGTTAGGGAATTAATTTTAATTTAATTTTAACTGTGACCCCAAGTATCACAACAATACAAATGAAATTAAAATTAAAAATGCAAGAAAGCAGGTAAAGAATCGCAAAGAGCCCGTAGGGGGAAGAGCGTCCGTTCAACCAGACTGGATGTGAGTAAAAAAAGGAGGCCGAGGCCTGTTATTTATAGGCGCAAAACGGACTGTTTCCTGTGCTGGGTCGCCGGATGGGACCGCCGGCTCGGCGGCTACCTCCCGGCGGCCGGGCGGCCATAGTTCTCGGCGGCCGGGCCGCCGCTGAGCCGCCGATCGGCGGCTCTCCCGGCGGCCGGGCCGCCGGGTCTCGGGCCGGTCGGGCCGCCGGCTGAGCCGCCGGATCGGCGGGCCCTCCCGGCGGGCCGGGCCGACCAGGGCTCGGCGGCCGGGCCGCCGGCTGGGCCGCCGGATCGGGCGGCCCTCCCGGCGGCCGGGCCGCGGGGTCTCCAACGGTTCGGTGCCGCCGGGTCTCGGCGGGGCCCGCCCGGCGGCCGGGCGCAAGGAGCGTAGGGGAGAAGGAGCGTCCGTCAACACAGACTGAGTGAGTTGAAATGAAGACATCGGGGCCAATTTATAGGCAAAAAGGCTGGGCCGCCGGGTCGGCGGCTGGCTCCGGTGGCTGAGCCACCGGGGCAGGCAAGTTCACTCCGGGGGCTTTTCCGGGAGTTCCGAACCTCCAAAAAATATTCCTAGACCAGTTCCGTGATCCTCGTAATTTTTCGGACGTTTCAAGTACCATATTGGCATATTTCCGGTGAACTTTCTGAAAGGCCTCCAGTCCGGCCGGACTGTTCGCAGTCCAGAAGAAAATAGGCTTTTGAGCCTCAAAATTTGAGTGTTCACAAACGCGAGGTTTAGGCTAGATCCACCGTCAAACTTAACACCAGTACCGAAGGGTGGTTGTCTGAAGACAAATTTTTGAGGGATGGGCAGCGGAGGAACCCCGCCGTTGGTTTTTTTTTTTTTTTTTCTTTTTTTTTTTTTTTTTTTTGAAAATGAAATGATTCAAAGCATTGGGATTTATGTTGGTAACTTAAAAGATGTTTTTGCCCTCTTTAAATGAGCGGCTTAAAAAGACATCAAGTTTTTGACCTACTTAATGAGGGCTTAGAAAAGAATTTGCCTCCTTCGTCAGACTTGAAAAGATGTTTTGCCTCTTAATGAGGGCTTTGAAAAGAAGATTTGTTTTATTTTTCTTTGAGAAACCAAGGGTCCTACCACCCTAAAGTCGAAATTGATCAAAATGGGTCAAAAATGGGGGGACTTTGGTTTTGGATGACAAATGGTTGGTCTTCTTGCGTTAGGGTTTCACCCTGGTTGTGATGTGTTTTTTTAATTTTAATTAACCACTTGCCCTGAATCCAAACTTAGGAGGATTTTGCCCCACGGTTGTGAGAATTTGAAATGCCCTTAATTAGCTGAAATGGAATTTCTTTTCTTATGAAGACAAAATCCGTGATTACTTCTGTGATGGGAGAATGGGATGAAGTTCTTATCACTTCTTGCCCCACCAATAATGCGACATGCCTCCATGAAACTTCATAAACATTGGGTTGAGTACTTGTCCAATCAATATGAAGAAATAAAAGAAGACAAAAGCCCACTTATTATGACTCGAGGAACGAAACAATGTGGATTGACAATCGCTCGTCTGAAAAAGGATCGAAGAAACGATGTCCGCAAGTGGAGACGAGAGGGTCCAATAATGAATACACTAACCTCAAAAATGAATATGTTTGACATTTATATTTACATGCCCAGCGATGCGAAACCCCGAGAGGGGATTGAAATGACATGCCTCCCCTTTTTTTTCGAAGCGAATGACTTTCAAAGAGTGACGCTTTCCAAAACAGAACTTATGAGAATGACCTCAATATTTTGTGGACTCGTTGTGGAATGAACCAACTAGTGATGCGAGACTTGATTTTAGAGGACTCAAATTTTTCTTGAGTGAATTTTGGCTCGACAGGAATTCAGTGGTTCCCTGGAAAAAATTGATTTATATACTCCCAGGAGACCTTTGAAAGCAACCTTTTTTTTTTTTTTTTTTTTTTTTTTTGCCTTAACTTTTGCCTATAGCCGCCCTTTCGACGGTTTTTGGACTCTAGCAGGCTCTTTTGCCCTAACCTTTTGCCTAGACCGCCCTTTCGGTTTTCAGCCTAGCGGGCCTCAATTCTGCCTGAAGACCGCCCATTTCGCGTTATTCAACTCCAGCTTTTATTTTTCTTTTCTTCTCTTTTTATTTTTTTATTTTCTATATTGCAAAGAGAGAAAATGCTATTATGATTGCAAACTTATGTTGTGACCGCGCCTAAATATGTGGCTGGCCTACCGTATCATCGCAAGAACTCTGTCCGAGGATGCGGGAGAATCAGGTCTTCGTATGTTCCTTCCGATTGCGAACTTCAGAGTCTCGGCTAGAAACACGTCGTGCAAATGGTGACGGAATATCATCTCCCAACGGAGCACTACGTCTTGATGTAATAGTGGCGAATCCTTTCCGGCTTGGTGCGGAAATTATTTCCGACTTGGCTGTGTGGAAAAAATTCAATTTTGCCTTAAGCTGACTGTGGGAATTTCATTTACCCGATTTGATTTTCTTCGCGGAATTTTCTTCCCCGCTTGATGTCTTGGGGATTCCTTCCCCGAATCGTATTGTCTTTGCAGGATTCCTTCCCGACTTGAGGTGTGATGAGAATTCATTTTCTGACTTTGATTTTCTTGCGGAAGATTCCCTATCCCGGCTTTGATGTCTTTGCGGGATTCCTCCCGACTTCGATGCTAATGCAGAATCATTTTCTGACTTAAGTTCTTTCGCAAGATTCCTTTCCGGCTTGATGTCTTTACGGGATTTACATTCCCGACTGGATGTCTCTATGGATTCATTTCCCGATTTTTGATGATGTTGAATCAAACTATATTTGACCCGAGACTCATTATGATAGTGATGCACCCTAAGCGGATTCTGGACTTGGTGTATGTAAGTGGTCTTACACTGGCTGACTGAAATATGACTTGTATTCATCACAAAAGACGTTTGAATACCCACATTGTGGTGGTAACTGAGGGCTTGAGGTTGAAGAAGCTTTCTGATGGCTTTAGTTTTTGGCTCGCACATGTTAATTCTTGAGGGTTAATTGAATTCCATTTATCTTACTTATCTTACCTCCTGAATTTGAAAACTTATTTCCTCAATGGTTCGCCTCTCCATAAGGAATGTTTTGAGGAGACTCTTCCTTTTCCTTGCTTTGAGAAATGAGCGTGTTTATAAGGACACTTGTACTTGTGCCATCGCTTGGCGCTTTGATTTTCAAGGTTTGGTTGTCATCACAATTCGTGAAAATGACTGCTTCTTTTAACTTGCTTTTTCACAAGTGTGAGTAGCCGCTTGGGTCTTTGTCCCTATATGGCTGAAAGATTTAGTCATCTACCTTTGATGGCTCTGAATTATAAACGGAGAGCTTGCAAATTGACCATATTTGAAAACTCGTTTCGCTGTAGCATTTGTCATTGATTTCTTTCTTTACGCAGAATTCCTTTGACTCCTTTTGACCAGGGTTCCTTTATGTTCCCGTTTTTTTTTTCTTCTTGCTCACTTAGAAGACGCAGCCTCTCCATAAAGAATTTCGAGGCAAACTTGATTCTGAGATAGACTTGAGTAGTGTATGGACCAGCATTACGCGACTTCGTGCGGACCCAATCCAATTCACAATACATAACTTCTTTATTCTGTCGCTTTTAAGCTCAAATTCAAGACACACTCTCTGTCAGAGCATCTTCCTCCTGGGTTTTTCGGAGTAAACATTCTGGCCCTAAACCCCCTTCAATCGGCTTTATGCCTACAAAGTACTGATTTGAAGCTCTTGCCGTACCCTTTTTGCTGAGATCCTTAATCCATGATTTACCCTTCCAAACTTCCCCTTTGATGGTGTTTCTTAGGATAGCCCCCAGCTTTGATTGATGCAGAGCAAATTGCATGCATTTTTCTTTGCCAATTTTTATTATCTTTTTTTTTTTTTGTCATCATTTTTTTTTTTAATTTTTATTATTATTTTTTTCGATTTTTTTTTTGCTTTACAGGAAGAATAGGGAAAAGAGTATGGGAAGGAGTAGAACGATGATTGGAACGTAAACTGATCCCTTTTTATTGATAAGACAAAATTTGTGTACAAAAGGGACATTAGATTTACAAATTGAATTGGAATGAAAACTTGAATGGAAATGAAATGAAAAGAAAAAGAAACTAGACCCTAAAAGATTAGACTCTAGGTGGGACTTGTTGATGGACTAGGATTGAATTGACTGTAGTTGACTTCGTTCTATCTCGATGCTTCAATCGATCAGACATGTGGTCGTTGGTTTTGAACAATTCCTTTGTTCTTTTGGAGGTTGATATCAATTTTCTCAGATACAAAACTTCATCATTTCTAAAGAAAAGTTCGAAAGGATCGAACGATTCTTGCTTCAGCAAAATTTTTTTTTTGCATTTAATGCCCCCTAGTTAGGCAAGGGATTGCGTTATGTTCAGCTTGCTCTGGGGATGATGGAACCCATTTGTCAACCAGGTCTTTGTAGACGATTTTTCAAAGTTCCAGCATGATTCGGTCTTATGCCCATGTCCTTGATGGTACTCCACAAGTATTCATGGCTTTGATAATTCCGGACGGCAGGGGCGTTGGGTAATGGCCTTTGCTTTTCTAAGGGCTTCAGTAAATTTGATTTCACTGCTTCTCGGAACACCAAAAGGATTGGCATGCCGATATCAGTATATTGCCTCCTTGGCCTGATTATTTCCCAAAATTCCCAACACGTAAAGGATTCGTGGGGGATTATTACTGGCTATTTCAATTTGTCTCACTTGGACCCAGCATGAATTCTCTTCTTGTATGAGTCTTCTTTGAGTTGACCCAAACTGGATTAAGTCTTCCACCTTAGTTGCAGTCACATAAAGCCGATTGTTGGAACGGTAGGCAAGTACTGTTGTTTGAAGCTGTGACTGGTAGACTCGGCAGTTAAAATTTCTTGATTATTATGTCAACTTGTTCCTTTCAGAGGGTCGCGTTGATCATTTGAGCGGCTTTGGCTCTCCACCTCGAAAGAACGAGTGAAGAATGGGCTCATTGTTCTTTGTTTAGTGGTTTCTAGCTCCCTCCGGGTAAATCCACTTCAATATTATAATGGTACTGCGTGTTGAAAGCATTGCCATATGTCTCCCAATCTTCATTTTGCGAAACGATCCAAGCTTACAAAAACCATCTTAATGCAGCCACCAGTCAAAGATTGCTGAACAACTGAGGCAAGGAGCATCGGCTGTTTCAGGCCAAACGGGTTTGAGGGCACCTACATACATTTTCAGGTGCGTTTTAGGACAAGTGGTTCCATCAAACTTGTCCATGTGGGCATCTTGAAACTTTGTCGGCAGTCTTGCTCGGGGAAAACAAGGACAAGGAGTTCCATGTCCACACTTCTTTGTGTGTCTTGAGGGCAGGATAGACCTTTCCAGGAGTTCTAGTTTCTCTCTCATTTTCTGAGCTTCCAGCTCAGGAAAGTCATTTTCTGAGCTTCCAGCTCAGAAGCAGTTCCAGAGGGCATGCCATCCAGGTTAAGGGTAGGGTTTATTGGTTCTGCAGCAGGTCCCAAATTAGAGGTAGAAGGTCCACTTCCCCCGGCGGAAGCCCCATTTCCATTACCACCACCAAGTTCGGCTATTAGGGCAGTCCTCTGGGCAACCAATGCCTCATTCATTCTAGCCTCCATTTTGGCTTCCAATTGTTCAATGAGGTTTTGGATGTCAGACAGTGATGCCATTGGTGCAGTTGGGGTTGTTGGACTTGTGGGTGAGGTCGGTGTTTCGGGTACAGGTGGTCTTTGGAGGGGTACCTGTAAAAGGACATAGTCAAAATGATTAGACTATAAGGTATTTTCATAGGGTATGTGATGCTAGATAGTGTGAGGTAGGTTAGGTGTATGGGCGAGGTATTTTGACATGACTTGTGATGTGGGTGATATTGGTATGCTAGGGCACTAGGATAGAACTCCATGGGATGTGATATGTAAGGTAGAGTTGTTTAGGGCTGGACACCTCGGACCTTTTCGAATGGCCCCTAAGTTCTCAAAGAAAATTTTTTCTTTGGCCTTTAGGGGCCAAAATGTAATTTTTCAGGTCTCAGGGCCCAAAAATGTGCTTTTCCAGCTTTTGAAAATTAAATGTTTCTTTTTTTAATGAGATAGTATGTCATGAATGCCGCCACAAACATCACGTATTCATACCTTTGTTTAATGATTGATTCGTATCATTGGGTGGCATACAGTTCCTAAAGGATAGGTTCTATAGAGCTATGACACAATAGAGAATTGGCTCTATAAGGGGACCCTTGAACCTTGAGTAAGGATATTACCTAACCACATGTGAAACAAAGAGGTTTCGCGTGGGATCCAACGGTACGATTACTCATGGGCCACCCCCAAAAGGATTTAGGGTATGGTTTTCAGGTAAAGCGAGGGACGCTTGGCTGTCCGTCGACATAATCAAAGAGGACCTGACCATCAGCGCTACTTGCTATCCGACTCAGAAGTTTTGAACAAAAAGAAGAAGAAATTCATTTTGAAATTCATTTTTTATGCAATGGAGAAAAGGATTTCTCGATCGTGCAAATGAAATTAACAAAATTTAATGTCTTAATCCAAATTTGTTCACTTAAGTTTAAATTTTCCTCTCATCGCGGAGTATGCTTAAAAGAAAAGGCAACACTCGATTTATGTCAAGGTTACCCTGCCAAAACAAAGACATAGTAAAGTAATGCCCTAAAGAAGGCAGGTTAGTTTATTACAAACACTTGTAGTCCACTATTTTATGCAAAAAGATTACAAGCAATTCCCCAGTTGAAGTCGCCAAACTGTGAACCCCTCCCCAAAAATGCCATAGGCATGTGAAATGCATGTGACTATTAAGGAAAGAAATGCACGTGAATTGAATGTATGAGTCGCCCCCTTGTTTAATTGTTTTTTAGGGTAAACTAGGAAAAACCCTAGTGACTTCCCAATTTTAATTAATCTAGTTACTTTAGATTTAATTTAGCCCAATGTCTAAGGCAACGGGTCTTTAACCCCGAGGTGGATTCCCGAGACTATGTCATGCTTGATGAAACTAACCTAAGAATGAATGTTTTGCAAGGAAGATGAAGATAATTTTACGACCAAGTGAAAAAGTGTTTATGTGATTCGGACTTGCCGCCGGGCTGTTTAGATCCCGAACGTGCCCTACTACTTCCGTTTGAATGGAAGATCAAAGTCAACCGGCTAGTTCGATAGCCTCTTTTAGAGGGCTTTGAATGGGATGCTTATGCATGAGTGTGTGTATTGCTTTGTGATTTTGTTTAGCATTGTGCCAAAGGCGATTGATGTTTTTAGGCATTTTGCCAAAAGGTATTTGTGTGCCAAAAAAATGTTGATTGGACTTATTTGTTTGCCAAAAAATGAATTAAGGCTTTTAGCCAAAACATTTTGTGATTTAGGCAATTTAATTGCCGAAGAATTGATTTTAAAGGCTTTTAGCCAAAATGTGTTGATTTGAAAGCTTTTAGCAAAAACTGTCGATTTAGGCAAGATGTTACCAAAATTGATTGATGATTTATTTAGGCGACTGTCGCCAAAATTGAATGATTTAAGGCTTTAAAACCAAAAAGATTGATTTAGTTTTAAGGTATTTTGCCAAAACTTTGATTTAAGCGTTTTATTGCTAAAAAATAACTGATCTTACTTATTGGCAATTTGTTTACCAAAAGTAATTAATCAAACTGCAATAGGCAAATTTATTGCCCATTAAATAAATAAAAGTGTTTAATTAGGGCCTTTTAGTTCACAATTATTGATTAATTTAGACTTAAGCGAAAATTGTCGAAATAAAGGCAATCATTTACCATAGCCATTGATAGACTAGATATTTTAAGCCAATAATTGTCGGGATTTTAAGCTTTAATTACCACGATATTAATTAAACCGGGCATTTAAGCTTAATCATGGCTTTAATTGAGGCAATTTTGCTTGCCTTATGATGACATTGAATGCATTTATGCAGTTGTAGATTAAAAGGAGTAGAAGGAGAGCATGCATGAGTGCTAAAATTAAATAGGCAGAGTTTTGTTTTACGTTACCTGATTTAATCGTCGGACCGCTTCTTAAACTCCAGGTTAATTCTCCTCGTTAAGGGAATTTAAAATTTTTTAATTTAATTTTAAGTGACCAAAGTATCAACAACAATAAAATGAATTAAAAAATTTAAAAAAAAATGCAAGAAAGCAGTTAAAGAATCGCAAAGGAGCGTAGGGGGAAGGAGCGTCCGTCAACACAGGACTTGAGTAGTTTAAAAAAGGAGGCCGAGGGCCTGTATTTATAGGCGCCAAAACGGACTGGTTTCCGGTGGCTGGGTCGCCGGATGGACCGCCGGCTCGGCGGCCCGCCGGCGGCCGGGCCGCCAAGTTCTCGGCGGCCGGGCCGCCGGCTGAGCCGCCGGATCGGCGGCTCTTCCCGGCAGCCGGGCCTCGGGTTCTCGGCGGTCGGGCCGCCGGCTGGAGCCGCCGGATCGGCGGCCCTCCCGGCGGCCGGGCCGCCGGGTTCTCGGCGGCCGGGCCGCCAGGCTGGGCCGCCGGATCGGCGGGCCCTCCCGGCGGCCGGGCCGCCGGGGTCTCAACGTCGGGCCGCGGGTCTCGGCGGCCCGCCGGCGGCGCAAGGAGCGTAGGGGAGAAGGAGCGTCCGTCAACACAGACTGAGTGAGTTGAAATGAAGACATCGGGGCCAATTTATAGGCAAAAATCGAACTGTTGGGCTGCCTGGGCCGCCGGTCCGGCGGCCCGAGCCACCGAGGTCGGCGGTTTTGCTATTTTTTTCGTTCCGGAGGCTTTTTCGGGAGTTCCGGACCTCCAAAAAATGTTCCGGGACTAGTTTCGTGATCCTTATAATTTTCCGGACGTTTCAAGTACCATATTGGCATACTTCCGATGAACTTTCCGAATGGCCTCCGGCCCGGCCGGACTTTCGCAGTCCGGAAGAAAACAGGCTTTTGAGCCTCAAAATTTGAGTGTTCACAATCATGCACGGGTTGTAG
This sequence comes from Jatropha curcas, assembly GCF_014843425.1. The sequence goes on along the minus strand of NW_023590789.1, from coordinate 8,355,141 downwards.
ACCATCGTCGCTGCTCGAAGACCAAAAGGGTAGCATTAGAGCTGAAGAGTTATCTTTGGTAGTTATGGAATTAGTAATATGTATTTAAGATCTATGGCATGTATAACATAAGTATTTTTTTGAGAATGCATTTATTATGAACACATATGTATGAGAATTTATGTTAGAAGATTGTATAAGTTTATTCTATCATGGAGCTGTGTATTATTAAGTTGTAGGATGGTATTTAAGTTACTTATGCATGAGTGGTTATGGAATTTACACCTAAGGACCTTAATGATTTTGAATGATTTTTGAGAATGTTGATGTTGTTGATGAATGAATGATTATATATTGTGTAAAAGTTAATATTGAGTCGAGATTGATTATTTTGGAATTTATAGGATGTTTGAGGTTTTTGAATTAGAAGTGTTTTGTATTCACAGTTTTTAGGAGAAATATTTACAGTTTTTGTAACACCCGCCGCCCAGCCCTAAGAGACCCGACGGCGGATGCCACATTCGGCGCCGGGGACACCGTCCTAACATAACATATAAATCATAAAATCAGATTATGGATTTATTGAATTAGGAAGTGATTAAGGTATTGACAAGTTTAGCAAGTAATTTTTTTCAATTTGTTTTTGAAATTTATATATATATAACTTATGAAAACATTTAGGAAAAATCCTACAGCAAAAAACTGCAAGAGTTCCCTTTAAAAACCGGAGCTCGCCAAACTTGTGAATACAAAACCTCCTAATTTTAAACTCTAAACCCCCAGCAAACTCCATAATCACCATAGCAACACAACAACACTTTATACCTTCATTAAACTATAGAAACCCTCAATAGCATTTTTTAATGATCATCAATTAAATGTATTCATTATATATATGTATCAAGTCCTTATGTTCTTAATCATACCAACTATCTTAAAATTATTTTATATCCAAACATTAAATAAAAATCTCATTGCTTATCTCCAATTATTTACACCAAACTAATTTATTTCATTACATGCTTAAGTTTATATTCAAATTAACATAATCTCCGAAAACGGTAATAATTATACATGCCATGATTTCTTAAGTACATTTCAAAACTAATTCTACCACTTACTAAAATAGTCGGCTTCTGTCTGAAGCTACTCTTCTGATCTTCAAAGTAGCAACCACGCGACTTCAACCTGCGCGATGATAAAAATCAACGCGCTGAGTATAAAACTCAGTGGTGCTCATAAAATGACAAACTTACCAATGTTGACTGGCAACACACCTTGAAAATATAACTTTTTCATCAAAAGACATACATTTACATTATAGCAAAAGAAATATCCAAAATAAACTTATTAATTAATAACATAAATAATTTAATTTCTTCCAAATCATAAATTCATTACTTGGACATTTATTATACAATACACATACTATTTATTTTAAAACCAGTATCGAAATATCATGCTTTTTGAAAATTATATTTGAGAACCATAATCATTTATTTCCAACTAAGGTTTAAACTTGAAATAATATAATCTTATTCATTTAAGTGCCTTAAAAAATATTTCCAAGGGCTCGGATACAACTTAAGAGAAAGAGAAGCAGGTAGGTTTTCATACTTATTCATAACGGCCCTTAGGTCGCCAACCTTTTTCATACATATAGAGCCGCGTCACCGCCCTAAACATAAGACCACCACGTGCCTAGCATATTGATTCATAGCTTCGTATCATAATGGCATCAAATGCCGAGCATGCTCATCAACAAATAAAATCAAATCTGGCATTCAAATCACACCAAGTATTAATTAGAGCCCAAAATCCTTGTTTTTAATTCTGTAATTCATAATACTTCTCATAAACTTGTCTTATTTCTTTAGTCTTCTTAAATTCATAATGTAAGCTTACTTTAGAACAAAGTTAACTCATGAAAAATTTAAACATTAAAAAAATTCTTATCATATGGAATCATACATAGTAAGCTTACTTTTGAACTAAGTTGACTCATGGAAAACTTCATTACTTAAAACATGAATTACTACTTAACATAGAAAATTTCTCATAAATTCATTTTCTTTTAAAACTTTCTTAAAGTCATAATGAAATTTATCATAAGTCATTTCCTATCATATAAAATCATAATTTCCTTATTGGACATTCAAAGCACATACACTTTAAGTACCCTTTTTTTTTTCATAAACTCTAAACATATGAAAGTTATTAAAATAATCATACTTATGTCATAGATATAGCATATCATAAAAAGAAATTAAGTAAGCCTTACCACCTTAGGGTGGTTCGGCCTCTTAATGGAAACCAAAGGGAGGAATTTCCTCCTTCAATCAAGTTTCTCAACCAAGCATACTACATAAAACTCTTTTATGCAACAAGGTATCCATTTTCTATCCTCATTTCATTGCATTATCTAAACTTAAATTCACACTTTATTCCCAAAATTTCCAACAATTTTTTTCCCATTATGTCCATTTAAACATATCCACAAATTAACACTTTTCAAACTTATATCTTATTTTTTGTCAAATAAATCCTCAACATACAAATTAAATCAAAGAACCTATCACACATGATTTCATTACATACATTGATCCAAATAAAACACATGATTCAAGGACTATGATTCAAGGCATAGGAAATTTCCAGCATTAAAATAAACTTGACCTTTGCTGGGTTTTTAAGACATAACTTGAGTTATAAATCTCCAAATTGAATTAAATCAGATTCATTAGAGAGCTAAGACAAAATTCTACAAATGTCATGAAGGGACCATAGCCCAGTTCAATCTGTAAGATAGCAAACAAAAGCTAGGAATACAGACCAACAGACCAGACCTGATTCAGCAGAACCATGTCCAATGTTTATTGAATTCCTACCTAACCAAACACTCAAATTAAAACAATCTAGAACCAGAGAAGTCTCAAGACATAGGGAAACAACTACTCTCATGAAGAACTCATGAACATAATCTTGTGCCAATTAGTGGTCCACAAATGGGCAATCAAATTCAGTGATGCATGTGGGCCCGTCATAACACAGTTTCAGTTTGGGTGTTTCAGCCAATTCAAGTTGAGCTATATATCTCCAAATTGGACAAAGAGGATGGTTTGGGAAAGCTAAGGAGATAGACCTACAACTTTTTGAAGGACCACAGACACAAATGAAAAACTTAGAAAGGATTCGAAAAAATGCGTCCTTAATCTCACTCAAAAACCGTTTTTTCCAAATTTCAGCTTACTTTAACCATTGAAAGGAACTGAACAACAAAAGATACAAGGTAGAAATGTCTACCACAACTAAATACTCATTCACAATATTTCACCTAAGAGCATGTAATTGCAACCAAAATCAACAAATCAATCATTTCATACAAATCCAAAATATTCCACATAAGAGCATAAAGGCAACCAAATCAAAAATTTGAGTAGGTAAGTGGTGTTTATGGAACACTAACCTTTAAAAATAAGGCTTTAAGCAGCTTAAAATTTAAGCTTTTCTAAGCTCTAACTTTGCCTTTTACTCATGGTAGAGGTTTCTCAACCTTTGGCTCAAGTAGAGAAATCTTCCAAATTTTTCTTGGAAATAAGTCACCAAAAATCACTTCCCAAGCTTTTAATCTCTAGGATTGGATAACTAAATCAAGTTGGTTGGGGTGAATTTGATGTGTTTGTAACACCCCGATTCCGAAAGACCCGGACGGTGGATGCCACATTCGGTGTCCTAACTACATATAAAATCAAAACCAATCATATTTATGAATTAGAAGTTGACTTCTTTAGTATTCACAAGTTTAGCAAGTTAATTAGTATTTTGTTTGAAAATGATTTTGGAGAATCCTACAGAAAAACTGCAAGAGTTTTCCCCTAAAAAATAGGAAAAAGTTGCCAAAACATATGAAAATACAAAGCACTCCCAAATTCAAACTCAACCCCGTAAAACTCCAATAAAACAACACAAATAGCACTTTCTAAGCACTTCTATAATTTCATAACTCCATAGTTCCTCAATAACATTATAATATTCATCACTTAAATACATTCATTTAAATATATCAACTTCTAATGTTCTGACCATTAAATAAGTCCAAGTTTATCTCCCAATATATATACACCAAAATAATTTACAATAACATGTTTAAGGTATAAATTAAATAATACAGTCTCCAAAAATGTAATCGTTATACATGCCAAAATTTTTAGTTACATAAAATACTAATCAACTACCAAAAGATTTCTTCAGCTCTGATGCTACTCTTCAGGTGTTTAAGCAGCAAGCACAATCTCCAACCTGCGCGTGATAAAATCAACGCGCTGAGTATAAAAACGTTTATAGCATAAGAAATATCAAATAAAATTACAATTAATAACATAAATAATTTAGTTCTTTTACACCATAAGTCCTTTACTTAAACATTTATTTACCAATAAACATGTTATTATTATAAAATTATGCACCAACACATCACATTTTGGAAATTCATTTGATAACATAAATAATTAAATCTAAACTAAGATTTAATAAAAAAATGCAATCTCATTACTTTAATTTCCTTAAAAATGTTTTCAAGGGGCTCGCATACACTTAGGAAAAAAAGAAGCAGATAAGATTCCATAGCTTATTCATAATGGCCTTATATGCCAACTTATCATAACATATAGAGCGCGTCCGCCCTAACATAAGACACCCACGTGTCTAGCATATGATCATAGCTTATTATCATAATGGCATCAAATGCAAATGCCGAGCATGCTCATCATACATAATTTAAAATCCAAATCATGCATCAAATTCCACACCAAGTATATTAGAGCCCAAAAAACATTTCTCATAAAATTCATTTTTCTTTAGTCCTTCTCATAATAAAAACTTATTTTAAACTTAAGTAATTCATAAAAATTTCATACTTAAACAAAAATGACTAACATAGAAAAATTTCCAGCATAAAAATAACATGGACCCTTTGCTGTGTTTTTAAAACATAACGGAGCTTATGGGTCTCCAAATTAAATTGAAATTAGAGTCATTAGAAAGATAAGACAAAATTTATACAAATGTTATGAAGGGATCACAGCCCAGATCAATTAGGAAGATAACAAAAACAAAGCTAGGAACACAGACTGACAGACCGACCTGATTTCAGCAGAACCAAGTCCATTGTTTTCTTGATTCCTACTAAGCCCCCAACACTCAAATTAAACCAATCCAGAACGACGAGAATTCTCAAGACACATGGGGAAAACACTTTTATGAAGAACTCAGAAACCTAATCTTTGTAATTATAGTGGTCAAATATTGGGCACTCAATTCAGTGATGCATGTGGCCCGAACACAAAACAGGTCACTATTTTGGGTGTTTTATGCCATAAGTTGAAGTTATATATCTCCAAATTGGACACAAAGAGGATGGGTTGGAAAGCTAAGAGATAGAACTACAACTTTTATGAAGGACTCCAACCCACAGATGGAAATTATAAAGGATTGAAAAATGGTCCTAAATCTCACTCAAAATCACGTTTTTTCCAAATTCAGTTTACTTTTAGCCATGAAAGGAACATGGAACCCACAAAGATACAAGGTAGCAAATGTCTACCACACATTAAATTACTCATCAAAACATCATCCAGAGCATGTCAATGGCAACCAAAATTCAACAAATCAATCATTTCATACAAAATCTCAAATATACACATAATAAGCATAAGGCAAATCAAAAATTTGAGTAAGTAATTGTGTTTATTGAACACTACCTTCCAAAACAAGCTTTAACAAGCTTTAATCAAAGCTTCTCAAGCTTTGGTCTTGCCTTTATCCTTATTAGAAGGCTCTCCACCCTCTACATGGAAGTGTAAATACCTAAATTTTGAGGCTCAAAAAGCCAGTTTTCCCGGCCGCCCTTAAAGGCGGCGGCCGCCCTAAGGCCCAAAATTCACATTTTGGCCCCTAAGACCCGAAAATTCTCAATCTGGACCCCTAAGGCCCAAAAATTCACATTTTGGCCCCTAAGGCCCGAAAATCCTCAATCTGGACCCCTAAGGCCCAAAAATCACATTTTGGCCCCTAAGGCCCAAAAATTCACATTTTGGCCCCTAAGGCCCAAAAATTCCCAATTTGGCCTCTAAGGCCAAAGAAGAAAGAAGGAGAGGAAAGGAGAAACGTGGAATGTAGAAGAAGATGGCAAAATTTGGTGGTCAATAATTGATAGTTGCTTTATTAAAGCAACTAAGGGGGTATTTTGGTCTTTTCTTCAAATAGAAGGGTGTTTTGGTCTTTTCTCCAAATATTCTCCAATTAAATTCCTTCAAAAAATTATTTATCTCCACAAAACTCTCTAATTTATTCCATAAAAATAATTTCTCAAATTTCCTCCATAAAAATAAGTTGCTCAAATTTCCTTACTTAATATAACACCATAATTCACTAGTCACTAATTATCTAAATTCTCCAAAAATATTCCTTACTTACTTTCTACCCATAAAAACCATGCATACATGCTCCAAAAATGTAAATGTTAAATTAAAAATATAAAACATAAAATAAGAAATTTTTCGGACCAAAAATAAATGACCAACCCAAATTTCTTGAAATAATTCACCAAAAATCACTTCCCAAGCTTTAATCTCTAGGATTAATAACTTAAATCAAGTTGGTTGGGGTGAATTTGATGTTTTTAGTAAGGAAGAATTGAAGAAAATGAAGAAGAAGAAGAAGAAGGAGGAGGAGGAGGAGACGTGTAAGGAAAAAAGAAGAAGAAAGAAAAATGGTTGTACAATAATTGATGGTTGACTTATATAAAGCAACAAGGGTATTTTAGTCTTTTCCCCTAATTGGATAGCTAGGATTAAGTCAAGTAATCTCATCTAATGGCTACAAATAATCTCCAAGTAAATTCCTTCAAAATATTATTTATCTCCATAAAATTCTCAAATTTATTTAATCCTTAAAAAAAATTTCTCAAATTTCATTACTTAATATACACCATAATTCAAACTATTCACTAAATTATCTAAATTCTCCAAAAATATTTCATTTTAACTTATTTTCTACCATAAAAAATCATGTATTCATACTCCCAAAAATATTAAATAAATATGAAACATAGAATAGTAATTTTCTGGACCAAAAATAATACTGACTCCCGGACCGGTGGTACTATTCCACAGACCGGTAAAAATCACAGACCGGTAAAACTATTATTTTAGACACAGAAAAATTAGGGCGTTACAGTTTTTCTATAGGATTTTCCCAAAATATTTTCTAAGTTAAAAATTAGGACTTACTAGAATTGTGATTACTTAAGCACCCTTAATTCATTTATTAGTTTTAGGATGGATATGTTAATATGATTATATATTGTGTAAAAGTTAATATTGAGTCGAGATTGATTATTTTGGAATTTATAGGATGTTTGAGGTTTTTGAATTAGAAGTGTTTTGTATTCACAGTTTTTAGGAGAAATATTTACAGTTTTTCTATAGGATTTTCCCAAAATATTTTCTAAGTTAAAAATTAGGACTTACTAGAATTGTGATTACTTAAGCACTCTTAATTCTTTTATTAGTTTTAGGATAGATATGTTAGCTAGAATGATGCCTCCCGCACTGAATGTGGCGTTTGCTGTCAAATCTTCTGAGACCGGGCAGCGGGTGTAACATCCTGGACCTCAAACACCATATCATGATCATATATCTGTATTTATGAATATGACATATGTGACATGAATTTGTATATACATGCATTTGCAATTGATCTATGATAAATAATAGGCAATGATATTCCTAAACACGACTTTGCACATAAGCATCTGATAAGAATGTAAATATTCAAATGCATAATTTGAATAAGCTCTGGACCTAAAAAAACTTTGTACTCTGTCTTAGACACAGAGGGTGCATATATATTCTTTAAAGTCTTTCATTACACCTATGTTCGATGTTTATGAATGAATTGACTCAAGTGAGAAAAATGAGACTATTATAGAGAATTACGTCTATTTTGGTGAATAGATTGATTAAGACTGTCTTAATGTATTGGTAAAAAAATTCTTAATCACAAGATTATAAGTTTATCAAAGTAGAAAATGATTATGGAGATTAATTAGAAGAAGGTTAAATGTGCTCAAGCTACATCGATAAGAAGCTATCACGTGAAGCACCTCAATTAGTGTTTTGATTAAGTACTTAATGACTTGGTATTAAATTATTTAAGATGTTTAGTTAAGGCCTAAACAAGATTAATTATGAGTTAATGAAGGATTATGGACTTAATTAACATAAAACAGAAGTTGTTATTACAAATGCGGGGAAAAGCATGAATAAGCAAAACCTTAAGGATTTAAAAGAAAGTAAGAAGTCATGTGACTTGCAAATAACTTGTAAGCTTATAAGAAAGCATACTACTTAACTAAATGAAAGAACAAAAGAACTAAATGAAAGAACAAAAGAAAGAGGAAAAGAGAGAGAGAGGCTGACACTAAGGAGAAAAAGAAGAAGGATAAGAGAGAGATAGGAACTTAAGGAATCAACTTGATTTTCAAAGGGCTTCTATTGGAAATCACATAAGGTAAGTTAATTTCTACTTAGTTTGTATTATGTACTTAATATGGAGGAGTTTGGGTTAGGGTTTCAAAGTTGAAAATTTGAAGGGAGATTGATTTTGATGTTAAAAAGTGATGTAAACATGATTTAAGTTGTTAATTAGTTGGTATTGAGTGAATGACATATGAATTGAGCTTTAAATTTGATTCAATTAAGAAAATCATACTCAAGGTTAAGGAGGTTAAGGATTGAGGCTCTGTGATACGGATCCACCATCATCAATCACTTATGGAGCTCAAGGGAACAAGGAGCACAATAATGGCGATCCATTAGTACTTCCTAGTGGACCAATTACAAAGAGCCGTACAAAGAAATATGGAGCAACCATGTCCTTATACATTCAAGAACAAGTTACACAAGAGCTCTATGACCTTGCTTTCAACAATTGCTATGAAGAACTTGAAGGCACACTTAAGTTTCTCACATTAATGGAAGCACATGTTGAGATGGAATCTGAAATTCCAACCTATGGCACGCCCAAACCGTGCTAGGTTAGCACGCCCGTGCAAGGTAGCACACCCAGGCCGTGCTAGAGTCTGACTTGCGGAGGAAAATCAAGTAAATAAATCAAGTAAACATTATTGAAGCACGCCCGTGCCAAATAGCACGGCCACGGCCATTTATCCCGCGTCTGACTTGCGGGAGGAAACATTATCAACATGAAGCACGCCCCTTGCAAAACTGGCAACGCCCCAAGCACGTTGCTAGGCGTTCTGCTTCTAGCGAGATAATAGTTAGTCTAATTATTGCTTATTTGGTTGTATCAATAATAATGGGTTGGCCTCCTATAATTTCGGTCCCCCCTGGATTTATCTTGATTTGTTAAGATTTAGTTAGTCTTAATGTATTTGGTATTAGTAATCTAATTCCTTTAAGTTGTAAGTAAGATTTGTAGTTCTTATCCTTAGTTGTTTAGATTAGCTAAATCCTTACCTTAAGCTGATTTAGATTACATTATTTCTAAATCCTTTAAGGATTCAGGACCCTTGAGATTTAGTATTAAAATAACTTGTTATATTGTACAACAAAGGGACAAATTTCATTTGAAATAAGAATCTACAGATTTTGTTTTCATTGCTTAGCGATGTTCCATTGGATTAGAAGAGGTTTGTGAGAAGTGCATTCCTCTAATTGCATCCCAGCATTTCAAGGTAAACTTATCCAATTTATTATGTTGCGGTTTTTATCTTATTATTCTTTTACTCTATTATTGGTGTTCTTGCTTACTTTAAGGCTTGGGTGCCATTGAGAGGGGGTTTTGTTTTGATCTTTTATCTCTTCCAAATCTTTGTCATTTTTAGAGTTCTTGGAATTAATTTCCATAGGGTTCCACGTTAGTTTTGGTATCAGGCCAAAGATTAAGGTAAATTCTGTAAATTCTTATTTATCTTAGTTCTAGGGTTTGTGATTTGTTTTCTTGTTTTCTTAAATTCCTGTGTTTGTCTTATTATTTTGCTTAGTTTTAATTTTGAATTTTGCATCATTGTGATTTCTTTAGTTTCGTTCTTGTTTCTATAAAAAAAAATTTTGGAAGTTGTGATCTTAGATCTTGCTAATTAGATCTGTAAAAAAAAATAAAAAAAAAGAGGAAGAAAAATTCATCCATCATTGAAGCTTGAGATGTGTTGTGTGGATTTTGTTCCTAAATCATAGGGATTTTGTTCCTAATTCATAGGGATTTTGTTCTTAATTCATAGGGACTTTGTTCCTAATTCTTAGGGATTTTGTTCCTAATTCTTAGAGATTTTGACCTTATTTTGTGGAGATTAAGCTTATCCACTATAATCTTTGATAAAATCTAATCTTAACTACTTTGTGGATAAGGTAACAAAAATTATTTGTCCATATCTTTTTGAGATATAGTTTATCCACTATCATCCTTGTCAAAATCTAATCCTAATTAAATTGGGTTATATTGAAAGGATAAGGGAGGATACAATTCAGCACGCCCGTGCTTCACAACAAGTACACCCGTGCTAGGCTCTGACTCTCAATTGTCGGACCAAGCTATACACGCATGCTCGTGCTCAATTCTGACCTTATAAAAAATTTTTTTTTTTTGAATTTTTGGATTTTTCTTTGATTGCTTGCTTTGTTTGGGGTAGAATTAATTAAGTCCATATTTGGTTTGCTTTGTAGTAAACTAAATTAATACATTATATCCAGAAATTGTCTTTTAAATTCTAGTTTCTTTATTCTTGTTTTGAGCTTTTCTTTTGCTTCTATACATTATTAGGGTGTGTTTGCTTGTTTAAAGGTGTGTGTTTGTTTTATTAGGGTGTGTTTGCTTGTTTACTACACTCTAATTGATAATTAAGTAGTACATTGTATTGTTCTTGTGCTGCTATCCATTACGTTTTGAGTTTCTTTCTAAAATTTGTGCTTACTTTTATTGTTAAGTTTTATTCCTTATTTCTAAACGTGCTTTTGAGTTAATTGGTTGACCTGAGATTCTAAAGTACAATTGGAGGAATTGCAAGGAGTGATTAAAGAGTGTAAACACGTGAGGGAGTGTTTATTATTAACTCAATCTATTCTTGTTTTTTTTTTTTTTTCTGTTTCTTTCTTAACAATGAGTTTAAGCAAATCTGGAGATGGTAATGGGGATGGAAATCAAATCAAAGATCCTCAACTGAAATTTTTCATGGAAAATTTTTCATGGAATAATCCAAGGACAGTTTAGGAACCTTCAACAATCTCTTTCAAGACAATGGAGGGAAGAATTTGCCAAGAGATTAAAGGCTTCACAAAGCTCTAATACAACTAAGAGGCCCTGTCCAACATAACTAGATTTCAAACCCATGATTGATGAGGAGTCTGCAAGACTCTAATCAATAAATTGATGGGGAACTTTGGGGATCAATCAAAATGAGGATATCCAGAATTCAAAAGTACAAACCAATGCTGAAAGAATTCCTTGAATGGGAGAGAAAAGTGGAAGCAAATCTTTGAATGTTCAGTAACTATTCTCAGGAGAAGAAATCCCATCTTACTGATTGTGATTCAAAGGAATATTGCTATGTTTGTGGAACAATTGCTATTTAAAAAGAGAAGACAAGAAGCGACCTGACCACCTGGGAGATCATGAAGGGTTGACTGCCACCCAAAAGTTGTTCCCTACTCATTACTTTAGGATTTTACACAATAAAATTAGCAAAGAATGATACAAGGAGGGAGAGAGTTTTGTTGGAAAAATCATACATAGGCGATGGAGATTTGCCGATGGCTTAGAGCTAATTTTGAGGAAAGAGGTGAACAAATCACCATTTGTCATTGATTTCCTTGGAGTCTAAATAATGATTATTGGCTGATGCTTTGAGATGTTATCGTTATTGATACACCCTTAGAAGAGATGATACGAATCATGGCCATGGAAAAATTGTAAAAGGCAGGAAAAGGGAAAGATCCACCAACAATAGTATTTCTAACCCAAAACACATGCGGGTCTAAATGGCCAAAGGAGGATGAAAAAGAACGGACTTTAAAGGATTCCAATCTTTCCAATAGGACAGAATCAACTTTCAAAGGTAAGGGCTGTCCAAACTCCAATTTAAAGCAACAGCAAGGTACTTTTCCTAACTCTACAACCCTTCTAAGAAATTTAAATGTTTTAAATGTTTTGGGAAAGGCGCACTTATGCAGTTCTCAATGTCCTAATTAAAGAGTTGAGATTGGTAAAGTGATGGGATCATTAGTTCTGAATCTGAATGTAGTGATATGATGATATGCCTTAAATTAATGATGATGATGATGATGATTTGCAGATAGACTTAATTACTTCCTGAAACATAGTGAAGCTTTAGTTTCTAGACGTGCTTTGAATATGCATGTCAAGGAGGAAAAGCCTTGAGCAACGTGAGAACATATTTCACACTTAGGTGTTTGAATTAGTGGAAAAGTGATGTACTCTTATTTATTGATGGGGTAGTTGCCACTAATGTTGCTAGTGTAAATAGATAAACAAACTGAACCTTAACATGTCTCAAACATCCTAAGCCTTATAAGTTGCAATGGTGACAATGTAATTGTGGGGAGGTTGCAAGGTGACTCGACAGGTACTTGTGCCATTGCTAAATTGGATGTATGAACGATGAAATTTATGTGATATAATACCTATGCAGGGCAGGCATTTTATCTTGTTGGGAAGGCCATGGGCAACTATGATAGCAGAAGCACTTCCAATGATGGATTCCCAATCAACCGACTTATTCTTTGGTTCTAAGTATTCTTTGGTTCATAAGGGTAAAAAGGTGGTTCTTATACCATTATCACCTCAAGAAGTCTATGAAGATCAAAGAAAGATACTTGAGAGAGAGAGAGTGGTTTCGGCCTTGAGGAAAAATGAAAGTGAGATTTCGGGGTCGAAAGAACAAAAGAGAGAAAAGAGTAAGGATGAAGGGAAAGAGGCCACAAGAATAGAAAAACAAATTAATGGCCCAATTGTGAGTGAAAAACAAAGAAAGGAGAAAAAGAAACAAACTTTTTATGCAAGAGCTAGGGAGGTTAACTGTGCTATTGCTTTGGAGAAGCCCGTGTTGCTTCTTAGGTATAAAGAGATTTTATTTGCTGAAACTAACACCAACCTTGACAGTTTGCCTTCTATGTTTGTTTCTATGTTGCAGGAATTTGATGATGTCTTTCCTAGTGAATTACCTAGTGGTTTACCACCTTTAAGACGAATAGAACATCAAATTGACTTCATTCTTGGCTCCAGCCCATATTCAAACAGACGCCTATAGAAGCAATCCAAGGAGATCAAGAAGTTGCAAATGAGTAAAGTTAATGAGCTTATAGGAAAGGTATGTGCGGAAGAAGCCATGAGCCTTATGCCGTCCCAGTGCTTCATAGTGCCTAAAAAGGATGGGGAACGTGGCGACATGTGTGTTGATTGAGGGCGGTCAACAAAATCACTGTAAAGTATAGACACCCGTATTTCCATAGGATGATGATATGTTATAGATGAATTTGCATGGAGGCAACTTACTTACTTAAGATTGATTTAATGATTGTTCCCTCAAAATTAGGGATGCAACCAGGTGCAACCAGGTGATGAATGGAAAACTGCTTTTAAAACTAAGTATGGTTTGTATGAATGGTTACTTATGCCTTTTGGATTATCTAATGCACCTAGTACATTTTTTAGGCTCATGAACCATGTATTGCGTGCCTTCTTAGGAAAGTTTGCGGCTGTATACTTTGATGATATACTCATTTATAGCAAGTCTCTTAATGATCATATTGAGCATGTTAGGGTAATATTACAAACATTAAGATCTGAACAATTGTATGCTAAACTTAACAAATGCACATTCTGTATAGAAAGACTTGTATTTCTTGGACTTATTGTGAGTGCACAGGGTATTGAAATAGATGAGGAGAAAGTGAAAGCTATCAAAGAATGGCCAACTCCCAAATCAGTTTTTGAAGTTAGGTGCTTTCATGGGTTGGCAAGTTTTTATAGAAGATTTGTAAAAGATTTCTCTTCAATTGCAGCACCACTAACAGAAATAATCAAAAAGGAAGTTGGTGAGGTTTCAAGTTGGGAGAATAACAACAGAAAGCGGGTTTAGACACGCTTAAAGGAAATTGACCTGTCGACCTATTACTTTCTTTACCGAAACTTTGAAAGATACTTTTTGTAGAAAGGAGTGTGATGCTTTCTGGAGTGAGGGAATTGGGGCGAGGTCCTAATGCAAAGAAAAGAAACCAATTGCCTACTTTAGTGAGAAATGAATGGAGCACAACTCAACTATTTCAACCTTATTCACCATTCTTAGTTGTTAGAGTAGCTAAATCCTTATCCTTAGTTGATTTAGATAATTTATTCTATCAATCCTTTAAGGGTCAGGATCTTGGATTTTAGTTATAAAATAAGCTTTGTTATATTTGTTACAACAAAAGACAATTTCTGAAATTAAAAGAAATCTACAGATGTGTATCAATGCTTAGCGTGTTCCAATGATTAGAGAGATTTGAGAGTGCATTCCTCAATTGGCATCAAGGATCAAGGTAAAACTTATCAAGTTTATTTGTTGGCGTTTATCTTATTCTTTTACTCTATTATTGGTGTTCTTGCTTCTTTAACCGCTTTGGTTCCATAGAGGGGAGTTTTAGTTTGATCTTTATCTCTTCCAAATCTTGTCAGTAGAGTTCTTGGAATTAATTCCATGGATCAATTAATTTCCATAGGGTTCCGCGTCACTCTGTTAGTTCGAAATGATCGCAAAAATGATCATTTCGAAGAGAAAATCATATCTGAGGCTAAGATTGAGGTTTTGTCAGTTCAAAATGATCGCAGAAATGATCATTTCGAAGAGAGGCTAAGGATGGAGGTTCAGCCAACGTGAGATGATTAGGGAGATGATCATTTCATTTTGAAAAGCTGAGTTTAGTTAGTTAATTAAGCATTCTAATAATGTTATTTAAGTGTTGGTTTGGAAGGAATTATGATTGAATTGAGATTTCAATCTTGTAATCTCAACTATTCATTATTGGTGTAATATTTGATGAATTTTTAATAATATGATGAATTTTTAATAATATTAATTGTTGAGTAGTTGAATGAGTTGAGATTACAAGATTGTTAAGTGAGTGTTGGAGAATATACAGGATCTTTCGGGAGTTCAAAATGCAAAGAGAAATAAAAATATTAAGCATTTAAGTCATGCACATTAAGTGTTTGATTAAATGCCTAAACGAGTACTGAGGTGCTTGCTTACTCATATAGGTAAAAGACTCCTAAAAGGAAGTGAAGGAGGAGACTCTTCCAGGCCTTAATACCACTACATATATACTGTGAGTAAAAGCATCTAATATTTAATTATATATAATGAATGAATGCTTTTAACATTTGTTATGGCACCTGCCGTATTTGATATCCTGCAATGGTAAGAATACGATTCTTATCCTGGGAAAAGGTAAGCTAAGCAAAAGAGGTACGTATTATCTTGAGGCCAATTACCCTAATATGTGATGGATGTTTATTTGTGATATCTGTTATGATAATACATTGTATTTGATATTCTGCTTTGAAAGGAGTATGATGTGATACTAAAAGGTGACAAATTAAGCAAAAGGTATGTATTACTTTGATGCCTATGAGCCTAATCTAAGAGTGTAATTCTATTAATTTTGCATCTGAGATAAATAGAAGTTATGACTGTCATTACCATCTCGTAAATATGATATGTATCTAGAGCTGCGTGCTCATAAATCTGAAATCTGGAGCTGCGTGATTAAAAATCTAATCTAAAAGCTGGCCAACTAAATTTGATATCTAAAATCTATTATCTGATACCCCGGGAGCAAGTTTGGTTTGACAAGTCATAACATAAGACTGTCATTACCATCTCGTAAATATGATATGTATCTAGAGCTGCGTGCTCATAAATCTGAAATCTGGAGCTGCGTGATTAAAAATCTAATCTAAAAGCTGGCCAACTAAATTTGATATCTAAAATCTATTATCTGATACCCCGGGAGCAAGTTTGGTTTGACAAGTCATAACATAAATAGATTGACAATCATCTGCATCATATTTCTAAAAATATATCTCTATAGCATCGTATCTATGATGCCTTGAATGACTATGGTTTTTGTCAATGGGAATGATGTGATATCTACACACTATTTCTATGAATGATTTGATGAATGGCTATTATTATCTTATAATTATTGATGTCGGGCATTGATGCCCAAGGAGTTAAAGATGATTAGCTTATTGGGAGTGCACCATGTGCTTTATTTGAGATGCTTATAATATGTTATGTTATTTCAAATAATCATTTATGATGGTTTTTACTCACTGAATAGCATCTCATATAAAATGTTAGTTTTTTTCCAGATTTTGGCTAGGAGGCATTAGCAGTCAAACTTTCTTCTGTTCAGATAGAGAGAAATGGAACCAAGGTCGGGATCAGTTGTGTATGCATGTCACCTCCTCAGTTTGTAATATGCTATGTAGGAGTTCAACTCCTTGACATCCACCATGTATTAAGTAACTTTTAAATTATGTATGGTCATGTATATATTATGACTATTTGTGAAAAGTAAGAAAATTTTCTGATACTGGTCTTTATTGTTTAACACATGGTGCGACTTATATTTTTGTAAATGGATCTGTATGATATATTATGTAGCATCTTAGTACTATTTATCCTTGGATACATGGTGTTAGGGTGTTACAGCAGGTGTACAAAAATGACTATACCTTGGGACAAAATAATCACCAAAGAACTTATATTTTGTAATGGAGGGAATACTACTTTAAATATTGCTACTGAATAAGGCCTAAGAGTATGAAATAGTGACATAAAATAATAGAAAATTACTAATAAATACAAAAATTCTTTGAAACAAACTAAATAATTCTTTGAAATATGATAATATAATGGTAGGGATGGACACATGTCCCCATCTGAATCCATTTAGAATTACTACTTACATCCATTATATTTGATAATATCCGTTAAGTATTTATATTTGATCCCGTTCAGAATTTTATTACTCATATTCGTCTGAAACCCATTTAAAATAAACATTAAATAGGTAGGGTTCCCATAAATTTTATATTCTTCAAATGTTTAAAGTGCCTTTTTTTACTACTAATAGGTGAGACGTGTGTCCATCCTTCAGTCCTTTTAAAGCCGATAAGGGAACTACTTCTTTTAATCCACACGACACTGATCCTCAAAAACATGTGAGATCTTAACCTTATAGAACTAAGCTAAAGAGAAGAAAGGGACGGGATGATGACTAGCTCGTCATCCTCAACAAAGTCAAAAATAGTCTACAAGCAAATTGATTTAGGGTAAGAAGACACCTTAACCTTCTAGGCTTTCCTTAAATTAAAGGTGGTGAATACCATTGATGGCAACTCTTTTGTTGAGTTTGTTGTCTAGACAAAAGGTCTTTAAAGCATGATAGAGTTATAGCAAGCAAGCACTGGGTGAGATACTGCCTTCTATGTATGCCTTTGTGGATGAGACTAATGATCCTATAACTTGGATGGTATAGAAAGAGCTTCAATAGTAGATGCTGGTGGCATAAAGGTTCAACTAAGGAATGTTCTTCTTTCTTCCATAGGGGAATCAATGAGAGATGGATGCGAAAAAAGGCTGCATAGGCATGAGTATCAAAGCTTCAGTCCAGCATAAATGCCCCTTATGGTTTCAATCCTAGTATTATAAGCTTCCCTACCACCACCTCGCCCAAGATTTATTCTGGTTGAAGTTGAAGAACCACTGAGCTAATAATTGACCTAGTGACCAGGGTAGAGCTAGTTGGAGAGACATTACCTAGCCTTTGTCTGCATCAATGGTTATCCCACCATTGGAAGTAGAGGAAGCTAGAAGATGAACAATTCCACCTCATTATGATTAGGAGCGAATCCGATGGCATATGATTAACTAGTGCAGGAGAGAGAGATATCTCATCCCGCCTTCAACATTTCTAGTCAAAATAGATGCTATGCTAGGCATATCTACTAACCCGATGAAGCTGGAGTAATTCTATCCATCAGTTAGCGTGCATATCTCCTAGCTCCCAATTGAGAATTTTTCTATTAGGCTAATCAGATGAAGAGCCAAGAATGCCTGGGAATGAATAGATAGAGATAATATCCCGCTTTGAGGATAGTGAGCAGTGAAAGCAGCCTTGTTGATCTAGATCCATTCCTTTCCTATGACGCCATTCAAACATACTTTTTTCGAGTGTTTTCATTGGAAGAGAAGCATTAATGTTAGTCATCTACTTTCTTCATTTCATGGCACGGGTAGACTCTTGTGGTGTTAGGTCAAGTCATGAAGGACAAATCTTTTCCATCAAGTAGCTCTTTAGAGACGGGAGGCCTAGAGAGACTATATTAACAGAACATCCACTTCTCTTATTTGCTAATGTGATGGAGCCCCCTCCAATTAGAAACTTCACAAGGTTGTGTTGGATATAATCGTCTTTCCATTCTTAGTTTAAATGGTCTAAATGAACATTTTTTTAGTTCATCTCTATTTTGTAAAAATAATTTGTTAGACTTAATACCGACGTGATTTGATAAAATTGGTCAAACAAAATGAACCGAGATGGTTTAATTCAAATTGATTCAGTTTCAATATCAACTATGGTTCGTTTGTTTTTATTTATTTATTTTAAAATTCAATTTAATCGGTCCACAACTCACTAAACCTAACTTATTCCTCAACCTAGTATTGGGTAGAGGTACCCACGACCAAACTTATTAAAAAAAATGGATAACACGTGTCTGGAAACATATATCCACATACATCATTGGCAGTAATTTTACTACCATATTCATTTATAATTGCGTAATTAAGCCTTTGATGTACTTGAAAATCACACCTCGTTTCCATCCCCTTGTATTATAATATCTTGCATAATTATCTCAATAAATGTGATTACACATCTTTATCTATTTAGAAACCATAACTAACTACCTCTCTTTGATTTGATTGCGAATAGCTTTCCTGGGACATTTTCGTATCGATCGTGAAATTTCTTCTTCTTCTTCTTCTCCTTCTTCTTCTCCTTATTATTATTATTATTATTATTATTATTGTGTGAAATTTCTTTGCATCCTATAATCTTTTGGGACATAATTGTTTTCATATCTTTTCTTGAGTTTCCTTAACCAATGTTGAAGATGTATAGTTCTTGAGATAAGTTATGGGGCTGTAAGCAATGGCTTTCAAAGCTTTCCTCATTTAGAGATTTGCATTGATGAGATTTGTGCTTAAATTTGATTCTGTTTTATATCGTCAATATTCTTGGGAGATAATATTTGTTTCTTGTAACAATGCCCTCAACCGAAGGTCAGGATTCCTCATCACCAGCACCTTTTCTCTCACCGTCACCCTTTCGCTCTTTCGGTCGTTCAATATTTAGTCCGAGGCGCGAACATAGTCAATCTATGGAGGCCATCCATGAATACAATTTCTCTGATACAGAACTTGAATCATTTCAAAAACAGATTGTAGATCGGCTTCATGACCTGTCAGGTGCAAGCGCAGATGAATTAATCTCTGTTGATTGGATAAGGAAACTTTTGGATTCTTTCATATATTTCCAAGAAGAATTTAAAGTAATCTTGTTGAAGAACAAAACACAAATCTCAAGGCCACCGTTAGATCATTTGGTTGGTGAATATTTTGAAAGGAGTCTCAAGGCATTGGATGTTTGTAATGCAACTCGTTCTGGGATTGACAAAGTCCATTTATGGCAAAAGCATTTGGAGATTGTTTTGTGTGCTTTAGATTCTCGGCAAAGAGTAATCGGCAAGGGCCAATTTCGTCGAGCAAGAAAAGCATTGATGGATTTAGAATTGGCAATGTCTGAAGAGAAAGATTCTGATTCTGTTATTTCATATCGGAATCCTCCTCCATCTTTTGGACGGAATAACCAAAGCAGCAAGAATTATCGTCATCCCCATCATCGTTCTCTTTCATTGACTGTTTCTCCATCTGCTTCTGCAGCTAGACAAATTCAGTTGATGGCAAACAATTTAATCCAACCTCGTCTAAATGAGATTATGTCTACGAATGGACTTGCACTCACCATTTATACAATCAGCTCTGTGCTAATGTTTGTTTTGTGGACTCTTGTTACTGCAATTCCTAACCAAGACAAGGGCCTTAACATTCATTTGTCTTTCCCTCGCCATTTATCTTGCGGTTTTCCTCTTCTCTTACTTCATGAGAGGATCGTAGAGGAGACCAGGAGAAGAAATCGCCCAAACTCCAATACAGGGTCGCTGAAGGAAATTTATAAAATTCAGAAATGCGCGCGTCAATTGACAGAGTTGATTGATCTTCCTGATGATCAGTTTCCAATCACAGAGGAACACAAGAATCAAGTAGAGGAGGGTGTAAAAGAGCTAGCATTGGTTTCTGATGCTTTTAAGAGCGGTTTGGATTCACTAGAGCAACAAGTCAGAGAAGTATTCCATAGGATTGCGTGTTTTAGAAATGATTTTAGGATTTGATAACAATGAAAGACTTGACTCCGTTGGGTATATACACTTACCTTTTGTTTGAATGCTTGTGGAATTCATTTATAAATATAAATTTTTTTATTTGGTATGGAAAAAACATAAAAGAATTCAATTTTAGGAATTAAATGTAACAAAGTAAATTCTACCAAAAAATATGAAATTTCCAAATCAATTCTATAAATTTAAACAATCTAAAACTTTATGATAAAATTATGAATCCTTTTAACCTTCTAAAATTGTTATCCTAAGGGTATTTTAGGAATAAAAGCAAATGAATTTTTAATTTTTAATTTTCAATTTTCAAATTTATTCCAAACATTAAAAATTTATTTATAAATGAATTTAACATTCGAATTTATTTATACAGTCTGTTAATAACAATTCAGTTAAAACCATCAGCAGCAAACAAATTAAATAGGTAATATTTTCCTTCTCTGTCTATGTGTGTGTGTGTATGTGAATGAACTGCCTTTTAACCTTCTAAAATGTCTATCTAAGGGTATGTTTAGCTAATAAAAGGCAAGAATTTTTAATTTTGTAAAGGTTTTCAATTTTCAATTGATTTCCCAAACATTAACAGATTATACTTGATTAAATGAATTTTAACATATCGAATTTAATTGTATACAGTCTGTTAATAACAATTCAGTTTAAAACCATCACAGCAAACAAGATAAATAGGAATGTTTCCTTCTTCTGTCGTATGTGTGTGTGTGTAATATATAGTCGGGGTAGTAGGGTATATTATAGTATATATATTATATAGAGGGTAGGGTAGCTATTACAGTATTTATAATTCTTTCGATATATATATATATTTATAATTCTTTGTTGGAACACTTAAGCTATAATGTCAAAGTATTTTTACTATTTTTTCCTTCATATTTTAACTTGGATATTGTATTTTGTATTCCATTTTAGTCGAAATGAGACACTTTTTAATTGAATGCTCAATGGGATTGAGCTAGAGACTAAGTTAAGCAAAAGCCAAATCAATATCAAATATATTTGCTAAATTAGGAAACTAAAGTGTATAAACAGTAAACATTCAAGAAACGGAAAGTAAGAATAGAAGAAGGAATTTTGGAATCTCACATTATATTACAAAACACATAAACTTAGCGGATATACGCCAGTCCAAATGACCTTTTCAAATTCATGAATTAAAAGGACAATAAGTGAGTAATTAATAAAATACTTTTTTTTAAGTAAAACTCTTTGGCTTTTTGACTCTTTGATTTCATTAATCCTCTAGAAAGAAGACTCACCAACTCTAACACTCCTCCTTGAGACTTTTCTTACAAATTCCTATCAACTTCTTTAGTTATTCAAATCTGGCATGATGTAAAACTTTTGTCAAGATATTAACATGTTAAACTTCTGGCTTGCAATAAACCAACTTGATTTCCTTTTTTTTTTAACTTCCCTTATAAATGAAAATTTGATTTTAATATGCTTTGTTCCTTCATGTTAGACTGGATTTTTTGTACAATCGCAATTTTTGATTTGTTGTCCTAGAAAACCATAGTAGGACCTTGTTGTTCTAGTCCCAAAACTCAGTAATTTTTTGATCCAGTTTGTTTGGTTTGCTGCAAAATTTGTTGCAATATACTCGGCTTCTGCGGTAGATTGAGCAACAACTTCTTACTTCTTAGAATTCCAAGAAAATGGTCCTGAACCTAGAGAAAAAAGTAATCACTTGTATTCTCAATATAATGCTCTGAATTTTCAATTATAAATTATGTCATCATCAAGTCAATTTTAGTACCGCCCAAAAAGGCTTGGTAATTTAAATTAATCCGATGATGAAATAATTCATAATTTTGTTTATTATGTGTGTTTTAGAATTTAAGTGATCAATAGGAGTTTATTTTGATTAAGACATGATTTATGTATGTATAGTTTATTTTCTCTGTCATAGGAGTATTATGGTAATTTTGTACGTCTAGAAATTGTTTATTTTTACATGTCCTATATTATGAGGGGTGGTTAGTATGATTTTTAGGAGTTGGTGCAATATTTAATTCTAGCCATTAGATGAGAAAGAGACAATAAATCCTAACCACACAAATTAAGTCAGAAGTTGACTAAGACAAAGATTTCTACTCTTACAATTACAAAAATGCCCCTACCGCATTGGACAAGTCCAATTTTACTTTCTCGACAAAAGACACTACAAATGATCTTAAAATGCAACAAATGCCTCTATAAGAACTGAAAAATCCTAAACTACCTTCATTCTTTTTAGTAAATATACCTACATGTCGTACACTACACATAAAACACTTAAAAAATAATAAAAAGAACCTCTCATCTCACTGTCTCCAAGTGGCCGAACCCTCCTCTCTCTTCTCCCCTTCTCTTTTCTTCTTCATTCTCCAAAAACCACCATTTTACTCAAACTCAAGCTTTACTTGATGGATTCATAATCTAAAAACGTGATAGTCTTCACGTCGTCTTTGAATAATATGTGACTTAAGGTAAGAATACTCAAGGGACACCCTTCTACCTATTTCTCTCTCATGCTAGGTGTAACACCCTAATTACAATGAAAGTTTTATACTCCAAATGTTATGCAGATTAAGTAAATAAGTAATAAAGATATATTTTATAAGTATGTGACTTATTAAAACCACAAATGACTATTGAAATGCAAGGAAATGAAATTGTAAAGTATTAAAGTGATAAATATAGAAAATCCTAAAACACCTAAAGTGAGACGACACAAATGTACCAAAAAGAAAATCTCCTAAGAAAATTAAGTTGAAAGGCAACATAATTCCATAAAAAGAAAATACATACATCTTAACCTAATTAAAATAACAAAATTTGAGAATTAATACTTGAAATTTCAAGGAAATGAAATTGTAAAGTATTAAAGTGACTAATAATAGAAATCCTAAAACACCTAAAAAGTGAGACGACCGGGACAAATGTATAACAATAAGAGAAAATCTGCACTCTTTAAGAAAAAAGTTAAGTATGAGAAGGCAAGCGAGTGAATCATATTATGATAGGATAAAAATACACACAATATGACTATTGAAATGCAAGGAAATGAAATTGTAAAGTATTAAAGTGATAAATATAGAAAATCCTAAAACACCTAAAGTGAGACGACACAAATGTACCAAAAAGAAAATCTCCTAAGAAAATTAAGTTGAAAGGCAACATAATTCCATAAAAAGAAAATACATACATCTTAACCTAATTAAAATAACAAAATTTGAGAATTAAAAGAATAAAATTCTAAAGCAAATGAGCTTAAGTAATAAGAATGTGAAATGACCAACTAGATACTTAGACTATTAATAAACCTAGAGTGACTAAAGGGGTTAAAAGGGACATTTTATCTATACAAGTGGCAGCCTAATTTTTGTACAACACAATACATGACTCACCTCCAAACTAAGAAGAAATGAAGACAAGTGCACAAGTCACTCATCCTCTAATTTAAGAGAAAGGAGGACAAGTGTACTAAGAGAAGACACCTCCACATCTTCACCTCCAAAACAAAATGTTGCAAATTTCCTCCTTCTCCTTTCCACCATTCTCCAACCTGCTATAGCCCATTCATAGCATAATATCAAGTAACTACAGAAGTTTCAAAGGAAGAGTTATGCCAATAAAGTGATAAGAGAAGAGAAATCAAAAGCAATTAAAAGAAAGGTATAGAATTTAAAATTCTACCTTTCATTTTCATATTTCTCTAAGCTTAAATCTTTAATTTGATGACTAAAAAAAAGTTGAAATTATCTTTTAAACATGTTAATTAATCATTTAGAATGCTGTATTTTTATTTTGATTGAAAGAAATTGGAGATATTAATAAAAGAAAGCAGATTACTTAGTATGAGAAAACTGAAATTTTGGTTCTGTAATTGGATTATTTGAATAGGTAAATGAACTCTAAAATTCATGAAATTTAACATGGGAGTGCCTTAAGATGTTGGGAACGTTTTGTAAAACTTTCATAGCAAAAGGATTTTTAGAAATGAAAATATAGTCAAGAGAATGCAAGCAACTCATATGCTGAAAATTTTGTGCTTCACTAAGGTAAAACATAAGTAAATAAACTATGAACATGAGCATATAATGGATGAACATAAAATTTAGTATGTGTAAATTATATCCCCAAAATTTCATATTCAAATTTAATGAAAAAAAATATCAAAGAACCTTGAGTGTCAATAAAGATATAGAAATAAGACTAAAACTGCAACATGTGTTTAAATGTGAATATAGGTCGAGGATTACCACGGAACCATTTTGAAATTATAAGTGATCAAGAGAAATCAAATTCTCGCTTTCGAGGTGACTTACAGTGACTAACCCTTCCTTGTTGCATTGGAACTTTTGATCAAATGCATACCATTATTGGTATTTGAAACCATTTGTTAATTATGATATTGAGATTGTAAATTGTGGAACCTATTTGGCCTCTAGGCCTATTTGATTGTACCAAGCCTTTTGTTTAGCCAATATGACAGAATCCCAAATTGATGGCGGCTATACCATCAGGCTATGTGCACATGGAGATTTGTAATTAAAGGGAGAAGTTACTGCCTTAAAGTGTGTAATGTGTGATAGTACTGGAATGTACATAGTGGTATGTTTTCTTTAATGCTGTCCATGTGATTATCTATCATATTATTAACATTGCCTTTATGATAGTGATCTGATTACTATGAATCCTTTATATGGACTTGATTCTGTTGACAAGCTATAATGGGGACTCTCTAGGCATTAGTGGCTCTAGCCACACATTGTGGCGCACGCCAAAGCACTAGTGGCGCAAGCCACAGTGTTGTGGTGCACTTCACAAGCACGGGCCTTGTGCCACTTTTTCTTAGAAGGCTTCAGAACGTTTATTTTGAGTTCTTTGATCAGGGCAAGATCCGTGCGCCACCTCGACCTTCATTTCGGAGGCCAAACAACAAATAATCGTGCTTTGATTCTGAGATCAAATCGAGTTAAGCCTTAGGCATCCTTGCTTAAAGAGCGAACAAAACTTGTTATTGATCCGGATGAGCAAATAAACAGTAAAACAAGATTGAGAGAAATGATTGGTGAATTTTTTCATCTTACAAGATGAACATCAAGACCATGAGCTTAAATCCTATTTAACATTTTAAATTCTAATCATTTAATTATTGTTCTTTAAATTCAAGCACTTTAAATTTTAGTCCTTTAATTATCATGCACATTACTTTAATGCCCTTTAGTTTATGTAAATCTAACACCTTTAACTTTAGTATTAGAACATTCTAACATTAACATTCATCATTTGTGTCATTATTGAATGAATGTATATCTTATGTTTCTTGGATTCTTATTATTTTTTTGTTGTTATTCTTTATGTTTGGATTAATGTTTTTGTTCATTATGATAAGCTCAATGTAAGGGGTCCATAAGGATTCCTATTATTGCTTTAATGTAATTATTATTTGGGTTTGGAAAATTTGGTTGGTTTGAGGATAGATTGCAATGATTAGGATGGTTTGTAACTCTATTCTTCTTACCTCACCTTCTTTGGTTGATTTATTTTTTGTTATATGGATGAGATTGAATCTATGATTGACATGTTTTCCAAAAAAGCATAAAAGGGTTTACATCTCAATTTTTAGTTAATTGCATTATTAAATTATTGTGAATTAATGGACAACTAGGAGGCCGCCTTAGCCGGTCGAAATGGGTGCCTAACACCTTCCCGTTTCGTACCTAACTCCCGGACCCTATCTCTAGTTTAAAACAAGATTAGTCGATTCCAAAGAACTGGTTGATTCAAGAATTTTCCCTAATAAGGGTGATGACTCCAAAATAAAACTTTTACCAAAGTAAGAGAAACTGTTTCCGAGGATTAAACGAGTTTAATAAAAGATAACCATTTTTATTAAATAAAATAAATCAAGCCCGTTCGATTCGATTCTTTCCAATCTTTTAGGAAAAATTCGACGTCCTCAGCCTGGCGACTCCACTAAGGATCAAACCAAGAATCTCTTGTTTTCGGTTTTGGGTTCAAATGGGAGAGTTAACTCCGAAAGTTGTCCACTTATTGACAATCTTTAATAATATTATTAACTTTAAATTGATCTTACTTTTCATACTTATAAACTATTATTCATGCATTTATTTTCTTCTTAATCTCCTTTCTACCCTAAATCCTAAAGGTGGGGTTGTGGTCCTTTGACCCTACTCGATTTTTTGGATCCGCCACTAATATACACCACCCATAAGTCAAGTACCATTTGGTATTATCAAAAGAATTGGCACAATTTGTTATCACCATTACGCTTAGACCCAAAGCAAATGGGAGGAAACAACCAATTCTCACTTATGGAACACAAGACTTAACAAATTTGACCTAAGCCCATGTAATTGATCCTAGTTCCTTTCTTAAGGATTACCATAATAATTTATGATTGTTGCATTCATACAATAAATGCGAGAGGCGTCGATCCAAAACCCCATGATGGTTTCTGGGCCAACTTATACGTCCTAAGGTTTAGAAAAGACCTTACTTTGAACCGTGTGTGGGAGATATAAGAGTGGAGATCATGTATTTCCCAACTCCCTTCCCCTTTGTTTGTATATAATTGCTAAGATTGTGTTGTGTTTCATTCATGCATCACTTCACTTATTCTCTTATAACCATATAAGAGTATTCTGTCATGCCTCGTTCTCATTGTTTGAAGTCTCGAAAAGAGAAAGACCTAAGAGAAATGCTTAAATCAAAATGAGCCAAGAAGGCTCTCCCTGCAAGGTTGACATTCCAATTTAAGGCCAAAGCTCAAGTGCCTAAGGAAGAAGCTCCTTTGATTCAAACATCGACATATGAAGACCCTTAGAAGAGGCTTATCAACTTTGCTTAAAACCAAACAAGCACAAACTGAAGCCATAACTCTTCCATGGTGTGGAGACGCGCTTCACCTTCATGCGCGAACCGCCTTGTTAAAATAGGGGATTAGAGGATGTTAGACCATATCAAAGGTCCTAGGCTTGAGTAGAAAAAAAGAGTATAAAAACCTCGATAGGGCCAAAAGGGATTCTTATAAGAAGTTAACCTTGGGAACGATGAATGAAGCTATCTATTTTAAGCCAAACATTTTCAATGTCTTGAGAAAAATTGAAAAAAAATCAAAATCAAAAATCAAAAAAGAAAAATCTCGATTGTATATAAAAGACCTTGCTCAAACATCATCATTGTTTGATAGCCTCACAAAGCGGGCAAAATTTGTTAAGTTATAATCATATGATTTGCATGATTGCGTGTTTGTTTTTATACATTTTATGTTTCCTCTTTTTTTTTGGTTTGAAGTTGTTTGGGAATGAATTTGAACAAAGGATTGGAAAAGGCTTGTTTTTAAGAATAAAATGATCAAAATTTTGACTAAGTATGGGAAAGGAGTTTTCTGCCAAATTCGCGACCGCGAATGAAGTCACGCTGCATGGGAATAGAAGGTAATTCGTGAGCACAACGCATATATGCGCAGGCGCGATCTGTTTGGCAGAAGTTCTAGAAGGCATCAAGCAGAATTCGCAAGCGCGAAAAACTCAACAGAAATGGCAGAAGAGTACCGGGTCAAATTCGCGAGCGCAACATTAAAACTCGCGAGTGCGATGAGCACTCCAGAAGAGGTAGAAAGATCATAAAGAGTGATCGCGAGCATGACCTTTAAACTCGCGAGCGCGAGTCGCTTTTCCAAAAAACTTCAACTGCTACCTTTTTACCAGAAAGTTATGTCTTTCCTTGAACAGGTCAGAATTTCTCCCAACTGAAGTCATTTGAAGCACCCTTTGGCAAGCCAATCACCATCATAACCAACATCCTCTTCCTCTTCTATAAATTGCAATCCAAATTAAGAGGAACACACTCAGAAAAGAAGAAAAAAAAAGATAGAAGAAGAGACAGTATTAGAATATAATAGAAAAGTGAAAAAGTAGTAGTTAGAAATAAGTTGACGAGAGTCACTTATTATTGTTTGTGCAAAGAACATCAAGAAGTTCCTCAAGGTCTGATGCCCTTCGGAGGCTTGAGTTTGATTACTTATGTCTTTCTCTTGTTTTATTAAAGACTTTTTGTATGTTGTTCTTCATTATTTTACTATGCAAAGCAACAATATTATTTGGTTTCATTCAATAAAAATTTCTTTAAGTTATCTTTTGGTCTTTGTATAATCAAGTTTACTTAATTATATTCTCATAAGTTATCTTTGGTCTTGTATAATCAAGTTTACTTAATTATTATTCTCAGAAAGAAATAATTCAGTAAAATCAAAGGAATTCAGTAAAGATCAAAGAGATAGAATTCAGTTAGTTGGGTTTGCATGTGAATCTTTAACTTGGTTTGTCAAAGTTAAGTCTATCTTATTGAAATAATCTAAGAATAAGAATTAGGATTAATATTTGATAAAGTGAGGAAATTGTTGTATGTATAATAAATAGAATAATTCTATACTGAGAGGTTGAATTATACTTTACCATATGTGATTAAAGAATCGTTTATTGCATGTTACATGTTTTTGTTATAGAAAAAGAAAATCCATTGTATAATCAATTCTTCTAAGTATGCTACTATTTGTTATTCGATAAAAATTACTAGTATGTTTAATTAAAGTTTAAATAGGATTATAGTTTAATCATTTCATGTTTTATTGTTGTAAACATAAGTGTTAAGGATAAGTAGTAGAGTGGACATAACGTAGAGTGGACCATAACCCCCTAGTTTGTTTTCCTCGTCGGGAATCGATCTTTTTTAATTACTATCGTTGGCGAATCCGTGATACTTGCGGGTAACTTAAAGGAGTGGCCAAACATTGTTTGACGGCAAAAAGAAAGGGAATTCCAAAAAACAAGAATAAAGGGACACTTTCGAATAATTTGGCTACAATGTGAATAACTTCAAATTCTTGGAGGCTCAAGGAGAGCCACTTTTTTCCGGACTGCAAAAGTCGCCGGGCCTCAGCATCCCGGAGGTCATTCAAAAAGTTCGCGCCCGAAATTCGTGCCAATATGGTACTTGAAATGTCCGAAAAATTACGAGGATCATCGGAACTGGTCTCGGGAATATTTTTTTGGAGGTCCCCGGGAACTCCCGGAAAAGCCTCCGGAATCGAAATTAAGAAAAAAAGACAGGCACACCATGCCGCCCCAAGCCAGGCGGGCACGTGAAGCGGTGGTAGATAGCGCGGATGACCGCCCAAGCCAGGGCGGGCATGGCCCGCCCAACTGGGCGGGCGCGCCCGCCCAGCATGGGCGGACTCGCCCGCGAACCGCAGCATGGCGGTGCATACCCGCTAAGGTCCAGGCGGCTAATGCCCGCCCAGCTTGGGCAGACAACGCCCGCCCAGAATGGGCGGCACGCCCGCCCAGCCCCAGGCGGGCATACGTCGCGCGCCTTGAAGGCGGGCAGGGGCACCGCGGGGTCACTTTTTTTCCTATAAAAGACGCTCTGGGGTCGTGTTCCCGTTTTGAAAAAACACTCAGTTGTGTTTGATCGGACAAGGCTCCTTCTCTCTGACGCTCTTTGCAATTCTTTAACTGCTTTTCTTGGCCATTTTTTTAATTTTGTTTTACTTTAATTTTTTGTGATATCTTGGTCACTTAAAAATTAACTAAAATTAGTTTTCCCTTAACGACCGGAGCTTAACCTGGAGGTTTTAAGAAGCGGTCGACTGATTTAATTCAGGTTACGTAAGTTAAACTTTACCTATTTAATTTTTAAGCACTTCATCGCAATGGGCTTCTTTCTACTGTTCCCAAAAAAAAAAAATTCTACAACTGCATAAAATGCAATTGCAATACCATCAATATAGGCCCAATGTTTAAATTGCCTCAATTAAATAATGATTAAGGCTAAAATGCCCCGGTTAATTCTAGTCGTGGCAATTAAAAGTTTGAAATCCCGACAATATCGGCTGTAAAATATCTAGCCCTCTCAATGGCTATGGTATGATTGCCTTTTATTTCGACAATTTTTTCAGCTTAAGTCCAATTACACTCAATAATTGTGGGCTAAAGCCTTAATCAATCATGTTTTGTTGGCAACAAAATTCGCCTACAGTTCTAAGATCAAGTTTTTGGGCAAAATGCCTAAATAACTCATCAATCTTTGGGCTTTTTTAAACCGAAAATCAAATCATTTTGGCGGACAATCGCCCAATCAACTTCACTTTGGCATCAACATTGCCTAAATCACTCTTTTTTGGCTAAAAGCCTTAAAATCATCATTTATTTGCGACAAAGTCGTCCTAAATATACTAATCATTTCTGGCAACAACTTTGCTAAATCAATCTCTTTTGGCTAAAGTCATCTAAATAAACACTTTTTGGCATCAAATGCTAAAAATCACAAACTTCTTTGGCAAAAAATGCCTACAAACAAAAAGTGCACAAAGCACTAACACACACAGTGCATCCATGCAATAAGCATCCCCTCTGAAAGCCCTCTAAAAAGAGGCCTAAATCGAACTAACGTGAACTTTGATCTTCCCATTCAAACGGAAGTACGTAGGCCACGTTCCGGGATTTCAACCCGGGCGGCAAGTCAACAATGCACATAAAGCCATTCTTGCCATTTGGTTCAAATCAACAATCATCATTTACCCTGCAAAGCATTCCCCATTATCTGGCTAGTTCATCATAGCATGACACTAGGTCTCCCCGGGATCCATCTCGGTTTGCACACCATGCCTTAATCATTGGGTTTAATTAATCTAGTAATAGGTTAGATTTAAAATTGGAGTCACATTAGGGTTTTTTTCCCTAGTTTTGCCCTAAAAATAATTAAACAAGGTGAGCGACTCAACTACCATCACGTGCATTGCTTCTTAGTCACATGCATTCATCGCATTTGACTATTGGGGAGGGGTTTTCACAGTTTGGAGACTCTGCTGGGGAACCTATAAAAATCGTAATCTTTTTTGCATAAGAAGAGCTACGATTGGCCTTGGCATAGACTAACCTACCCTTCGTTAGGGCATTAATTTTAATTAATCTTTGTTTTGGCAGGTACCCTAGAACACGAATCAAGTGTTCCTTTTTCTTTAAGAAATACTTGATTAGGAGATTTGAACCAAATTGACAAACTTGATTAAGACATTAAAAACTTGTTGATTTTTATTTGCACGAATCGAGAAATCTTTTCTCCATTGCATAAAATGAATTCTCAAATGAATTTTCCTTCTCTTTCACCTGTTCAAAACCTTTCTGAGTCTGGATTTGCAAGTAGCAGCTGATCGGCAGGTCTCCTTTGATTAATGTTTCGACGGACAGCCAATAGCGTTCCTCCCTGTTAACTAGCAAACCGCCCTAATCCTTTTGGGGGTGGCCATGGGTGTGCGTAACCGTTGGACCACGCGAAACTCTTTGTTTCACAATGTTGGTAGGTATATCCATTACTCAAGGTTCAAGGGTCCCCTTATAAGCCGATTTCCTCCCTATTTGAGTCATAGCCTATAGAACCTATCCTTTAGGACTATATGCATCCAATGATGTGAACTCATATCATTAAACCAGATACGCAGACGTGTTGGTTTAATGCCAGCATTCACGACATATCATAAACAGGGGGTTAAACACAAAGAGGGCGTGAATACCGCTTTTACTTTCAGTCATGCACAGTTTGGACAAGAGAGTCCACTTCACCCCTCACCATCAGCTACCTGATATCATCGACCACCTGTAAGGACCTAAATCCAGCTAACCCTTATCCTTACAGGTGCGCACAAATCCGAACGTGCCTACCCAAGTGCCTCGACACACCTACAGTGCTATCACCAAGCAGCCTTCAGCGCAGCTGACACCAGCTTTGCGCTACAACTGCCAACAACATTAATCTGCACCAATGGCATCACTTGCTGATATCCAAACCCTGCATTGAACAACTAGAGGCTAAATGGAGGCCAGAATGGGAGGCCAGACATGAATAGAGGCACTAGCTTGCCGCAAGAGGACGCGCCCTGATGCTGAACCCCTGGGTATGGAATGGTAATGGAAACGGGGCTCCGCTGGGGGAAGTGGACCTGCTGCCTCCAACCAGGGTGTGCTGCTTGAACCCTACAAACCCTGCCCTAAACCTGGATGATATGCTTCTAAAACTGCACCTCTGAGCCTGGAAACTCCAGAGAATGAGAGAGAAACTAGAGCTTCTAGAGAGGTTCCATCAACTTGCTCACCCTCCAAAAAAACCCACAAGAAGTGGTGGACATGGACTCCTTGTCTTTTGTTCCCTGAAGCCAGGCTGCCAACTAACGTTCAAGATGCCCAACAGTGACAAATTTGAATGCGAGACCACTTGCTCGCCTACACAGACCATCCTTGAAAAATGTACTGCTAGGTGGCTTCTTAAACCATTTGGATTGGAGCCAGCTCGAGCTCCTTCGCTCAGTCTGTTCCCAACAATCTCTTACCGTGCTATGCAATTGAGGTGGTTTTGTCAGCTTTAGAACGGTCCAAATGAAAAACATGGGGAAGAACCATCGCAATGCAACCTTCACTTCCGAATACCCGCCTACTAGCACATGGAGGTGGATGTCACTGCGAAGAGAAACTAGAAACCACCAAGCAGAAAAACAATGAACCAATTTTTCCTCGTTCCTTACGAGGGTAGGAGGGCCAAAGCCGCCCAAAATGATTAAACGCGGCTTTCTGAACAAACGAGCAGGTAGACAGTATAATAAAAACCTGCAGGCCTGTCTACCACACCAACTACACGACTCAGTACCTAACCAACTTCCAGTGCTCATTGCCACTGCTATAAGGGTAGAAAGATCTGATTCCAAATGGGGCAACTGAAAGAAGACCATTCAGGAACCTCAAGTTATAAGAAACCTAAGCGCAAGGGCTGGCAAGGTCCAGAAGTGGCTAGCATCACCACCCACCGAATGCCTTTTACGTGTGGGGAACCATGAGAAATAATAATCAATCATCCAGGAGAAGCCTATACTGATCTCGGGATGCCGATCCTTGTGGTATTGTCCGAGAAGCTGTCAAGGCGCGAACTTACATCAAGCCTTTTGGAAGCAAGGCCACGACCAGACTCCATTACCCGAGGAATTACAGGGCTGGATGAAATAGCTGTGAGTATGCATCAGGGACATGGGCAACAAGAACTGAAGCGTGTTGGAGCGCTCAAGAAATCGCATCGCAGGACTGGGTGGAACAATGGTTCCAATTATTGCCCAGAAAGTAAGCCAACAATTAAGTACTAAGCCCCTTACCGAAATCCCAAAGGGTAAAATGCTATTATGGCTGATCAAGAAACTGATCGATCCTTTCGAACTGTTCTAGAAAGTGATAACATCTGTGTTTTGGATTTGAATGACCTAGCGCGGAGACTTGAATGCTAATAAGGACCAGGAGCGGGAGAAACAATATGAACCTTTAGTTTTGGACAAAATTCAAAATAAACCCTACGCAAGACGGGCAGAGGAGCCCAAAGGAGGACGGTGCTACGTTCAACAATTAAAAAGACAGCCAGCTAGGGTGTCAATCTGGGAGAACTTTTGGCATCATCCTTTCCTCATGCCAAAGGCTCTTTGCAGGGCTTTGAGTTCTAACTTCAGACACCTGTGGGAAAGTTAGCCCAGATAAGGTGCTAGTAGTCGCACCCTCACCCAATCATTACTAAAACAAAGCAAAGCATCGGTTTCTTCTGATGACGATTTGCCCCAAAGAGGGAGGGAGTCATAACAATGCTCTCTATGTCACTGTTCAGACTCGAGACAAAAATCGTGGCCGCATGGTTCCTTCATTGATATGGGTCGGCGCTGAACGTTGCCCACTGAGAGTAAGCCAGCTGTCTGAGGGTTGAAGAAACTGACTTCACTCCCGTCGGAACCAGAATAGTGAAGGCCTATGCACAGCACCCGGAGGGAAGTGTTGGGGGGTTGCTACCGACTAAGTTACGACGGTTGGGCCAGCTGTGATGGAAGTCCCCCTTCCAGGTAAATTGATGGTCAACGACCTAGCTCAACCCTGCGCTTCTGGGCCGACCCATGGATCACACGCACAGCTAAAGGCAGTACCCTCGATCATTGCAAACACCAAAAGGTCCAAAGTTTCTTACGAGGAACAAAGTCATCAACCATTCAGGGGGAATGACTATAGCCAGCTCAAAGCCAAAGGGCCAAGCCTCTTCTTTGAGGTAAACCCTGAAACTGTCCAATCTACCCCCTCTCGGGATTCTCAGTACGACACTGTGCAGTTCATAGAAGGAAAAGACTGCAAAACTCTCGCGAATTCTCTTTGATTTCGGGACGGTGCAAATAAACTGCAATAGTGCCCCCTTGAAAAATGCTTAGATGGGTCCCCTAAATCTGCCAGGTGAATGGGTTATGGCCAGACTCCGGGAAAGCATACCCCAACCTGCAAGCCGGGAAGTGTCCAGTGAATGAAGGGAACTTTCGGACTGGGGTTATGAGCGCACTGATGAGGACCTGCTGAGAGGACCCGAAGACGAAGGAAAGAGAAGTACAAATGCGGACTTACCTATTGACTGCTGAACAGCTACTGTCTGTAAAACCGGGAGAGAACAGTTCCTTACTGTGGGCTTCCCGAGAACCTTTTTTGCTTGCCCCAACCGCTAGAGATGCTTTGCCGTGGGTTGGGAGAAATATTCTCAGATGTCTGGGGCAACAAGCCCGAAAACAGTAACTGGGCCTGGAAGCAGAAGACTTCATGCAGCCTAAGTCTCTTTGACGAAGTTGCGGTTATCACAGGAAGATGGAACGGGAATCGAGAACCCTGCTAGATCTTTTGGATCAGAGCCCGAACGAGAGACCCTCCTCACCCTGGTACAGCCGAGGAAGGAGCGCACGTGTACCTGATGACCCCTCCCGAAGTGCAAAACCTAGTACGCGTGCAGTCCTGTAAGTAAAGTACCTGTGACTGAGTCCGAGTCTGACGCCGAGTCTGAAGACTGAGAGTCAGAGTCTAGTTTCCAGTCCGAGTCATCCTTGTGTCGGATCTAGAAAGAATCCAGATTGTCAAATTTGATGTATTCTTTTACTTGAAAGCCGATTTGGGGTCATATAAGTTAAATTAAAGGCTTGCAATTCTCTGATTACCCCTGCGTGTCCTAATCTTTCCAAGCATTTCCAAGCAAAAACAATCGAAAATAAATAGAAATAAAAAAATGAAAAGGGAAAAAAAACTAATAACTGGCAAAGCAGGAAAACGAACATCATACATTGCAAGTGCAAAGAATGCTGACTTTTGCAAATGAAAAACAATAACAGGGACAGGTTCAGCTGAATGCTTTGAAAGAAAATTTGTGATTGCTCATGTGGAAGCAGTGGACATCACGGGCACGAATATCTTGCTGACGTCCCACCGGAATTGACCCAAGCAAATATGGTGCAACAAGATTCGCAGTATAATCCAAGGGCTAAGCAGCTAAAACAGAAAGCTAAGAAGGCTGAAACAGAATGGTCCTTGAAAATCAAGGAGGAAGTTGCCCAAAGCAGCTGGAAGAACAATTCATAGAACCGAGTCCTATCGCACTACATTTGGCTAACCCGACGCACTGGTGTTAGCAAATAGCGTGCCGGTCGCCAAAGAAGGCATGGAAAAGTGCGAAGTGTGTGTGACTAGCGGCATTTGAATAACAGGCATGGTCCCAAAAGGACGATTTCCCTCTGTCGCACATCGACTTGTTAGTGGACCCGAAGTGGCTGGACACGAGATGCGTCTCGCTTGACTGACTCTTTGCTTGTCGGATTATAATCAACCATAATGACTGCATGCAGCCAGACAAAGAGAAAAACGGTGGTCACCACGGAATGCGGGAAACTTCCTGCTACAGGTTCATACTTTTGGGCTCACAAAATGCCGGCGGCCCACCTATCAACGAATGGCGACGAACCAATCTTCCATGACATGAATTCACAAACGAATAAAGAAGATATAATGTTGAGGAGTATGGTTGTCAGATCAAAAACAGCTGAAGAACATACGAGCAGGCTTGAGAAGTTCTTTCCTTAAGACTTCGAAAGTAAATTTAAAGCTCCAATCCGGCAAATGTCGTGATTTTGGAGCTAACATCGAGTTATTTCTGGGGCACATGGTTAGTCGGAAGGGCATAGAGATGTGGATGCCCCTTCGATAAGCTAAGAGCTATTCTGGAAATGCTAAGCACCAAGGACCGAAAAAGAAGTCCGAGGTTTCCTAAGGAAGGCTACAGTTGACATCAGCCGGTATTCATCAACTCCATTCCTTTTTACTTTCCTGTTCCGTATGGGCCCGATACCTTCGTGTCCCGATTTTCAAACTACGTAGCGAAAGGAGTAGCAGTTCAATGAATAACGGATTGTTTCAGGCGGCCCTGTTTCGAAGCCAAGTCAACGCGCATACTCCTGCTTATCTCACCGCCTGTCTTTAC
>NW_023590789.1:8287843-8317675 GCF_014843425.1 Jatropha curcas | reverse complement strand
GGGGGGGGGAGAGGAGGGAGAGGAGGGGGGGGGGCGGGAGCGAAGGAGGTATGTGTGTATTAGACTACCAACGTGCATAGAGTCTCGTGGGGAACTTATAGCTAAGATTGGCTTTTCTGATTAAGAAGTCCTCGTACGACTGTAGGTCTTATTAGATGCTGACAAGGCTCTTCAAGACCTTAATCTATTAAAAGTAAAAGAACTGTATTGTAATAGAGTCCGTTCTTGATATTTTCATACTTTATACGATTTTTTGTGTATTGTATATGGTGAATTATGAAGAAAAACTTGCTCTTATTGTGAGGTGATTTTCCTTTTATTTTCATTTCAATTTAATATGAAAAAGAAGTTGCCCAAGAGGGATGTTTTGTTGAATAGACCGGATTCTTGAGCCTCCGGCTTCAGGGGAAGGACGAAGAAGGAGCTTAGTTGAACAGTAGTACGTACGGGGTTAGCAGCTGTCCAAGAGGTGAAGCAAGCGGACTTAGCGAGATTAGTCCTGTTGCCAGAATTTTTCCGATAAAGAGGAGCTGAAACAGCCCTTACTTTAATCTAACGATAATCTATAAGAAATCACTGCCGCTATTGACAGCTAGGAGCCGAGTTTGAGGCCTATTTTCTGTTGAATTAAAGATTCTCTCCTCGGGAAAGGAGCGTGTAGCCACTCATTCGATTTAGGGCCCTAGCAGCTCCTAAGCCTAAGGAAGTTACTAATTCCCCTACTAGGGGTGACTTAGGCCTTTGGAAGAACGTTTTCAAGGCAAGAGTTTACAACTGCTTGCCGGAGGAAAGTCCCAAGCACTAAGAAAGAGAAAGAGGGAGTTCCCCGGCTCAAAAGCTAAATGCGGCAGAGGTATCTTTAGGGTGAGGGGAAGGTAGCAAGCAGCACAATTGAAAGAACTGACGAGCATGTGAATTTAGAAAGGCAAGCTAAACAAGCATAGTCAGCCCGTTCTGTCTTCCAAGCAATAGAACTTCCAGCGCAGGAACTCCGATCGGTAAAAGGTAGCTACCTTCAGATGAAGATTAGGTCTTCGCATTCTTCTCAAATCGAGCTAGGGAAAGCACCGAACAAACTGATTAGGGGAGGAGCTCACTCTATTAAAAAAAATTTCCCTTCTAGCCGCATTTGGACATACCTCTATTCTGACATAAAACCAAGCCGAGTTCAATTAGGACCTTCCTTCAGGTTAAGTGGGGTGGAAGTCAGGGACAAAATAGGAATGGCATTCACTAGAAGATACGGGGGAGGGGCAGGGGCTTCGTTGAAAGGCTACGTAAGCCACCTCAAAGCCATTGGGTTTCCCAGTCACGGTTCTTGCTGCTTTGGGAACTGAAGCTATGCTTCTTACCGTTGTATGGGGTGACCTAAAAGAAAAGTTTCCAAGCTTTCCAATCACTACTCTTTCAATCGCTCGGTGCTTCCTCACCCCATCGAAGCACTTCGCTTGCCTTTCCAGGCAACTCAAGAGAATTCCGGATCTCCTTGAACTGTGGACCCTTATTCCCCCAAACTTTTATCCGATCCTCCAAGGCCAAGAACAACCGACTTAATGAGCTCCTCTCTTTCCTTTCATTGCTTTTTTTCCCCGAAAATGAAAACAGCAATTCTTCTTAGGATATCAAGAAATAAGGTCAGAGGTTGGGTCAGTTAAGAGATGGTAAGAGTTCTCGCCAGGACCCAGAGTATTAGTAGGCTTTTACATTCAGTCAATCTGCCGCTCATCGCCTTTCTAGTTAAGTTAGAAAAAAAAACCATGGGGCTTTGGAAGGGGCTAAAAAGGAAAAAAGAAACCAGAGTGCAAAGCGGAAAGGGATTGACTTGGTTGGTTCACTGACATCTCGCTCGCGTATCACCCGCTTGGCGGAATCGGGCCGCCTGGAAAAGATAAAAGATAAAGGTTTGTTTTTTCAGTCAGAAATGGTTGGGTAAAACTCGTAAGACTCACTCACTCGTCTCGTTCACATAATATTTACTCGCAAGCATTCGCCAGCGGTTTAATTCACTTCGGCAGGCAGGCTCGCTCATTCATGCTCTGTATCGTCAGCTCGCTCGCCGTCTAACTAAACGGCCAAGCCAAGAACTGCCCTATGATACAAGAAAAGGCCTTCCCCCTTCTTATCAAAAAAGGCCGAACATCTAATCTAGGTTAGCCGCCTTACTTAAGAAAGAATAAGAACAGTAGGAAGAGCTTCATGTAATGCGTGGCAACTATTTTTTGTTTTTGATTCGATCCGGGACGCTCCTTCACTCGTAAACTCGGTAGCATGCTTCGCTCCTCGCTTTTTGTTCAATTAATAAAAAAAAATAAGCACTTTTGATGGAGAAATTTAATAGCATCATTCAAAGTAAATACAGATTGAGTAATCGGTAGAAACATGAAGCTTGTTATAGCCCACACTAATTCCAGACCGGTTAATGCAAGATACTATAAATAAAGGACCAGGATCCCCTATGAAATAGAAAAGATCATTCATACATAGCAATAGTGTCAGAGCGAACCCATTTAAATCTTTACTGAAACTATTGACCGGCCATCCATATTACAAATAACGTATTCCCTGAAGCTTAATGCGCGAAAACAATGAGTGGATTAGCTTCAAGGAGTACTAAAAAGGGTGCTACGGCAGTGGTGACTCCTGCGGGTAATGAGAACCTTAAAAAATGAAGCCCATTTTTTGCAAATCCCACTATAGGTATGCCAATGAAAAAGAGAAAATGAGATCCCCAAAAAGGTAATGAAGAAAATGACTTGTAAACTGTGAAAGCCTATAAGGTATCATACCCTGGGGGTTACAAAAATAACGAAAAAAAGTAAAAGTGACCGAGATGCAAGGGAAAAACTTTTGTTTAAACATTTCCGGAAGGACCACCTATTTGTTCGGTTTACCAGGTTTCGCACGAAATCTAAATAAGCTCTACCAAGGATTGCCAAGCATTGGGTACTTGACTTTCCTCCTCCCTTTTTAGTAACAAAATAAATAAGAAGTAAGACCAAAATGGAGAGTGAGCAGCATAAAGAAAGATGGATTTGTGAATGAGAAAATACAAAGCACCTTTCTTCATAAGGAAGAAATGGGATTATCTCAAATTGATCCAGGGGGCTTGGGGCAATCAATTTGAACTCATTAACAAATTCCCTGCATAATAAAACCATCTTGAAAGTCCTCACGGCGAGTTCATTTGTTAGAACCGAATTATATGATCAATTTATTTCTTGTTGAGCATCATTAATCATGCCCAGAGCATGTTCGGCAAGCTCTCTTACCCGACGTCCAGTGGCTGCTGGCAAAATGGAAGACCAGTGCATCCATGTTCCTAGGATACTTGATCACATAAGTCATTATAACTCTTGCCCGATCAATCGAGGGCCTATGAATAGAATGTTTTGATTTTCCATTATTTTTGGATGACAAAAAAGTGAATTCTCTCCAGACAGATTCACTCCGTGAAGCCTGTAGGAGTAGTGAAAGAACTAACGTTTTTCTGTGTTGGTTGTTGACCAAGGGAAAGCGATGGAGTTCTTGGGCGTTAAAAGTTCTAATCTTATCTTACGATATTTTCTTTTTGGCTGAAAACAGCTGGAAGCCTCTCTTAAGAAAAAGAGGTTTAGAAAGGCTTGGGAGACGGCAATGGGAAGGAGATCTTTCCTTCCTTAGAAGGAGATAAGCTACCTAGATCTTTGTATGTAATGGGTCTCGGTAATTGAAAGAGAAGATAGGAAAAAGACCAGAGGAAATGGCGGAGCTCTTTCTCGTGTTTGTTCCTCAAACAACCTGAACACTGAGATAGAAGGAGTATACTACTACCTAGACGGAATTTCTTCATTTTCCCGCCCGAACAGAGGGCTGCTTCAAAACGGGTATTACCGTAGACCCGAAAGAAAGTCTTCCCAAGTTTTCCTCGCGTTACGTAAGAACCTCTTCAGGGCATGCCGCCTGAGACTAAGTGCTACTCCGCTGCCTTCCTTTGCCCATCTGAGCTTACTCGGAACGGAACTTACAAACTATGGGAGCTAATAGCTGAATGAGATTCTAAGCTAAAAGGCAGGCACAGCTCCCGAGTGCAAATCGACAAGAACTACGGTCCGGTGATGAATGAACTTTCCCTGGCTAAATGGGTTGGTACGCAATCTCGGTTCCTCGGCTTTACCATGAGGCTCACTCACAAGCCGTTACGTTTGCCTTAAAGATAAGACACTCTACCGGAAGGGTAAAGTGGACTACTCCAATGATCCGGTCTAAAACAAACGACCAGCCCGAACGGAGGTCGGTGCGAGCTGGAACTTGGCTCCGTGAGGGGAAGAAACACTTTGACTTCTTTAGGGGCTTGCGTCTTTTAAAAAAAGCGATAGCAATGAGAATTCAAGGCTCTTCTCTGCGAACCGATCACAGGCGGATTTACTATGATGAATTGGGATCCGCGTTAACCAACTCGCCTGCAATCTCGCTTTAGTCTTCTCGTTGTCATTACACATTTCGTACTAGCCGTGTGTGTCAGCAACCGATATCGGGATGTGTGCGCAAGAGCCTTGTTTAACACTTTTATTGAATGCTCATTGAGACAATGCTCTTCTTTGGTTTATGCGAAAACAGGTAAAGTGATCCACAAAGAGATTCATGTGATGTTTGTTGTTTCGCTTGGCCCAACTGCTTGACCCTCTGCCGCCTGGCCATCCCTGTCTCCTCCTTCGGAATCCCTGAATAGTGTCATCTTCTTTTCAGCACCTCTTGGGCCAAGAAGCGTTCTTTTTCATCTCGTTTTGAGTGCTTTGGGAACAGAAAGAATCTTACAATCGGTCATGGCCAGTCCTAGGAACTGAGATTAGGAATAGTAAAAAGCTCATAAGTCATAGGCTATCGCTCCGAACCTGTCGGTTCGGTTAAGTGGCTTTTCGCTCCTTTTCCAGCCGGAACTTCTTTTTGCTAATGGCTTCTAAGCTGTCTGCCCTTTTGCTTTCTTTCCCTATCCACTAGCCAAATTCAATAGCAAGTTTAATTCTCAAACCCGTAAGAGCGCATTCAATAGCAGCATTCGATGCCTTATTCTTCTACTATTGATCCTTCCTTTAGCTCTATCTGGGAGATAAGGTAGGTTAGCTTATTTTTCAAAACCCTCCAACTTTAACTCTAATCCCGTGGGACTGAAATGATTATAAAACCAGTCCATTAACTTTACAAGGCTAGGATAGATGGTGCTCATAGGCTTGACTCCTACAGTAAGAAAGAGCAGGTTCCCTTTCGTCAGCAACGCTTCCTCTAGCTAATAATAGGAAAAAGATGGATTAACACTAGTTTATGAAAAGAGTATAGTAAGGAAATTAGGGGGTTAGCTGGTAAAGGCTTGTTTCCTTTCTTCCTTCGACTCTGATCACGCTACAATCTCTAGCACGAAACCCAAATGACTCCAGCCAATAAAAAAACGTTGGAAAAACAGCATATGAAAAGAAAAAACCTACCATAAATCATTCATTCAAAACATACATGTGGTAATAATGGAACTTGCTTTCACCTCAAAGAGAGTTGTTGGCTTTTGAAAGCATGGGTGAGTGGTGAAAAAGGCCGAAAAAGTAGTTTTAGAGGACTGGGTTTCCGTCATCGCATCGGAGTAGAACCTTCAAGGTGGATTCTGGCGCGGATTTGGGTCCGCTGTGGAATAGCAAAGATAGACGAGGGATGTCCTTCAGGATGACTTCGTTCATATGAAGGTGGTTCAGGAGAAGACTAGCCTCATGGTTCTTTACTGCTCTATATGCCGAAACTTCTGAAAAAAATAAGCCGGGCTTTCTGGCAGCACTTATTCAGATGTCCACGAAATCTCGGTTCCCTGGATGCTAGCTGGGGTTACTTCAATGAAATAGAAAGCAAAAGGAGACTAGCAGGATGGAGGTTGATCAACTCTCTTATTGCTATGGGCTATGGAAATCGGTGATTTATGGCGTTGCCAACATATATGATGTCAATCGGCTAAACTTCCGACAGGGACCCTGTGAAAGTAGAGAGGAGTCTTTCAATAGTTTTATTTGGGGAGACTCGGAGACACAAAAGGGCGGCTAAAGGAAAGCGCTAGGCTCCAACCCTTCTCAATGGGAATCCGGATCCTGCTTACCTCAACTTTCAAGCATCCAATGGATTCAAGAGATAGAGATCCTTCTTTTGCTTTAGCGGCCTGAGAAAAAAGAGTAATCGCCAATCCTGACGTAGTCCAACCTTTCGGTCCTTTCTGAAGTCCGATAAGGGAACTACTTCTTTCAATGCCGCCCGGCACTGGATCTAAAAACATGCTAGCTCTTAACCTTAAATAGAAGCTAAGCTAAAGAGAAGGGAGGGACGGGATACCTGGAGCTAGCTTCGTCATCCTCAACAAAAGTCAAAAAACAGTCTACAAGCAAATTTGTATTAGGGCTAAAAAGACACCTCTTGGCACTTCTAGGCTTTCCTTAAATTAAAGGCGGTGAATACATTGATTGGCAACTAATTTCGTTGAAGTTTGGTGGTCTAGACAGAGGGTTCTTTAAGGCATGATAGTTAGCTGTAAGCGAGCCAAGCACCGGGTGAGAATACTGCTTCTAGTATGCCTTTTGGTGGTGAGACTAATGGATCCTACAAGCTCGTATAGTATAGAAAGAGTTTTAATAGCAGAGGCTGGTAGCATAAAGGTCCAACCAATGAATGTTTCTTTCTTTCTTTCCATAGGGGAATCGGATGAGAGATGAATGGCCGAACAAAGGCTGCGTTTAGGCACGAGTATCAAAAGCTTCAGTCCCAGCGGTAAACGCCCTTATGGTTTCGATACTAGTAATCATAAGCCTTCCCCTACCACACTCGCCCAAGAATCTGATTCTGGTTTCAGTTAAAGAACACCGGCCGGATTATTGTGAGTACCCAGTGACCGGGGTAGAGTAGTTGGAGAGACATTACCTAGGCCTTTGTTCGCATCCAATGGTTGTCCCACCACCGGAAGCAGAGGAGCTAGAAGATGACCAATCCCACCTCTCATGATTGGAGCGACTCGGGATTGGCATAATGATTAACTAGCGCAGGAGAGAGAGTTATCCCGTCCCTCGGATCACTTCAAACATTTTCTAAGTCAATAGTGCTATGCTGGGCATATCTATGACCCGACGAAAGCCTGGTGTAATTCTATCCATCAGATAGCGTGCATATCTCCTAGCTTCCCAATCGAGAAATTTTTCTGCTAGCTAGATCGGATGAAGGGGTCCCTCCCTTACTTTAAGGGTGACATATAGAAGAATGCCCGGGAATGAATAGATAGGAGATAAATATCGCCTCCGAGAATAGTGAAAGACAGGGATAAGCAGCCTTTGTTGATGCCAGATTCGCATTTCCTTTCCTTATGACGGCCTTCAAACATAACTTTTTTTCGATTGGTTTTCATTCGGAGAGAAGCACTAATGTCATCCGACCTAACTTTCTTCATTTCAATGGCACGGCCAGACCTGCCTTGGTGGTGGTCAGGTCAGGGTCATGAAGGCCAAATCTTTCCCATCAAAATATGCTCTTTAGAAGCAAAGAGAACGGGAAAGCCTAATATGAGACTATATTAACAGAACATCCACTCCTCTTATTTGGCTAACGTGATGGGAGCCCCCGATTAGAAACCTTGACGAGGTTGTGATTGGTATATATTCGTCTTTCCTTTTGCGATAAGTCTCTTTCTGTGGAAGCCTTAGCGACTCGCATCAGCTTCACTAGAGCAGAACTAAGGAGAGAACTCGCTAAGGAAAACTAGCCCATCCTCATAAACTAGCAGAACATCACAAAGGCCACGGAACTCCACTCCTCTTTCCTTGGGCCTTTTAAAATAAAGGAAAAGACTGGCTTTCTGCAATAAGACTTGGGAACATATAACAATAATGCTTTCCTTTTCATTGCAGCATTGGGCCCGGTGGTAAATCTAAGATGTGTTTTGGTTCACGACACTCTTTTTTTTTTTTTCTTAGCCTTGACCTAAAGTCTTGAGCCTAGTG
Organism: Jatropha curcas; assembly: GCF_014843425.1. The sequence goes on along the minus strand of NW_023590789.1, from coordinate 8,309,684 downwards.
GGCCCCATATTGGTAGAAATCTTCATTCTTCACTCTCCATGAGCATGAATTGGTGCTTGCCTCTTGTCCTTTCATTTCACGTTTTTGACTCATCAGAGGAAAAAATCTCCTTATTCGTTGGGCAATCCCCATCTAAATCGTCGGTATAAAGATAGATTCAACCAACAAGGCACATCCTTAGAGGAGACAATAGGAAAGAGGATTGGAATGGAATTGGTTTAATTTCCTCGACGCAGATGGAGGCTAATGGAATGAATAGGTTTTTTTTTTTCGCGTTTAATCAGCTCTAGCCGGTTCCTTAAGTCCACTATTGAACATGTGAATCCCTCTAAGATCAAGTATCTATCTCTGGGAGGCTCCCTTTCGCCATTAATACAATTATAATAATGATAGTCCTAGTTCGGGGACCATAGGGGATTCGAGGACTTGGGGGGAGGCTAGCTCAGATCAAACTAATCCTTAGAATTGTTGCTTCTAAGGCGCTCAATCCGAAATGGATAGACGCCGGCTTGATCTTTTCTTATGGCCAGCCAGTATAAAAATTCGAAGAAGATGAGTTCGGCAATGTGAGAAGCCTTTGGGCTACGACCTTGCATACTTGCTTTGAGTTTCTCTCCAGCGGATAGTCTGGGATCACGAACACACCTAATGTCATAGAAAGAGGGGAAATCTTCATTCTATTTATTAGACGTTACAGGTCGGGTACGATCTGATTGAACCGGTTTTTTCTTTCCATAGACGTTACAGGTCCGGGTCACGATCTGATTGAACCGGTTTTTCTTTTTCCATTGATCTGACGGATGATGAATCCCCTTTTTTCTGAAAGAGGAAGGGAATGGATTGGATTCAGCCTAAATTCATTCTTTTACATTGATGGGGAAACAAGGATTTCGAGAGTCCCTGACGCAGACTAGAGGGCTGATACGTACTGTTGACGATTAAGCAAACCTCTCCTTTTCAGTCGAGATCTTCAAACCTCTCCCGCTTGTCTATATTAAAAATATTTAATATCTTTGATTTATTTGTTAGTCTATCAAAAGTCCCCCGATAAGTTTCGATCATTTATGTTCGAGCTCTTTTAGTCTTTTTAAATTTTTAACTTTGAGCTTTTTAAGCCTTAATAGTTAATTCTAAGTTTCTTAGGCTCAGAATATTATGAGCGTGGAATTTTTTTTCTGAATTTTTAACTTTGAGCTTCTTAAGCCTCAATAGTTAGTTTTGAGTTTCTTAGGCTCAGAATATTATGAGCTCAGAATTTTCTTTCTGGATTTTTAACTTTGAGCTTTTTAAGCCTCAATAGTTAATTATAAGCTTCTCACACTTGGAATAGTTTGTTGAGTGCATTTAGACTTAGTCTGAATGATGAGAGTTAGAGTTGGTTGAAAAATGAGCGCCAAGGCTCGGAGCTGTTTAAGCTTAATAATGGTGAGTGCTCGAGCTCGAAACTATTTAAGCTTGATCACAACTATTTCAGCATGAACTAGGCCTCTTTAGGACTCCATATGGCAAACTATTTTTGCTTTGCTTTCTTTATCTAAAATACTTTTGATTTGGCTCAACGCCTCTTTATCCTTTTTGGACTTACTTGTGCATCATCAATTCATGATTTTTTTTTTTTTTTGAAAGAGAAAAAGTATCATATATTATCTCAAGGAAAAATAATCCATCAAACAGTCAGGCACTCAACATAGCTAAAATTACATGTGAAAAATATCAGCCTTATAGAGGCAAAGTATAGCTTTAATGTGTTACAAATAAGGTGTATTAATTTCAAACATCATATAATAATATAAGGCATAAAATGCCATTTGAAAATCCAAAATGAGGTGTAAATGTCATTTGACAATCCAGAATAAGGCACAAACTGCCATCCCTAAGTATCTAGACCTAGCCCTAGATAAATTTTATTCACAGGCATAAGGAATGGGGAAGCTGTATATGAAGAAGGGCTTTGGGAAAAGCATTTAACCTGAAGCAGATTTAGTATATAGATTCCTAAACATCCAAATATTTGGGTTCCCAAAAATATACAAAACCTGAATTTCATCAACATTTGCAGCTTTTACTATGGTTCTACTGAAGCTATATCTGTCTTCCCACTTATCTACATCTTGTTCATTACCTTCAAAAAGTGTTTCATTGGGACTGCATTTTGAAGACTACCCTATTGTGTTTGGACCACGACCTATCTACTGCTCATTTGATAATGGACCTGAAGAAATCCTAGAGCCAATCCCAATTGGGCCACCACAACTAGGCTTAAATCCACCTCTATTGCTTGGCCCACTAAAACCAACACCCCTTTGATGCATGTCAAATAATGGAAAAATAATGAGCTTATGGTGATAATGAAGATATGGAGTTAAAAGAAGATCCAAGCTAATTAACATGATCGAGACATGTGGGCTTTGAGTCTTTTAGTTAATTTTATGCTTTAATTGGTGTAATTGGGCCTATTTAAATTGGGATTTTTTGTTTAGTTTTTAGGGATGCTTAGCTTATAAGTATTTAGTTTTCTGTATTATAAGAGAGATATTGATCAACAAATTTCAATTTATCTATTTTATTTCAAGAGAGGCAAATTGTAACACCCACCACCCAGCCCCAAGAGACCCGACGGCGGATGCCACATTTGGTGCCGGAGACACCGTCCTAACATAACATATGAATCATAAAATCATATTATGAATTAGAAATGATTAAGTATTTACAAGTTTAGTGAGTAATTTTTTTATAATGATTGGGAAACATCCTACAGAAATACTGTAAGAAAATCCCTGGACCGGCAGGCAACAATAGACAAGGCCGAACATGTACCTGGAAAAGTAAGAGCGCTTACAGCCAGTTCAGGTGCCCTCGGGGGTGAGAATAGGAAATACGTAGGTAGACGAGAAGGGAGTTATATAATATGAAAGTAGGAGCGGAAGTCATTTTTTCACCTTCCCTTATTCAGAGTAGGGAATCTCCAGTTCCAGCAGAGTCTAACAAAGGAAAGGCCTATTCGTCGTTCCGCTTAGGTCTACGACCACATATCCCTATCTCTTATTCGGCGTGGAGTTTAGTCCGCCAAACTCTAAGACAGCTTTGTGTAACTCCATAAAATAGCAGATATCGGAGACACTTCTAGTTCAAGTCAGAGAACGCGAGCTTATCCTTATGCAACTGGGCGAGCCCTATAATGATATGAATGATATGCTAGTATTAAATACTTCTCTTCTGTGCTTGCTATTCTTCCGCTAGACCATTCTGTACGCTACAAGTTAGGGAGAGTAACTGTAGTAATTTCTTCATCTAAAGGTTGTTGGCCTGGCCTAAAGAAGAATGTCTTAGCGGTTCAACATCAACAGAGCAGTCTCAAACTAGGACTTAAAACAAGAAACTTTGGAAGAAAAGAAGTCGCTTAGCGGTGCCACTCTGAAAATATAGGGCTATTAATCATAGTATCTTATCCTGCCTGGTGGTAACTGGACTTCTATAGAGACTGTACTTAGCGGGTCTGAGTTCCCTTTGGCTAATCGCCACCTAAACCAAGAGTGTGAGTGTCCATTTCTTTCGGGAGGAGGAGGCATGCAGAAGAGCAAGAGCGATTCGATTTTTGTTTGATTTAGTGGAGTGATCGCATTAGTCGACAGTCCTATTCGTGTGAATAACACGCAGCTCAACTCAATAACACCTCTGACCAGCTGCAAAGGACCGCTGAACGTCATAAGACCTATGGTTGGCTTATTCGAGCAGCGGAATCGAATAGGAAGTGCCTGCCCGGGTTTTGCAAACAAACTTCTTGGCACTTTCCGCTTGGGAGGACTGGTAACAAATAGTCCTGTGGTGTCTATGTTAAAACTGTCCTGGGCTGTTGACTCGCAAGTCATCTTCTAAATCCTATCTTTAGCTGGGGTCGCACACTGCAATGGTCTTTTGAGAATGCAGTTGCCAAGCGTTTTGCTTCTGGGCTTTTGTAGCACTTCTTTCCATATGACGGCTAGAGGTTGGAGAGAGTAGGCGAAAGATGTGCTGAATTTGACTTACGGCGCTGTAGCTAGGCTAGGTCTTGAAGAGGCCTGTCATCGATGCAATGCTATCTCCTCGTTAGGGCGTACAAAAAGATAGAATCGAGGTTGGGGAGCGGTTAGCGATGCGCCCTATGAAGCTTCGCAAGGTTTCGGCTTAGAAGCATCACACCTTATTTTACAATTTCCAAGTGGTTGCTTTCTGGAGCGAAGAGAGAGGAAAATAGTTTGAATTGTCAGGCCAATCTTTTCTGCTATGAATTTACATAAGGCATAAGAGAAGAAAGACTACTTCTCTCACCAATGTTTGCATTACTCAAGCCGACATTCTCGCTTCCGCTTCGTCCACCCCTACTCACGCGGGTGCTTCCCTCTAAGGCGGAACGCTTCCCTACCGATGCATTTTTACATCCCACAGCTTCGACAGATCGCTTAGCTCATTGAGCTACGTAACCTATCTACCTTACTTAGCCCCTTTTCCTCTTCTTCTTCTTTCACTAAGAAAAGAACTGATCTCACATTGCCTTGTCAAGGAAGCCGAGAGCGATGTCGGATGATAGAAGCAAGGGCTAAAGGTGAGTGTAGTAAGGGAGAAGCAAAACCAGGCATCATAGTTGACGCGGAACCCAATGAAAATAAATTTCATGAACTCAATGACAAGTTTTGGAAGAGATCAAAGATCTAGAATAAACTCCCCTCTATGGCACCCGCTTTGGCTTGCAAATGGAAGCGTCATGCCGCTGTAAGATAATCCGACTAATCGCCGGGGGGATTGGTTCCAGATGCAAGTTCTTACTGCGGAGAAAAGCACTCTTTTTTTTTGAGTGTAATATCCTGTCCGAAGTATTGGATATTAGGTTGGTGATTCTCGATGACCCGTATTTTTCAGCATTCTCTATGAAGGTGTAGATTAACCTTTTTTTTTTTTTTTTTTTTGAGCATTTTAAAGTTTTAATTTTTGTTATAGTTTAAATATAGTGGGATGGTTAGATAAATAAAAATGATAATTTTAAGATTCTTTTCCCTTCTAATAATTTGAAATCTCAATAAAGGTTACTCTTTTGCAATTCAGAATCAGAAAGCTATTCTAAGCCCTACCCTACCTTTGTAGAATCTTAGATAAGTAAAACCTAAACAGAATTAGAGGAGGCTTGTTTTAATCAATGGCGGACAATGAAAATTCGATTGTGTGCTATTGCACTTTGATACCGCCTCTCGCTTTTCATCTCTCTTCATCGAACTCTTTCTTTTTCTCTTCATTTTTGAGTTGAGGAACAAAATTCACAATTTGAATCTTCTAGCTAACATATTTTGGCCCACAATTATACATATTATAATTTTTACAACTTTCAATTGAAATCCATTCCGGCCTCCGTTCCTGTCCCTTATTCTGTTAGAAAGTAGGGTGGCTGAGGATGCCCTTTAGTTGCTGTAGTGGTCTTAATGTTACTAAGAAGGGGTCCATCTCTTATGAGATTACTATTTCCCCGTCCGCTATTCATAGCCTTGGGGGCTTTGGGCTTATCTTTCAAATTATAATGATTACTTAATTAGCCTTTCTTCTTTCGGAAGGACTGATTTACGTGATTGGGGCGCAGTCTATATTCGTAACGAAGGAATCTGTACTTTCTTTTTATCTTGCTATCAGGATAGCTTTGAAGAAAGGAATGAAGAAGAACTAGGTTCAGAAAGAAGAAGGCTCTTCTCAGCAAGGGACGATTCCAGTACTTATCATTACTAGAGCAGTTTACAAACTTTGGCTAATAATAGCTCACTCTCCTATTTTTTATAAAGAAAATCTGGACATGTGAACTGATCCGCACGCATGTTGGGCTCACTTCGCAAGGCTTGGCCATCTGAGATGGAGGACTTGGCCAGAGGCTCTTATAACCCGGCTCCTGACAGGGGGGGGGGGAGCCGAAACCCTCGAGGAACAGCTGCTTTGAAAGTTGAAGAACAACCTTCGCTCCGCTGTTAAGAGTTCTGGCCTTTGGCGGCTTATAGGCGAGGAGGGGCATCTTAAACTACACTACTTTCTAAATAGCCTCACGCGAAAGCCACTGGCGGATGACTGGATTCTGCAAGAGCCCAGACTGAGAAACTATTGATGCTCACCAAAGACAGAAACGCGCTATTTGGACCCTCTCAACGGGTACTATTTTCTAAGCAAAGTTAGATTCCAAAGGCAATTGGGTTCAAAATAGGTCCCTCGGCCCGCTTGATTTTAAAGGTTCCCCACAATCAACGGACTTGAACATGATGCTCCACTACAAATCATGATGCAAAAGCAAAGGTTTCTCTAACAACCTTTAAGCATACAACCGCTAATCTGGGGAGCAAGAGCATTCCGGCTATTGTCACGAGCAATAGGCTCTGGGACGAAAAATAACACCGAAAAAAGAGAATCCCAAGAGCAATAAGCAGGCATTAGGAGAACAAATCCGAATATTATTCTATGTTAGCATACAAGTTATACAATTTGGGCATCCCGGGATAGCCTAAATGCCTTGATCCCGCGGAGGTTTCCTACGTTATATCTAACAATCCCGGCTTCGATTTCGCGTTGATCGCAGAAGATAAAGAGCTCCTCTTTATTCTGTTGTCTAGACAAAAACCATACTCCACCGCAACTAAAAGAAGTATTCGGTTTTGCTAAGCGTAAGGTTTTTCCGGGCTCATTCTCTGTTTAAAAGCGTATGTTTCAGAAAATTCAGCCATCTTCGGATGCTCTTCTTATGCTACACCAATCGGAATCTATTCTATAACTCGGATAAGGTATCAACATCGTTTACTTAGCGGCAAGATATCAAGATCAGAACGGGAGGGCGACCAATCTCGGATCTCGCACTTCTCGGCGACAGGGAGACAAAACCCGAGAGAGGGTTCCAATTCTATTTACGGAATTATAATCAGGCACGATTATGACTGTCACTGCGACAGAAGGGGGAAAAAGCCTCTCCACTGCATTGAGCCTGACATATTAATGTATTAATGTGTGGTCGACATTCTGAGAGAGGAAAACCCAACCCTTATCCAACGAAGACAGGATCGAGGGGAAAGAAGTACTTCGACCTAAGATCACCAACCCCAGCCCCAACATCCTTACCTTCAAAACCTTACCGACTCGCCTTAGTGGCAACTCAAATCTCAAATTCATTTTCAATCCTAGCCCTTCCTCTGCTCGCGATTCTGTAGTCTAGAACACCATTTCCTACCTTGAAAGGGAGGAAACTCCTATTCTTCATTTGCTGAAACAACAGGCATATGTCTCTGCGTCAGTGTCGCTTCACATACGCTTTAACTGACGCCCGACGCGCCCCATTTATTTGTAAGCTTCAGAAGCTATTTATCGGTCTGAAACAAGCCCCACGTGGCTTTGGTTTATTTGCAACCAAAGGCTTCCCATTATCTTCTTTGTTCGTTAGAGTTAGAGTCACCTCTTTACTGAACATTCTCCTTCTTCATTATTAACGTTTAAGATATTCTACTCAATGGGAGCAATGGCCTCTACTCTTCATGCTTTTAATTGGCCACCGATTTCCCCAGACTTTTTCAGAAAATTGGAGATATTCATGCTACTTCTTAGGTGTCGCAAGCTAGCATCGGTCCCTCGACTCTTCATCTTAACTCAAACTAGTACACTAGCTAACTAACCAAAACTAGTTACACTATGATTTCGTTTGAGGTTCAAGATGCTTAGGGTTTGCAAATCAGTTCCACTGACCGGATCATCGGCCTGAGATTTTTATTTATGTGGCAAGTTAGCATTCTTGACGAATATCTTTAGAACCTATGGTTGAGTGCTTTGTTCGCCATAGTATTAAACACATAGCGCGAGCTCTTTTCCTCCCACGATTTAAGGATTGGTCAAGAAAATCAAAACCAGTAACTGGCTTGCCCCAAAGCATGAAAATTTTTTAGTACAAAGCAGTATAACGCCGACCTGCGCCAAAATTAAAGCCGGCAAAGTTCAACTATGACGATACAGGCAATAGCGGGCTCGTAGGGCGAAATACATGAAATGTTGTATTCCAATGGCAATCTACTAGCGAGTGGGCCATGCGATGGAGAAAACGAGCCATCCTCAACCAACAAGCCTAATCAGGACGCAAAGCCAAAAAAAAAATGATTCCAGAAATAAGATGAATATGCCCGGATCAGATACCAGCACCAGCTTCGGGTCAGGAGGGAAACTAACTAAAGCAAGGCAAAGACTTCGCATTCGATTGTTAAATCCTTGGAACATTGGAAGGCTTATCGGATTTAAGGGCGAGCGCTGGGAGAGACAGATTAGGCTTTGAATTCATCCAGTTTAGGCCTTGACGAAGAGGGCTATAGGCCTATTTCTCTCATAAAGAATGCAACCACTTCTACAGACTGGACTAACCAGATTAATATCATAGGAGATTCACCTTCTCCAACATAGACCACATTATCGAATGAATAGGGAAATGATGTCTTTGATAGAGACTCCCAGGTTGCGTATCTGGTCCAAGCCTACAGGGACTGCCGGATGTTCTATTTCGAAATCCAGAAATGAAATGACTGGGTGGTACCTTGTTAGGAGTTACTAAATGTCTCGGTCTTTGGAATTATGCTTCTTTGTCCGAAAGTCTCTTCGGGGAGTCTTCTGTTCGAAGACTCGTGCCAATAGTTTGTTTCCCTTCTAGCTTTCATTTAGCATAGACGATTCAGTTCACCGGCAACTCAGTCAATGAAGAACGATCTTAATCTAAGAAAGGAAGGAGCACAAACTGATTGGGTTCTCGATCATGGTTCGTACGTAGGGTGACGCCGATGGTATGAAAACTTCCTCGCCTATCTGTCTAAGTTGAAGAAAAGAGGTTCGCCTGGACGATGCAACTTCACGAAATATTGACACAACCTCGGACTTCACACAGAAAAAGAGACGTGCTCTGCTCATTCTCCAAGACCAAAGAGAGCTTCCGTGGGAACTCCTCCTTTTGAAAGCTTTTCAGTTGTTTGCCGAAAGGCTCTTCTCTAATTATTAGTCTGATATTCGTTAGGTGCTGATTCTTTCCCTTACTCTCTTACTAGCATGAGTAGGATTTATAGAAAAAATACCCCGGAAATAACAGCCCCTGACCGGCTTTCTCTTGCATTCTAGCTTGTATAGCTCCGCTTTTCCTTACTTTCTCTTTGTTTATGGGGAAAGCCTTGGCCAAAGGAAGTTGACTGAAGCAACATCAACAGCAACAGCCCCAGAAAGAGCAACATCAGATCTAGAGCGGGTGCTGAAGCTCTCAACAAAAAGAATTCAAAACCGCCGACTTGGATAGAGACTGAATCTGATCATTTTCATTTGTCTGCTGAAGCTCCCCTTTTGATTTATGAAATTATGGAATTGGATCGTTGGCCCGGTATGGGAGATTGGCGCCCCCGTGTACACCTGAAGATATCATATGGAAAAGAAAAGAGAGATTGGAAAAATAATGAAAGGGCTGGTTAAGTGAGGATTAGACCAATCGGCCAGGTATGGGGATTGGCTCCCTGATGCACACGTTATGAGAGGATGAGCCATGTGGAAGGACGGCTCATTGATGGTTTCGGTGACGCCACTGGCTAATTTCCACGTGATATGATTATGTGAACAACGCTGTCTCTTTGCTGATCGTGATAGGGGCTATATAAAGGTTCACTTTATAAGCCTCTAAACTTTAGAAGAAAGGATCCACGTTACGTCAATTCCCAATACATCTCGGCTTAGGAAGAAGAGACTAATGGAAGCTGTCGGAGTCAAACTTAAACATACTTCGACCTATTAACGCCGGGAAAATGTCAAGCTTCTTGGATACCAGTGTAATTCACAAGAACAAGTAAAGTCAGTATAGCTCGTCATTACAAATGGTTGAAAATAGTTCAAATGTTGCTGCGGGCTCCCTTCTTTACAATTCTGACTGGATAGCGAAAAAGCCACGCTTAATTATATACACGTATAGACGCGAACCCCCCTCGTTACTGTACGTGCGACTCTCACCACATACGGCTCGCACAAAGACTCCTAAATCCATCTCGAGCCTTCCTAAAAAGGGAGTCTCTGATTGAAAAGTATGTTTTTCCTAAAACTGAAGCCGATTCGATTATGTGAGGTCGGAGAGCCTTGCAATTGTAGTCAAGCTTCTTCTATCACTGTAGTTTACTGCTCCTCAGTGCTATAGAAAGAAGGGGTCAGGTAGCCAGACTTCAAAAGGGGGAAGAGAGAAGGAAGACCGAAGGATAGACATTTCCCATTCCCCGAAGTAGCCTCAGATGTCACCCAAAGCCAAGTCGGCCATAGTGATTAGGGAGTCCTATGTGGAAGGGCTCTTACTCAATGGATCAAAGGTATGCTGGGGATAACAGGCTGATGGCTCCTAAGCGCCGGTCTCTGCTACCAGGACAGAGTCATCCGCTTGTCCCTTCGCACGTGAATATTGATATCCCAGCATCAGAGCTCTGATTTCTTTTGACCTTGGGCCCTCACTTCTTACTAGCTGCTCTTCCTTTACCCTCGATTTGATGCCCTTTCTACGAGTAGAGTCGATTCAGATTATGATGCAACACCTGAAAGAAGAGGCCCTCGCTTCATGATTTCGAAGACTGGTGGGGCGAATACGGAGTAGAAGGGTGTGATTCCGAAGCATAGCTGATAGGCGGGCTAGCTCCTGATGAGCACCCAACTGCACTTATCAAGGCTACCCCTATGGAAAACTGGACTACTGTTCAAGGTCTGATTGCTGACCTTAGGGCAGGCCTTCGTTTGCTTCGCTTTCTAAGAAGCTACTTTAGCAACAACGGCTTAAGGATTAAGGCTGCACCGTCCACTACTTTTTCAAGACTATCCAAGGCTTTCCATTCTGCAAAGTGTATAGAGCTTGCTTTTCTTCAAAGATGAGCAAGCTTTGGAAGCCTGTTTAACCCTACGGATCCTAAAGCTTAAAAAATAGGTGTGGTAAATCCACAGTTACAGACCAACACATGTGAGAGCCGAAAGCTTAATGAGATGGAGAGGCGTGGTCCAAGAGAAGGAGATGAAAGCAAGAGTGCACTACTTGAGAACGTGGAGGCAGGTTACGATTCATGGTCAAGACGCCAAGCTGGAGACAAGGTATACCGGTTTCTCCTACAACAAGGCAAGTTACTATCCTCTTCCTCCCCGAACGAGACCACCCCGACCTTTTGCCTAATTTTTTTTTCTTTTTTTGGGGTAGACTGCAAGATAAGTCTCTTTGGCTTTCCATAGCTATTAGCAGAACCTTCTTCATACGGCGAGAGTCATTGGTTCAAATCCAATAGTAGGTAAAACCGACCGAAACCCCTGCTTTTGCCAGCATGACAGCAAGTAAGCACGGACTAGCAGCAAGGCTCGGCAGTTCCTACTGAAGCTCTTTCCACTGCTGCTGGGACTCACTCACTCACCTACTCCTTCTAATAGTTTCTTTTATCTACGGAATTCAAAAGGCGGCATCGACCCGCTTTGCGATACGAACAGACACGAAGAAAGAACGCAGGCAGAAGAAACATCCCAACTAGTTTCAATCAAAGCAACGAATGAAACAACATTCAATCACAGGTCTCTTTTTCACTGCGTACAAATAGACAGACCAGGCTCATCCTTTTATGTTGAGGTCAATGCAAGTTTGTCTATGATTAAGAGTCTAGGTGGTGTTGAAGCTGGCTCATTCATGCGACAATACCTATACGGTAAAAAAAGAGCTTATTCAAATGTTTAACGGACTGGCAGGAGTCAAGACTAGGCTCCCTAATGGAATTTTTAACCAATCCATTCCAGATTGACCGAATTGGTACAGAAGTTGTAACATGGGAACACCACGGAAAACACAACTTATTTGAATAACCTGGTGACCTACCAATTGTAGAAGTAGGATCTTTGGCAAGCAGGCATGCCTCAAAGGTAAGCTCTATCTCAATGGATGAGAGCAGAGTAAGTCCAGTTAGCCTAGTTCTCTTTGCCTGAGCTACTAGGAAACTTGCATTAACTCGCATCATCCTACTTCTCTTCTAGCTAAGAGGCTGTTGGGTAGACTCTCTTCTTCCCTAGGTAGTGCCCCTGGGAAGACCTGTTCTTCGTTAGTGGCACCACAGAGTGGCCTAAGTCATCACTATCATCACCACTCTGACCATTTGTTTGGGAAGTGACACCACCTTCGAGCCTGAGCTCTGCTCGAGTGGCAGCTATTACTGGTGGCGAAACTGTGTCTAAGGTTACGCCTGGGCCCTCCCTACTTTTAAGGGTGACATATAGAAGAATGCCAAGGGAATGAATAGATAGAGATATATCTCGCGGTCAACCATTGAGTAAGTCAGCCGTGAAAAAGGCTAATAGGAGAGTAATGACTCGAGCCACACTCTCACCTCCTAGAAAGACTCCCACATGAAGGTCCAACCAATGAATGTTCTTCTTTCTTCCATAGGGGAATCGATGAGAGATGGATGCGAGGAGCCTACAAAAAGTCCTTACGAGGAGCCACAACCTACTACCAGTACTAAGAGTAAGAAAGGAAAGAAACATAAGAAGAAGGCAAATGACATACGCAAATAAGAGACAGAGATGCATTACACGAAACAGTTGGGCATGGACTTCCTCTCTTTCATTCAGTAGAACCAAAAGTGATTTAAGTGAAACAGAATGCAGGAAAAGGGGCAGACAGGGAAAAGAGTGCGAGATTAGGTACTTTAGCTCTCTTCGATTGTTCTTGCATTTCCTTTCATCAGTCAATTCCCAGATACAGATATAGGATTTGATTTAATTCTCAGGCCCGCTACAAAGAAAAGAAAAGTCTTATGTGAGTGATACCAATCGGACACACTTGGAAAAAAGGAATCATCAGTTAATAATACAATACTGCTCCTCTCAGTTCAGTAAAGAGAGTTGTAGGTTCGTAGAAAAGGAAAAGAGCCTAGGTGGACCATTGTTCCTGGTTGGACTTGCACTATTAGTATCTCCTTGTTCGTGCTCCCCTACTAGGGAACACACTAGACCCAATGCCCCCAAGTGAAAGCGCTGTGCTGCATGGAAGCCGTCATTACTCCGGGAAATAAGAGGAAAGGAAAGGGGGACATTGAATATCTTCACAAATACCTTTATGAGCAGCTGTCACGCTTATAGCAATGATTAAATATGGTAGATGATAGGGCAGTAGCACCGAGATCTCATAGGTAAGATATATGAGTTTAGAAAAATAGTTAAAAACATATGAGAAGGTATTTATCAATGCTTATGCGAATAAGAGTTTAGAAAGGATTGAAGACATCGATAAAAAATCAATAAGGAAAAACCATCGATAAAGGACTACAATGTACTTTGTATCATCTAAGGCAGTAAAGCAAGCTTATTTACGGGCGATATGCTTCTCCCTCTTTTCCAAAGTAAGTCTTCATGTAACAGATTGATTTTCTTTTAGTGTAGGTAATAGCGATTTACCGGTCTGTGAATAGTACCATTGGTCCGGGACTTTATATTATTTTAGTCCGGAAAAATTACTATGCATATTTAATATTTTATTTACTATTTTTGGAGCATGTTTGCATGATTTAGGTGGGTAGAAAATATTTGCTTCTTAGATCGTATCAGTAAGCTATTTACAACTCTGGTTGCTTCTTCGAGTTTTCGACTTACTTAGTGAATCAATTCAGTAGGCGGAGTGCTTCCAATTCTTGCAGGTAGTTCTGCAATGTAAATAATCAGTGTCCATGAAAGCGATAAGGGAAGTGGTCATTCAAATGTTATCTTTTGCGATCCCCGAATCACATGAAAGAATGTAAATGTACCAAACTATACCTATTATAGGCCTTCTCTTCTCCATCCCGTAGACCCCGCAGATAAAAGATCTACTGTTGAGCTTTAATCTCTTCACAAGTCAATGTTGGCAGCTTTAACGGTTTGCATTAGATACGTGGGTAGGGCGCGAAATGACTGACTGAGTAAGAGGGTGATTCCACCCCCAAGGGAAAGCTGGTTGTGTTTTCCATCCATCAATCTATCCCGAATCTATCAACAATGTATTTATGAACTGTTTTAGGTAACTCGCACATTGGAGTAATGAACACCCCACAGATAACTTACCAGGTTAGATGTAAGAGAGAACCCAAACTCACCTCTACTAATGGCTTGCGAAAAGTCCTCTGGAACATTTTTTAGAACAATAAACCCGTGTCTTCAAAAACTTGCTTACCATTCTGCGCGCTGAAAAAAAAAAAAAATTGTTTCGCGAGGCACTCACTGAGAATGTGAACGCTGGTGCCATACGATGCCTTCCGCAAACAAAACAAGTTGAGGTTCCCGCGCCATTCAGCCTCGACTAGATCTGGGGCGGCTTTATACCGCTAAATTAAGTTGCAGAGGCAATGTTTCAGGCCGTAGGTAAGGAAGATCCATACGAACAAACCAGCCGCAGGTAGGGCAGTGGTGCCTTACGATTTTTATAAGGGCTTGAGTTTCCCCTTTGTCACTATCTTGCGCCAGCACTATCTGCCGGGAGGCAAGAGCATATCCAAGTCGCATATTCAGTTAAATCAGATCTATGTAACGCTACATCTACTGGGCGAAAGAAAGAAGCAAGATACGGCCGGAGATTCCTGCACAGGAACAAGCCGTAACCGTAGGCGCCTTTCACTCAGTAAGAAGTGCTTTTGCTTTGGCGAAGCGAAGGGAAGCACATTGCGCGCTTCTCCATAGGCCCCTCCAATACATCTGTAGGCTATTAGTACAAGCGCTAAGCCGCCTGATGGAAGCTTGCTGTGGTAATTTCATTAATAGAAACAAAAGTGTGTGAAGCGCTCAGCGAGTCCGGGTTTCAACTAGCCTCCTGGACTGAACCGACCTCTTAATATTTAATAGGTTGATATACTATCAAGAAAGTAAAGGAATGGCAGATAAAGAGATGCACTTTCTCGACAGCAGGACCAGAGTTTTTTGCGAGAAAAGGTCCGCTTCCCTCATTCATGATCGGGTCGACCAGGCCGGATCATGAAGTGAATAGAAAAATCGAAAATATCAATAGCAGTTGCTGTTCCAGCCATTTTTTTAAACTTAAACTACTTATTCTAGTATATATTATTAAATCTAGATAGATTCTATTAATAAAACAAGACCAGTGTGACCGCGTAATAGAATATTATCAGCGGATGAAAATTTGGATATAAGGAGACTGCCTGCAGTTCATCAAGCTTATGTGAGCTAAAGAGCGGCTAGCCCGCTATTTCAAAAGGGCACTCCAATTACGGCTGGAGGTAAATCATTCTTTGCAGGATTACTAGATCAAGGAACTCCAAATTCTGTTGACTCTAAACAGAGTCAATAGTAGAAACCATATTTTTTCAAAACTCAAAAGAAGAGTTTTGCTCCCTGCTGCAGAAGGAACGCTAGGCTATATGCTTAAGCACATGCGAGTCGACGTGTTTTCGGGGAGCTGGGCAGAAAGGAAATAAAAAGCTCTGGCGCCAGGCGCGCTGATGGATGCAGAAAAGGCTTTTGTTATAGAAAGAAGAGTCAAGGGCGGGCGATTCTATGTAACGGCGCAGGCATGCCAGACCCGACTTAATGATGGCGCGCGCATGAGATCGGCACGAAGACGCAGCTTGATTTTTAGTCGGGGGATGCGAGCATAGGCGACCCTAAATACCTTCTGCGCTATCTTAAAGTAGAAAGAAAAATTTCCAATTTTGAAGAGCCGCGACGCATCGCGGAGCACTTTTCTCACTGATTTAGTGGAGGATAAGTGTTAAATTAATATCCTCCACAAGACTCTTGAAATGTTTTTTCAGGGCTTGGGTACGACAGAACAATAATTGGAAGAAATAAGGGCGAAGTTTAGACCGCTTTCACAGTATGTTCTAAGCTATAGAAAAGATCATCAGAGAGGAGAGGCAACGCCATTTATGATTCCAGTCCGAGAAGACTATAACTAGTAAAAGAAGGTGATCACTTTATCAAAGAACATGTCATATATTTCAGGAGCCTAGATTAATTGCCGATGACAAGTAAGAAATTGCCTCAACAAACATGGGATGGAATTGGACCTAAAAAAGCGATTCAGGTTCGTTATCGGATTAGGTATCAGTATCAGTGAGAAACATAAAGATTAAAAGAGTTTTCTAAAGTATCAGATGACGCAATTGAACAAATTGAATAGGTGCAAGATCATGTTGGTTCATTGGGAATTGAAGAGGGGAGAAACAGCAGACATTTCGAAGGAGTTAATTTCTATTCTTGTTCATCGTGAATTCTGTCATCAAGATGGATTGCCTTACGCGTCAACAAACTCATACTAAGCGCTAGAACTTGTCGCAAGCTAGTTTTTTTTTGTTTTTTTTTTTTTTTTTTTTTTCTTTTTTTTTTATTCGGAAAATGAAAGAAGTCTAAGAGGATCCGAAAGCGCCTTGATACTTGTCTTTAATGCAATCACACTGATAGGCTTCAAATAGTTCAGCTGAATTTTATGTAGTTTTTTTTTCAAGCCAAATTACTAATCCAGTATACGTATAAGTAGGCCTCCTTCGCCACTCCAAAAGCGCTCGGCTTTCGTCCTAGAAACGTACTGGCTTTCGCCTCTCTAGGCATGAGGCGATAGCGTCATGACTGTATATGGAATCTCTCTATGTAGTAGGTCGGCGCTTCATAAAGAAGCTTCGCTCAGAAACGACTAAGTCGCTTCCCTCCACTTTATCATTAATTGTATAAACGATTAATGTTAAAGTGGTCCATTGACGCGCCTTCAGTCTGGCAATCATCCTCAAAGCTCAGTTTGATCAGCTTGAAAGATGTTGGATTGACTTGATCATATGGCCACCTCCTCAGCTTGGTTTGATCGGCTTTCGTTGGCTCCAGTCGGATCAGTAACGACCTCCAAAATTCAGTCTGATTAGATATGAAGATACCTTCGAGGCTAGGTATGATCGACTCGAAGGATTTTAATTGCCCTGGTCAACTTCGCAATTCACCATCATTGACCGGGAATAGAGTCCAAACAGCTTCATAATACTCCATCACTGCTTGGAGGTTGAAATTATTCTGATCAGCTTTGCAATTCACCATCACTAATCGAGAAAAGTGATCCGAACAGCTTCGTAATACACTATCACTGTTCAGTGGGACCTATCGGCTTCGAAAAACCATCACCAGTTGGCCTGAAAAATTGTTCAAGAGAAAAACAGAAATATCTGTGTACAAACAGACTTTGCCTTTTGTTAGAAAAATGTTGGGACGTCACATGCCCCCATGCATTAATCATAAATTGTACAATTTGAAAAGTTTGCATCAGGGCAAAAGATTATATTTTTGCCCCCAGTCTGGGATTCCGACCTAGGACCAAAAATATTAGCTTTTTAGGCATATCTTTCAATTCTTAGGAGCATTAACGATCTGGGCAGCTCAAATGGTTTCTTTGGTTCTCTATGGGGTCTTATTCTTATTGTGCGCCTTGTGACGCGCGTTTGATGCCGCGAAGGCAACGCATCGATGTTCCCCTACCCCCCCCCCCAGCAAACCCCGGGAACGGAGCCGGAGGAACCGCAGCATGGGAATTGTCCGCGTCTGCGTCGAAGGCTCTATTTTTGAGTTGTGTGGTCATTAGGGGGGCTTCGGCGGGGCACGCCGGCTTTATCTGATCAAGGCCGGGGCACCAAGGGGTCTTGGTTACTATCCAGGTGCGTAGAACCGGCGAGGTGACTGCAATGAGCAGAAATATCAGCTCACCGGCGCTAAACGACGAGCAATCACTCGAACTGTGAGAGCAAGGGATCTACCCAACGAATTGGACGAGGGCTCCAAGGAGGTAGGAGAGAGGGAAGGCAAAAACATGCTTTCAGAGAAGTGGCGGTCCGAATCTTATCTGAACTGGCCGAGAATAACTGAGCTAAGCCGTGGCATAAGGCCCATTCTCCAACTCCAAACGGAAGGGCAAGCTTTTTTTAATGGGAGGTTGGGTTGACAGATCGGCCATCAGGAGGAGCTCCGGGATATAAACCAGGCGCAACAAATGTCGAGCAATACGACGGATGCCGCCCGTTTCCATTTCATGGAAGTCCCGCGTTGGCAGAGAAAGGGGCTGTAGGTGATGGCGCGTTTTGCTTCTATCTGGAGAGGAGCGCTGAACATCGTTCTACATTGGGTCGTGGCGTGAGCGAGTAATAGATGAAATAAAATAAGGGGCGGGCGCGCGCTTGAACGGACGCTATTTCTGCTTAATAGAATAGGCGGCAAAGCTGAATAGGGAAAGGGCGAGCTGACTGATGAGTGCCTTTTTAGGCCTTTTTCTAAAGGCTGCTGAATGTGCAATATAAGCTAACATAGGCTTATAGCATAAAGTATTAGCGCCAAATCAAGATGAGACGGGGAGCGTACGCGGTCAGAGGGCCGCAGGCGGGGACTACATAGGAAGCCCCGCCCAGCTAGCTTAACATAGAAAAAAAGATATTCCTTATTTCCGGATAACAGTTAGTCTCTATGTGAATCTCTTCCGCGAGGGCCAGGCCGAATCGGGCCACACTTGGGATGGGAATGGGTCAGGCGCACATGCATCGTTTTGATGAAAGCACTCCAGTTCGCCTCCTGATAGTTGGCTTGTCAACACACGCTTTTCCGCCCCCTCAAAGAAATGCTGCCTCACCAAAATGGCCCTTCGCTTGGGTTGGGGCAACACAGCAATGAGTAAGTTCGGAACTCCACTCCCTCCGAGAGCAGGATGCCGGCCGAGATTTGGAGGCCTGGGAGGCGCAACCTAGACTTTCTGGGGCTTGCCTGCGCCGCAACACCTAAAGGCGGGCACGTGAAAAGGAAGTAGCTCAAGCTCTTCGGGATAGTGGCGCCCATTCCTAACCAGTTCCGAAAAGGTTCGCTCATACTGGAGGGAGCATCCCCGCTTAGTGATCGATCTGCTAGTTCACGCAAATCCGAAGAAGTTATCACGGACGAGCCACATGCAGGGAAACTTGCACGTGTGGTTCTGGCCGGGCTTTCCTGAGGTATCTAATAACCTTGCTTCTGCTCGCCGCTGGCGCACCTCTCCTAACTATTGCCCATTTATTCTGGAATAATCTTTTTAGGAAGAACGATTTTACATTTTCTGCCAAATCCTTCTATTATTAAGTATGGTTGGCACCATTTTGATGTGTTTCGATTCTTCCGAACAAGAGAGGTTTGATGCTTTTGAATTCATTGTATTAATTCAATGCGCTGGGATGCCGATCCTTAATAGTCGCATCTTGTTGGCCGGAAGCCAATGTCGCGCGGTCCGCGGGACTCATCTGACTGAACAAGGGGTGGTCTTTACGGGCAATTAAAAAAAAATTCGCATTTAGGGAAGCCAGAAAAACGTGAGCGCCTAAGCACGAGCCTTATTTGTTATTGAAAAGGTGCCTTACTATAGATGGGTGGCGACCCCCCATTCAACTTCAGGGCAATGATAAAATTGGACCACCTCTTACCCTATAGAAAGGGAAAATGCACTCAAAACAACTCTATCTTACTAATATTACTAAATAATAGAATAGGGTCGTTTGTAAAGCTCGAAAGCCTGGCCTTCCTTCTATTCTATTAGTAAAGGGCTTTTCTTTTTTTTTTTTTTTTTTTTTTTTTTTTTTTTTTTTTTTGGGAAACCTATAGATACGTAATAAATATGGATTGATTTGATCCAAGAAGCATTTTCATACACACATATACAAAGTTTTTTATGCATTGGTAAGGGATGGACACACATATAAGGTAATGATTATACTTGTCTAGACCCGGTCTATGCACCCACCCATGGACCAAACCAATAGATATAAAATTTTTTAAAAAATTATTCTCGATTTATCATTTTTTCCAAGTAAACGATTAGAATACCCTCGTTTGAATAAAAAGTTATTTTCATTGGTCTGCTCCATGAGTGAGCCCATAGACTAAGGCTACGCAAGTTAATCCTCTAAGGTAATAGATGAGGACTCTGAAGGTGAGATTATTATTGAGGTTCCATCTATTGAGTTTAGGAAGGGAAATATTGAAGCGGAAATGTTGTGTCATCCAGCGGAAGCCTAGAAGAAGGTGTCTCGCGCAGACAACTGACTCCTTTTCAATAGAAAGGAATAACCAAATCAACCCAACTGTTTGGTCAATCTCAAAGATCATATCGATCGGCAAACTAGAGATGGACGACCACGGTCCCGACCTTACTAGCACCAAGGTGTACTAATCAATGAACCCTCGAAACCAACTTTCTAAATCTTCTTGTTGAATATTCTTACTTTTAGAAAGAAGAATCAACCCAAAAAAATAGATAAAATGTAACATCCCTTCCCGGTCCACCCGTAAACCCGAATAAACCGGACCGAGACGCTACAAACTGGTTGACTGTATGGCCTGACATGCTTAAATCATAATGTATATTGAATATAATATCAATTCTTAAGTAGTGGTCGAGGAGCACGTAGGTAATGCGACGCAACTACTTAAGGCGCACTTGTGGCAGAGAAAGGCGAGTTTAGGCACTGCTTGGTATAGGTTTGGGCGGAGCTTGAAGAAGGTAAGCCCCTCTCAGAGAAAGCCATTGCCGCGCTAGCCTATGCTAGCTAGGGCGTTTTTCAGCCCTGGCTATTATGTAGTTGTAGCGGGCGCCTTCCTCCTTGCTCCTCACTTCGGAAAAGCTTTTTCCAGTATTTTCTTTATGATGACGCTGGTCGAGGAGTACGATACATCGTGTAAAAGAATTGAGTGGGATCTGTGATGGTTGTTTTATAGTAAGGCCTGGCCGTTTGAAACGCTTTCCTAGCAGCACCAAAAGCTTCCTTCTTTTCTGATAGGTATTGATTTCATTGCAAAAAAAAAAAAAAAAAAAAGATCATATTATTTAGTTAAAGAAATCGATGCTAAAGGCACACAAAGAAAGGGGATTCCAAGGAGCCAATATCAAAAGACTAGTTCGAGCAACGGGTACTTCTTTCAATACTGGATTTCTTTCTTAGCCTGGCTCGCATTCTGCTTTTGACCACCCTTTCCTACTTAGACTTTAACCTAGATAATCTATTGGGGGACCTCCTAAAGTCTCGTAGGCGCAAGTTAATTGATCGGGCTAAGACAAATACATATATTTCAATAGGGGGTCCGTTCTTGTCTTTTCGATATCGCAATTGAGTTGTTCCGCTTCTTGCCGATGAGCTTCCGACGACAGACTTATATACATATATGCTATTTAATAAGGATAAAAACCCCTCGGAAAGGCTGTAAAGGAAAATCAAGTTGTTGCTTTCTTGTCTAGCTCTCTCTTCTTTTCCTTATGTAAAACCTAAAAGGATTCTCTTATACCTATCTATCCAAGTAGATAAAAAAGGAAAGCAAAGCAAGAGCAAGTAGGCACTTTTAGTGCCCTTAGAAGAGTCCAATGTTAGCTCAGGAGCAGAGAACGGAATTCGAGATAGTCCGTTCTTTGTTCGGTTCCATGCCGAGTAGCAACTATCTTTCTTCTTGGCCCTTGTTTGCTCTATCACACCATTTCTTGCTGTGGTTGGCAGTGGACAGGTCTTGGAAAATCGGCGTTGACCCAGCTCATTCTCGATTTCCTAGATTTCTTGTGAAATTTGAAAAAGCCTTTCTAAAACTGCAAGAGCTGCCATGCTGCGCTAATCATAAAAATTTTGGATTTGATTTTAGAGCTCGAAGGACTAGGTTTTGGTATTTCTTCTCAAGCTTCTATTTCTTCCGTTAAAGGAGATTCGAGAAAAGTTTAACCTTATCATTTTCAAAAAAATTGAAGTTTAATTTTATAATTAATAATAATTTTTTCACCATCTATAATTATTTTATTATTCACTTATAATAAGTTAAATGTTATCTTATC
>NW_023590789.1:7954360-8287343 GCF_014843425.1 Jatropha curcas | reverse complement strand
TTGCGACAAATCGCCCATTAATCAATTTCTTGGCAAAAATAAAATTTGTCTAAATTCAATTTCATTTTGGCTAAAAGCCTTCAAATAATCAAATTTAGGCCGACAATCGCCTAAATCACATCAATTTTTGCAATAATTGCCTAAACCCAAACTTTTTGGCTAAAAGCCTTAAATCAACTTTTGGCAACCAAATGCTAAAAATCAATCAATTTTTTTGGCAAAATGCCTAAACAAAATGCACAAAGCATACACACACTCATGCATAAGCATACCCATTTCAAGCCCTTTTAAAAAGGCCCATCGAACTTACGTGGACTTTGGATCTTCATTCAAATGGAAGTACGTAGGCACGTTGGAATTTAACCCAAGCGGCAAGTAAAATCACTTAAACATTTCATTTTGGTCCAATTACATTAATCACCCTGCAAAGCATTTCATTCTTTGGGTTAGTTCATCAAACATGACATGGTCTCGGATCCACCTCGGGTTCGCAAACCAGGCCTTAGACATTGGGATAATTAATTAGTTAATTAGTTAATTAAAATTGGAGTCAACTTAGGGTTTTCCCTAGTTTACCCGGAAAATAATTTAAACAAGGTGGCGACTCACACATTCACGTGCATTTCTGCCCTTAGTCACATGCATTCATATGCCTATGTTTTGGGGTAGGGTTCACAGCCGCCAGCTAGTTCTTGTTGCATCCCGAGAATCAGCTACTCATTGATTGACCAGCTCGTCAGGACCTGGAAACCATTACAAGGGAAAATACAAAGTTAATATTTAATCTCTTATGATCCTTTTTATGAGAGATGTGTCAGGCTTTATCTCATTAATGTTCTCGGAAAGAAGGGAGTCTCGCGCTCCACATTATCCAGGGAGACCTCTCGAGAGTCGGAGGGCTATTGGGAACAAAGTAAGAAATATTGTATGGAAGACGTAGACTGGCCAGGTCTGGGCGAAGCGGCCCGATAGCTCTCCAAAAATAGCCCGGGGAGCCCTGGAAGACCTGCCAACCGGCTAGGGCCCGGCCTGCGACGGCCTCTCAACCGGGGTGGGAAGAAAGTGGCTCGTCAGGCCTCCTCCTTGAGTCCTAGTCATGGACCCGAAGCTTGAGAAGAACGACCGATGGCTGGGAAGGAGCCGACCTCTGGAGATTATCAGCCGAGATCCATGGGCGGCATCAAAGAGATTCCACAGAACTCACGTAATCTCCTCCCATGATGAACTCCCCCAATGTGGGATACCCTCAGTATGAGGCAGCAGTGAGCCTCATTTGTTTACCCGCTCGCATATCCTCAGGGGGGATAAGGACAGACGACAACCTTTCTATCTGAAAATGGTCCACTCTCTCACCCAAATAATACGTCGCTAGGGAGGGGTGGACAGGACACCCTCCGCTGAGACAAGGCATCTGACCGCTGGAAATCAGGATCAGCCTTGAATCCAGCCCTGTAAACGGGCAGTCATCAGCCCCACTTCGGCCATAAAAGATGTAAATATTGTTAATAAATCTTGTTTTTTTTTAACATATCCAAAATACTAAGCATATACCTGCTTCAAAGGGCAAGTATCAAAAAAGGCTCTCAGCTCCTTCAGGAGACTCTTGCACCGGACGGGATGAAGGTTTGACTGTACCATCTCCAACCGAAGGCGGCCAGCCCTGATCCGGATCAAGTCTGGAGTAACTCTAGGCGAGTGTAAGGAAAGTACTCGAATGCCCAAGTCTGCAGAATGAAAAAAAAGAGAGAGAATCAGTGGCAAAGAAAATCAAGACGAACATGAAAAAACACAGAAAGGGAGAATGTTCTTTACATTACCTCCCAGAAATAAAAGGAAGGGTCCCGCTAAGCCTGCCTGCTCGACTCAAAAAGGTTCCACACATATCGTCATACATGCGGCCTCAGAAGTAGCACCGGCCCAGTCATACTCCTCTAAATGGGCCAAAATTCTCCAAACTCTTCAAGGAATAGAAGGTTAAACTTCTCTTTCTGTTGGACCAAAACGGTCGAAGCGAAACAACAGCAACAAAGTGAAATCGGGCCACCTGAGGTAAGCCGTCAGCTCTTCCCCGCCCGTATCTAGCATAGATGCCAGGTTGCTTGGAGGGATAACCGCGTCTGGAAACGCTCAAAGCAGGGTAGCAGAGCCTGGCTCGGACCAGCGAGGTAGGGTCTATCACCAATCAGTCCACCATCCGGTCAGAGGAGCATATCAATCCTCCAGTCATCATATAGCTCGATCGGCCGAAATCCCGAAAGATCCCGGAGATCACAGAAAAGTCTGCAGGGTCATTGTCAAACTGCCCAAGAAAAAGTGGAAGGTATTTGGTAGTGTCCCCACCACCTCTCAGCCAAAGGCACACAATAACTCCTTGTAGTTACTCCGACCCATGTCAAAATACCTCAAATAGCCTAGGTAAGATGGATGGATAATCGCGCCAACGGGCTGTTATTGATTGAATATGTCGGAGCGGGAATTTCCAGCCAACAGAACTTCTCGCTACATTTCCAATTTAATACGGGAATCCTAAAAGGTAAAACAAACCTAAGAGTTACTAACGCGGTTCCTTTACTAAGGGTAATATTCGTAGTTCCAACCCTGGATGCATACTAATAAAAGGTAAGCACAGGGAAAATTTTTAAAAAATTCACAATTTGGCCTAAGGCCCCCCAATAAATCAGAAATTGGCCTAAGGCCCAAAATTCACAATTTGGCCTAAGGCCCAAAAAATCAAACAATTTGGCCTAAGGCCCAAAAAAAAACAACACAATTTGGGCCTTAAGGCCCAAAAAAACGGCATTTGGCCTAAGGCCCAAAAATTTCAACAATGCGCTAAGGCCCAAAAATTCACAAGTTAGCCTAGGCCCAAATAATAAATAAATAATGCCAAACAGAAGTGAAAGGGAACTTACCTGGGCGAAGATGCCTGGTCATGGGATGGCGTGAAGTATCTGGCGTCTGCCATAGATCGACCTCGTCGTGAGAAATCCTAAGACCCGAGGAAAAATCCTCGCGCTGCTGTAGCTTGGGAGAGCCATAGAGGAAGGTTGGTCTTATAGCTTTGAACTTGAGAGGATTTGAGATGAGCTCTCTAGGAGGAGAGTGAGTAAATGAATGAAATTGGTGAAATTCAAGCTATTTATAAAACAAATAGCCAAAAGGCGGGTTTCTGGACGCGTCAGATTTTCGCCTCCAAAATTTGGTTTCAGGAACAACCACCGACTCCATAAATCATTTTTTTATGTTGCCGGTGGGAGGCAACTGTGAAACACCCAAATTTTGAGGTCAAAGAGCCAAGTTTTCCGGACTGCAAACAGTCCGACCGGACCAAAGGCCATTTTGGAAGTTTCACCGGAAAGTATGTTCAATATTGGTACTTGAAACTGTCCGGGACGTCGCGAGGATTGCAGAACTGGTCCTGGAAATTTTTTTCGGAGGTCTTGGAGCTTCCGGAAAAGTCCTCCGAAGCGATGAATTAGCCAAAACCCACCAGGCACCGCGGCCCAGCCGCTGGTTTCCGCAGCCCTGGACGTGGACCGCCGGTGCCAACCGCCGAACACCGGCGGCCCAGCCGCCGAAACAGTCCGTTTTTTGCCAATAAAAAGCAGCCCCGGGCCTTCTGTTTTCCTCACTCAATCTTGTTGACGGGACGCTCCTTTCTCCCTTACGCTCCTTTGCGATTTTCTTTATGGCTTTTCGCATTTTTATTAGCTTTATTATTTTTCTTGCTTTTGTTATTTGGTCATTTTTAAATTAAATTAATTAATATTCCCTTAACGAGGAGCTTAACCCTGGAGTTAAGAAGGGCCGCGATTAAATTAGGTACATGAAACTTAAACTCTGCCTATATTTAGCATTTTCATACATTCTTCTCTTCTACTCCTAATAATTCTATAACTGCATAAATGCATTCATTGACATCTTTAGGCAAATTAAACTGCCTCAAATAAATAAGTTTTAGGCTAAATGCCGCGTAAATAAATAAATCGGTGGTATTAAAGCCTAAAATCCGACAATATTGGCGTTAAAATACCTAGTTAATTAATAGCTATGGTATAATCGCCTTTATTTCGAAACAAATCCGGCTTAAGTCCAATTTAATCAATAATTGTGGCTTAAAAGCTTTAATAAAACACATTTTTCTCTACAATAAATTGCCTACCATTATAAATTCCAATTAATTACTATTTGGCCAAATAAATTGTCTATAAGTTGAGATTGATCCTTTTTTAGCCGACAAATCGCTTAGATCACAATCTTGTGGCTAAAAACTTCAATTAATCACTTTTCTGGAAATAAATTGCCTAAATCAAACTTAATTTTTGGCGGACAAATCGCCCAATCATCAATTTTTTTGGCAATAAAATTTGCCTAAATCAATGTTTTGGCTTTAAAGCCTTTCAAATTAAATCAAATTTTGGCGACAATCGCTAATTCCACATCAATTTTTGGCCAACAATTGGCTTAAATTTAAATCTTCTTAGCTAAAAGCCATTAAATCAACATTTTTTGGCATCCAAATGCTAAAACAATCAATCTTTGGAAAAATGCCCAAAATGCACAAAGCATAACCACACCACTCATGCAATAAAGCATCCCCATTCAAAGCCTTCAAAAGAAGGCCTATCGACTACATCGACTTTGATCTTCCCATTCAAACGAAGTACGTAGGCACATTTTGGGATTTTAAACCCCCCGAGCCGCAAGTCAAAATCACATTTCATTGGTCTAAATCACCACATAATCACCCTGCAAAGCATTCATTCATGGTTAGTTCATCACATGACACATCTCGGGACTTCCACCTCGGGTTCGGCAGGACCATGCCTTAACCATTTGGGTTAATTAATCTAGTAATTAGGGTTAATTAAAATGGAGTCCACTTTAGGGTTTTTCCTAGTTTACCCTAAAAAATTAAATAAGGTGGGCGACTCATACATTCACGGCATTTCTTGCCCTTAGTCACATGCATTCATATGCAATATGTATTTGGGGTAGGGGTTCACAATACCAAGTCACATTCAAGTTTTACTTGCATCCCAAGAATCAATTATTAATCATAACAATAATAACTTGTCCAAAGCAATCTCATATATATGTCTATTCCATATAACTTGCAGTATAAGTAATCTCATAAACAGTGTAAACCAATATATATGGATAAAATATTGTGAGCGCCCTTCCGGAGCGCCATGGGAAAGATTCGAAGATTGGAATTTTAAAACAGTCAGGCCCATTGGTCGGTTCTCTTCTCACAGTTCTTTTTTATTAGATTAATGGCTTGGCTTTTAATGCTTATGTATGTCGGGTTGGCTCTTTTTGGAGCGCTTTGACGCGTGCGTGATATGTTAAGAGTTGCTACCCTTAAATTTTTGGGGGAAAAGATTAAGGAAAAAACCTGGTAATTGACTTCATTTTAGTTTCCACAAGGATAAAAGCACTAGCTGAAATCATTGGGTTTAAGGAACTAGGTTTTTAGCCTTCTTTTGTATGAATTAACGGTTTGGGTTTTAAGCGAGAAATCAAAATATCATTTGTGTGGATGATGTTATAAGATGCATGAGCATACTAAATAATACATGCGTATTATAGACAAACATTAAAAAACATAATTAATTGAAAGGGTGTAATTCAGAGGGAAATCCCAACTCTAGCTCATTAATCAAGGGATTCTAGATCGTGCGACACATTCCCTAAATCCGACCAGTCTGTTCGGTCGGAGGCCCGCTACCTAAGCTGAAATTATGTAGTATGCTTTCATATCTCGTTTGTATAAGGATCAAGGCTCACTTAAGTTTCTACCATCAATCATACGATGTACGGTTTTGATGTTGCCACTCGAGAAGTGGCTTATAATTTTCTGGACATACAAGGTTTTTTGTGTATCAAACGGACCAGTGCTTAAAAGGCTTGCTATATGTCGGATGGACCGGGCTTAACATTTATAAGGGGCGCCTGACGGATTGGGCTTTATTTGACCAAAGAGTCGAGTTTTAGGTTTATACCAAGGTTAAGGGTTGAAGCGTCGGGGAGGCGTGAGGCATGCCGACTTCGGAGTTCCACAGGTGATAAATCTACCCAAAGAGGCTGAGTCTTCCTCCAAATATAGTAAAAGGTAATGGGCACAGGGACCCTAAATAGTCTTTATAGTATTGTTAATTAATGGCATTATTAATTAATTCATTGAATTAATTAATAATAAATTAATACCTAATTAGCTAATTTAAGGGAAGAGTCTAAAGTGTGAGTGAAAGTCAAAATGATCGACTTTGAGTAGAAACTCAGGGCTTTGGCTCAACTAAGGAAGAAGAGCAAAGTTTGAAATATATTACCTTATAATCATTCATAAAGAGCGAAGAATTAGAGTCGTTTGGAAGCTTAAAGAAGCGCTCAATCAAGCCAAACAAAGAGGCTACTTTAAAATGAGGGCGAGGAGTGCCTTATTTATTAGGTAGTTTAGGCTATTGGTCGATACCGACCATGTCATCATCGATACTAGAGGCTGACTACTTAGGAGCTTCATCTGTATCAATTAGGAGTAGATCAGTGTCGGCGCAGGGAGGTCGGCCACCGATCGGAGCCAATTTTAGTACCTTGCCCTTTTGGCTTTGATTCTTGTTTTTTTCGAGCTTTTGGGAGGTCCTTTTGAGGCTCAACGATGTCCGATCGAGCTGATTTCTCGTGTCGTTGGAACCATAGTGAATTTCATAGTGCCTAGTGCTAAAATCATGTCAACAGTTTTGCCCCCATCTAGAATCATTGAGGCTTGATCAAGCTTCGAGCTTAGGGAACCCGAATTTAACACTTCTGATTAGAATTCAGTCTAAAAAACGATTACCTCATGAGTCATAGTGATGTTGGCAACATCTTGCGAAAATCTTTACAGATCAGAATATGTATCCTTAAACCAGTCTAAATTCGGCTAATTTTTCAAGTCTTTCTTTAAAAAAGTTTCGTTCATGTAAGCGGGATAGAACTTTGTTTGGAATTTTGTTACGATTGCATTCACTGAAATCGTGTAAGATTTCTGAGTCCAGATGAGTTCCTAAAAAGTATGATCTTCGATCAGGGGCGGATGCCTGGTTCCTTCCCACTTCCTATTATAAATAGGCAGTTGGTGGAGCCTCAGTTGCTCACACCACTCTCCTCTTTTCTCTCTTTGCTTGCTTTTCTTTCTTTCCAAGAAGCAGTTTCTCCTAAATTGAAACTCTGCCAAATTGAACCCCTCATCACCAATTGACCTCTATTCCCCACTTGAGCGAAAATGAGCAAAAGTGGGAATACTTCCCTAAAACGTACCCTCCTTTCTCGGCGAAGTGGGCCAGATCGAGCATGCCTCCTCCGCTAAGTGTCGACATTGAGTCGAAGGATCGCTGCTTCTCTAATGCCAGACCTGGTCGAGTGTACCCTATGTATGTGAGAGCAAGGCAGCGGATTGCCTATCCGGATATGCCTCCCTCCAAATGGCATATAGTTAGCGTCTACCTCTGTAATCCTCCAACACCGGAGGAAATGCCTGAAGCCGAAAAGTCTGTCAGGTCATAACCCTGGACGGAAGGACATAGCTAGTATTTACTCACTTTGAATTTTCTGGTGGTTTTAATGAGTTGACAATGCCATCTCCAGGCTGCACACCGGCGACCCTTTAACGTGTTATGCGAGGGGAAGACCACTATAGTGCGGGCCCAGCTCCGGGGGGCACTATCTGAGGCCGTGACCTTGGGAGAGCTATCCTGAGGAGCCCACATTAGGGCATTGTGGGAGGAGCTCTAACGCCACCGTTGACTTCGGCTTAGATGCCCTGATGATTTTATTTTCTATTTTTATAATAAGCCTTTAATTGAGGCTCAGGTGCTTCTGATCCAACCCTATAAACACCTTTTATGTTGATGCTGCTTAACCGTGGCATCTTCTTTTGTAAAACTTCGACCATTAATCAAATTATCGAATTTTATTTTTGCGATGTTGAATCTGCTGCTTTTATATTAACCACACTGAATGCTTGTTTTTATTCTGCTTGATGCAATGATTGCCCGTTTTAAACTTTTACACTAATCTTTATTTACTTTTCTAATTTTGGCCACTGTTTGCCCTGTCCATTCTGATCCTAGCACTGATTACCTGTTTATTTTGTAATTGCATGGGACTCTATTCTGATCTCGTGTCCTGGCATTTTGATTGCCCTGTTTGTTCTAACTTTGGCACTGATTGCTGTTTGATTGTGATCTGCAACTGAAAGCTTTGACTTGTTGTTCTAAGCATTACCTAAAAGTCCATGGTTAATGGGACAAAATTATACGCATTGATGCATGAGGCCAATTCGAGTCTGGGCTTGACGTCTGGCAAGTGCCTTTGTTGAAATTTTGGGTTCGATTTGCCAAAAATTAGTCTTTGAATCTGAAATTCCCAAACTTTTTGAAAAGTTTAATTTTGCAGTATGAAAATCCGACTTTATTAAAAAACTCATTTATTTGCAGTCTTTTGGAAACACTGCAATTTTCATTATCGTTTTGAAGGAAGTCACCCCAATCTTTCTTGAAAAGTTGGGAATTTTTTGAGGAAAAATGGATTTTATTAAAAATCATGGCTAATCGATACTAAAGGTGATCCTGTCGGTACCGGCAGAGGCGTTACGATGGGCCTTGCGTACACCAAACACTGAGCAAGTCGATACTTTGTAGTCTGCGGGCAGGTTAGGGGCTAGAGGCCTTATATACGTCATTTGTGGCCAGAAAAAAATGACATTGTTTTATGCCTTGGAACCCAATTTTTTGGAAAATTTTTAAGGCAATTACCCAAGAAATAGAGCTTCATCAGTCCCGGCATGCAATTGTTAGACGTAGAAATTGGAAAAGAGGGAGAAGATTAATTTAAGGCAGCATGGTATGGCTTCCTTTTAGTAACTTTAAGAGGCTTGTCAAATTGTTCGGGCTTTCATGGAGCATGCCGCA
Organism: Jatropha curcas; assembly: GCF_014843425.1. The sequence continues at coordinate 8,278,392 of NW_023590789.1, read as the reverse complement.
TCTATAGGATCCATAGGCTCACATGTTTTTAGTTTGTACCACACTATGAGGAGATGTGCCTAACCTACAAGAAGTTTCGACTTTATTGGCGTAGTTGATCCCCGAGAGGGCTTCCGATAGCTACACTGACCAGGTCTGGGCTTTTTTAGGATTCTTATGAGGAAGGGTGGGCCTGTCTGTGGGAGGCAGGGCCTAGGGAAGCTAGTTGCGTGTGACTAAGTTAATTTGGCTATGCCTTCATCAACCGGGTATCTGGACTGCTAGATTTTGCTTGATTTGGAGTTTGTCAGAGGTCAGGAGCCATGGCTTTAGGTTTTCTGTTGGTAGCACTTGCATACTGACTAGCTTAGTGGGCTGAGGTCCACCTGAGAGTGCATGATTCTGATGCTGCAAATGAAAGAGGGACCAGGATAGCTAGCTATGCTTCAGGCTAAAGACCCATCTTGAGCCTCGTACTGTAGCTTAACAGGGTTGACAGGATCTGGTTCAGCTAGCCCAATCCTGCTTCAGGTAAGCATTTTAAACTAGGTTTGGTTTGGTTTTGGTGCTTTCTTAAAAAGAGGCTTGGATCTTTGAATAGAGATTGGTTTACAATCGTGAATTATCTGTTTACGATTTAGAGAGGAGGGTGAAAAGTCTGATCTTGCATTGCCATTTTAGAAAAAGCTTAAGTATTTAAGTTAAGATACAGCTGGAATATGCTTAGTTTTGAGGGGTTTTGCATGTGGAATACATGTTTAATTTTGTGTATTTGGTGCAGATGTCAGATCTTACAGGTTTTGGTTTTGAGGGATCTTTTGAGGGTTAATTGAGCCACCACAATGCCGCCATACGAGCGTTTCTCAGTATAGATCCAGGTGAGTTATATTGAAGATTCAAAGTCCAGGATGAGTGGTTACAGTTGGCTGCTGGCATTGAGGGCCGGATCAGATTTTTTGTGGAGGTATGACTAGTATCATATCAGGAAGGTTTCTGAGTCCGATTCAAGGCCAATTCAAAATGGTCTATCTGCTAAGCATGTTGCACATCACTTTCTACCCGGGCTCCCGACTGATGAGGGCAGATGGGGGCATTTGTAACACCCGCCCGGCCCGATCCCCGAAAGACCCGAACGGTGGATCCACATTCGGTGCTAAAGGCACCGTCCTTACCTACATATAAAACCATATTTAATCATATATGAAGTAGAAGTGACTTAGTATTTCATAAGTTTAGCAAGTAAGAATATTTTTGTTTTGAAAATGATTTGGGAGAGTCCTACAGAAAAATACAAGGAGTTTCCCCTAATCATATTATGAAGTAGAAGTGACTTAGTATTCATAAGTTTAGCAAGTAAGAATATTTTGTTTTGAAAATGATTTGGGAGAGTCCTACAGAAAAATTACAAGAGTTTCCCCTAAAATAGAAACACAGACCGATAAACTACTATTGAAACACAGGAAAAACGGGGCGTTACAGGCATATTTAGGGATTACCACCAGCTGATGCCCTTTTTGAGGATAAATTGATTTCACCTCGGTTACTTTGGTTATTCTTGGTCGTTGGTCCAAGGGGGCTCATATGATTAAGGTTGGAATTTCTTGGGGCAAGACTGTTGATTATAAGGCTTGGTGGATAGTTGAGCATGGCGACTAAGAGAGAGCGTAGAACGACTCTAACTCGGGAGATCGACCTTAGCCTCCATACGACTTCAGAGGTAGTCCTAGACTCTACTAGACAGCTGACCTAGAGGACTTTGATAACTCTAGGGACATTCATCCGAGGCAATGCACATGGATTAACTAAACCTTCGGTGCACGCCGATGATATTCTTATAGGGTAGCATTTTTGACATTTTAATTTTTGACTCGACACATATTTTTATGAGGGCTTCGAGATAGATGATTGACCCACGATGTATGGAGGGTACAATTGACATATTGGACATTCTGGCACTCTAGATAGTCGACACATATAGATTACACAGATATAGATAACAGAGATAAATGCCTAGATGATAGAGCTTTTGTGATTTGCTCTATACATAGCTTGTACTGATTTGAAATATGTAAAAAGGGAATCATTTTAACACTTAATAGAAAAGAAAATTTAGTTTTATCCTTTATGAGATTGCTACATTTAAGCCTTAACTTTTGCCTAAGCCGCCCTTTCAGGCTTTCGACTTAGCAAGCTACCCTAACTTTTGCCAAAGCCGTCCTTTTCAGATTTTCGACTTAGTGAGCTGATGCTGATTTTTCCTATGCCGCCTGCCCTTGCAGATTTTCAACTTAGCTGATTTATTTTTGCTTGAACCGCCCTTTATGGGTTTCAATTCAGCTCTTGATTTGATTTTTTTCCTCTTTTTTGGCTTCTTTTTTTTTTAGTTGGCACAGAAAATATGGAATTTTCATTAAAATGGGCAAATATATATTTTTATCATTATTGTGACCGTACCCACAGGCTGGGGAACCTACGTATCCTGTACTTTTAAAATAAATTTCTGAGAGTCAGATCACTATGGTTCTGTTTAATAGTGATATAAAGGGGACAACATTTCTAGTGCTAATGTCTGGATACATTCACACAAAGTATCTCTTCAGCTGATCCAAGTTGCATGGATTGGTGAATTCGTTTCCATCGATATCTGACAAGATGGCACTGCCTCCGGAGAGGATTTTCTTCAGTATGTAGGGGCCTGTCCAGTTTGGCCTGAATTTACCCTGGAGATCTTGTTAAGAGCTCTGATTTCCTTGAGTACAAGACAACCTTCTTCAAGTTTTCGATCCCAGATCCTCTTATTAAAGTACTTGATTATTCTTTATTGGTAGCTCTGGATTTGATTAAGAGCCTCTAGCCATCTCTCATCAATAGCATTCAATTAGTCGTGGTAATTTTGAGCCCATTCTACTTTGGGCAATTGACTTTCTTGTATGATCCTGGCTTATCTGATATGAACTTCAATAGGGAGGATTGCTTCCATCCATAGAGTAATGAGTACGGCGTTGCCCCGGTTGGGGTCTTAATAGAGGTTTTATATCCCCATAATACAAATGGCAGATGCTCATGCCAATTCTAGTGATTGTGAATCATCTTGTGCAAGATGTTCTTAATGGACCTATTTGCTGCTTCAACTGCTCCATTGGTCTAGGGCCTGTATGTTGAAGAGTGGTGGTGCTGAATCTTGTACTTAACCATGAGAGTGGAAACTTCCTTATAAAAATGAGACTCATTATTTGATATGATAGCAAAAGGAACTCCATATCTGCATATGATGTTTATCTAGATGAACTGAGCCCCTTTTCTCGAGTTCAGAACATGATAGGAGGCAGCTTCTACCCACTTAGCGAAGTAGTCGATGGTTACTAAGATGTACTCATATTGATTAGACAATTTCGGGATGATTCTGTTAATCACATCAAATTCCCATGTGGCAAAAGGCCATGGTATAGACATAGGGTAAAGAGTTATAGGGGGCATCTTCTGAAGCTTAGCATAAATATGGCATTTATGACATTTCTGGATAAATTTAGTATAATCTAATTGCATGTTACGCTAATAGTAACCTTAATTGGTGATCTTGCGGGCTAGGGCCATTCCATTCATGTGGCGGCCTTCTTCTCCACCATTTATCCACTTCATTATCTGTTGAGCTTCTTCCTCCATTATGCACATGAGATGTGTCTGATTCCATGTTCTTTTGTACATGTTACTGTCTTTGTAAAGGTAAACTTTTGATAACTCTTGAAAGTCACCTTGTCAGATTTAGAAGCATCCTCGGGGTATTATCCATTTTCTAACCAAGTCTGAATGTCCCAAAACCATAGTTTGTCGTCAGTGAGTTGGCGGTTGTAGCAGTAGGCTAACTGTTGGTGAATCTGAATATTTAAGGGTTTGATTATCATGTTTGGGTTAGCATCAACCATTGAGGTAAGAGTAGCCAGTGCATCGACGAACTGATTCTTAGCCCGGGGTAAGTAATGGAATGACAGTTCTTCAAACTGCTGAGCTCAATTGAACAAGGTGCTAAAGATAAGGAACCAAGCGTTGTTCTTTCATTCTCTATTTCTTCAAGGCTTGAGAGACTATCAGAATAGAGTTCCCATATATTGTCAGGTGCTTGATCTGAAGGCTTAATACTGCTTCTAACCCGGCGATGCAGGCTTCATACTCTGCTTCATTATTTATGACCTGGAACGTCAGATTGATACTAAAAGGTAATTGCTTCCTGGCTAGAGTTACTATGACTACCTCAGCACCATAACCTCGATAGTTAGCAGCCCCATCAAAATACATCTTCTATGTGTCTGACTGGATCTGGAGGATATCTTCATCCAGAAACCTGATGTTTGCTATTTCAGCATCCCCAAGAGATGCGGTTAAATGATCTGCTATCACACTGCCCTTGATTGCTTTCATTGTAACAAAATTTAGATCAAATGTTGCAAAGATGGTGACCCATTTTGCCATTTTACTATCCAGAACCGACCTCTCCATGAGGAATTTCAAAGGGCTCTGGTCAGTGGTGACATGAGTGGTGTAGGAACAAAGGTAGTGCTGGAGCTTGGTACATACCCATGCTAAGGCTAAGCATAGCTGTTCAATCTCGCTATACTTCAGTTCAATGGCTAGCATACGCTTACTCAGGTAGTAAACTGCATTTTCAATGTGAGAGTCCGGTGCTCTTATGCTAACATTTTCCCTATGGATTCGTCAATCATTGATAGATACAGAAAGAGTGATTTTATGGACTTGGAGGCTGACGAACTAGAGGATTGAGTAGGTATGCTTTGATATGATCAAAGGCTTTCTGGCATTTATCATCCCAAGTCTTAGGGGCATTCCTTCTTAGTTTCTTGAAAGTTGGTCCACTAGTGTCCGCTAACTGTGAGACAAATCGGCTGATGTTCTGTAGGCAGCCTCAGAACCCACGGATTTCCTTTTCTATCTTAGGAGGCTGCATCTCTAAGATGGCTTTTAACTTTCCTGGATCAATTTCAATCCCTCTCATGGAGACCATATAGTTGAGGAAGAAACTAGATGGTGCTTCGAAAAGGCATTTGGCTGGATTGAGTTTCAGGTTGTACTGACTAAGTCTGGAGAAGAACTGTTCGAGGGTAATTAAATCACTTGGCTCATCCTTGGTGTGGACAACCATATCATCAACATATGCCTTTATGTACTTATGCATTAAGTCATGAAAGATAGTAGTGGCCATCCTTTGGTAGGTGGCACCAACATTCTTCAACCCAAATGACATCATTCTGTAATAAAATGTACCCATTCAGTGATAAATGAAGTCTTAGCTTGTCCGGTGGGTTGACTGGTATCTGATATACCCCACATATAATTTTATTACTGAGATAACATCAGATCCTGCCATTCTGTCAATAAGCAGGTCGATGTGGGGCAATGGAAACTCATCCTTAGGATAGGCCTTGTTCAGATCCCAGTAGTCGACGTAAATCCTGATCTTGCCATATTTCTTAGGAATCAACATTATATTGGCCGACCACATGGGATAATTTATCACCTCGATGAACTTGTTTTCAAATAGCTTGGCTGGTTCTTCTTTGATTCTGAGAGAAATCTTCGATTTCTGTCTTCGGAGCTTCTATTTTCACTGGTTTAACATGATCATAAGTGGAGATCTTATGGACCGTAATGTCAAGATCTCTATCGGTCATATCACTAGAACTCTATGCAAAGTAATCTAAATACTGCTTGATGAGCTATGTCAACTCCTGTTTACAATCACACTCATGCACAATAAATGTGTGCTTTAGTTCATTTTCTGTGCCAACATTTATTTTTTCTTTTGTTATTTTTGTTTCTTTTACATTTTCATTTTTTATTTTGCTAGCAATCTCATTCAGGTTGAAAAAAGGGTAACAAGAAAATGAAAACTTTCATTACTAATAAAAGTGTCATAGGCGGCATCTACATTAAGTTCAACAAAAAGATCTCCTAATTCTGACGAAGAAGACAAGGAAGACTCAGAAAACTTTGAAGACTCTGAACTAGACTCTGACTCAGATTCAATTTGTGACTCAAGTTCAGGTTTAGGTTCGGCAAGAAGGGTGAGCTGCTCTACACTCTCTTCCAAGTACCAATTTTGGAGGGGTGCTTGGATAGGTTGAATAAGGCTTATGGGATCTACTTTCACTCAATCAGTTATCATGCACAAGTCAAAAAAAGATGCTTCCATGTTGTCCTCCCAATCTATTTGGCGCTTGAAAAGACGCTCACGATTTTCTATAGAGAGCTTGACATAAAAAAAGATTTCAGAACCAGGTATTAACTTTTTAGTCAAGGGGCAATGCCAAGGCTCTTGAAAGAAGTAGCAGAGTTTAGATCCCCACTCTTTATCAAAGTAACCATTGAGGGTTTTGAAATATGGGAACATCTGAATATCCCTTGATTCACCTCTTTTCTTAGCCATCTATTTGGCATCTTCCAACTCCTCTTGGTCTTCATCTGTTGGTTTGAATCCAAGACCGAATGGAGGTTTTGCAACCTTGTGTTCAGTGAAGGAGGTCATACCCTACTAGTCTCGGCTTAATCTCATACCTAGAAAGTAGCACATTACCTCATCATGTTAGCAGCTAAGGGATTACTATGCAGGTCAAAGTCCATGGGGAAAAGTTCTTTATCAGGCTCCACTACTATGAATTAAACTAAGTCGAATGAGAAGCAGAAGAGGGGATAAACAACAGGCTTAGGATGAATTTCCAATAGTGGAGCCAAAGACGAGATGTTAAATTTTCCCGCCAAGTCCCATTTGATTGTAACCACTACATTGTCATAGGGGAATTTCAGTTTCTGATGAAGAGAGGAGGGTACTAATTTAGCCTTATGAATCCAAGGCCTTCCCAAGAGGAGGTTAAAGCAAGCAGGGACGTCTACCACCTAGAATGGTATAGTCATAATTGCAGGTCCGATCTAACTTCCATGTCGACTTCCCTTCTTATATTGTCATATGCTCTCACTATCTAATCGGAGGGCATAGAATCTTCAACAGTTAACCCCAAGCAACTTGCAAATTTAAGGGGGCAAATGTTGAGGGTCGAGCTGTTATCAACAAGACCATAAGCATTGTCTTGCCCCTAGCTTGGACTGTTACATATAGGGCATAATCGTGAGTGGTATCCCCCTTTAGGATATTATGATTAGCAAAATTAATAGCCATGGCTGGGAGGTTCCTCGTGATGGATGTAACCAATGTCCAGTGGTCGAAGGATGTCCAATTGTTATTCATGGAAAAGAGTTTCCAGGAGATCTTATGGAGTTGCCATTTAGAGAATTTGATGTTATTCTGGGACCTGGTTTAGACCTCTTAGTGAATCGCAAGGCCATTCCGAGAGAGGAAAATGATCAGTGTTAAAGTGCAAGAGCCAAGGGACACCAACAATCTACCACCAATAGAAATGGTAGAGACGTTCATGCATCAATTGCAGAGGTTCCCGACTCTAACTTCCAAATGGTGACTTCCTCTTCTTATATTGTCGATAAATCCGCTGACATCTTCACTATCTAATCAGGTTGGCGGGTAGAAAAGAAAAGGAGGGCATAGGAATGCTTGGCAAATTTCAGTTAGAGCAGCTCCAAGCAACTTCCAAATTTAAGGGGGCAAATGTTGAGGGTTTGGTGAGTAATCGAGCTGTTATCAAACAAGACATCAAAGCATAAAGTGTCTTTGCCCTCCCTAGGCTGGAGATTGGACTGAAAATACATATAAGGCGGCAAAGATAATCGTGAGTGGTAAGTATCCCCCTTTAGGATATTAATGTGAATTACGCAAGAAATAATAGACCCTGGCTGGGAGTGTTCCCTCGTGATGGGGCAATGTTAGATCGAAAAATGTTCCAGTGGTCGAAATAGGATTCCATTGTTATTCCATCATCGGAAAAGAGTGCCAGAACTCCTTAAATGGAGTTTACCCATTCTAGTAGAAGTTTGATGTAATTGCTGGGTTATGGGGATATTCGGGAACGGGAGATTTTCTTCTTGGTAATCTGTGGATGATTCAGCCATTTCGTGCAAGCAAATACAGCAAAGATTAATGTCAGTGAAAAATGTGTTGCGAACCATACTTGGGTAAAGTGTGCCTTACAAGCAAGAAAGAAAGGTTAACAGATCAAAAGTGCTGAAAGGATATAGTACTACCCAAACAGTGCTCCGTGAAATTTAATCCAGATGTTATTTCCAGAACTAGTTACGCCTATGGGGGGGTACAACCCAAGGGGAGGGGAAGTGGAGTTTAAACAATAGATATCATTATCTCATGGAGGCAAGCACTCATATCCCAATTTGCCCTAAACCTTTACAAAAGGCAACCTCCTACACCCTAGCAGAGCTAAAAATGATGTTTTAAAGATTCAGGGCTACAAATGCTGGAGTTATTGGAAATGGACCTTAAGGCTTTTATCAGACCCCAGTGTATCGTATTGGGGAGCACCGTGTTATTTTATAAGAAAGAAAGATGGAATCACATCAGATTGTAGCATTGACTATAGACAACTGGAACAAACTGACAATCAAGAAAGTAAGTATCCATTGCCCCTCGAAATCGATGATTTGTTTGATCCAGTTAAAAGGTGCAGGGTATGTTTTACATAAGATCGCCTGAGGAGGTCGGTGATAAATCTACCCAATCAGTTGCGGATCAAAGGAGAAGAATATCCTAAGACTGATTCAGCGACTGCGATATTTTGGTCACTATGGAATCTTTTTAAGTCTCGCTATTACTCCGGAATCTCCACAACATGGCACACAGAAGTTTTTTTCAATTGGATCGTCTATGAACTCTTGCGTGTTTCATGTCATAATCTGGATCAGTTTGTGGGTGGTGTTTAAGAGACTAATTGGTGGGTCTTACTCCAGGAAGACACGGGTTTGAACAATGATATAACATTTAGCGGATTGTACTTCAGACACTGACACTGAGGGATAAACAGCTGTATGCTCCAAGCCTCAGTAAGTGTGAGTTTTGGGCTGGAGAAGTTTCTTTCTTAGGGCATGTGGGTTGTCATCGGAGGGTACAGAGTGGATCCTCTAGAAGATTGAATTGCTATGGTTTGATCTGGAGGAGCACCTGAACAGAATGTCACAGAAGTTTGAAGTTTTTCTGGGTTTTTCAGCCGGTTATTACAGAGGTCTTTGTAAAAGGGATTCTCCATCATGGAATGCAATACCAATCTTTAACAAGATTATTGAAGAAGCACAAGTTTGTACTTCACAGGGATACCGAAGAATTTCAAGAGTATTTTTGACACGTTTGAAGGAAAAAGTAGTGACCTGAAAGCAGTATTTCCAAGTAGTTAGAAATCGGGATTAGGACAAGCCAGTGTCAGGTAAAGACTTTGAGATTTCACACGGTGATGCTCTCAATATTGGGGTTAGGGGATGTGTTCACTCATGCCAAGACAGGAAAGTCGTAGCTATGTCCTCCAGAACAACTTGAAGCGCACAATGAATCTGAATAATCCAACCCAATGATCTTAGTAATTTGCAGCCAATTGTTCCAGCATTCAAAGTAATGGCGGTATTATCTGTACCGGTGGAAAAGTGTTACATTACGACAGATACAATACAAATGTTTAAAGTATACCGCACATGATAGAGATTTTGAATTCAAGACAACGGAAGTGGATGAGTATTCTGGCTAATTATGATTATTGTCCATTAATTTACCTATCCGGGCAAAGCTAAACGTGGTAAGCTGATGCCTTAGCCGAAATCATTGTTTGCTTGAGAAGCTAAAATGAGAAATTAACATTGGAGAGTTGAACAAGGACAGCACGGGAAGTTTATTTCTATTGCATTAGTATCAGAGTAACGATGGCCATCGGTATAGACAGAAGTTGCACCCGACGGCAACAGAAGAAAATGATTGCAGCAAACAGGCACTATGGGAAAACAGAGTACAAATCGGAAGATCATGGTGGGGGAAAGTTCAGATGTGTGAAAACCAGTGGAGTCTTATTCTATGAGACAGAGTTTGTTGTATGTCCACAGAATAGTGGGAGCTTCACCGCACATAAAGATCTGCAAACATTGACTCATAAACAGTTCCATATACAGTATGCAATCCCAGGTGAAGTCCTAAGAAAGAAGATGTATCAAAAAGAAGTTTGAAGAAAGGCTATTGGTGGGGCGGGGGGTCATTGAAGACAAGATATCGGAAATGTTGTAGACAAGATGTTAAACATGAAAAACTTAAGTAAAATCAGAACATCAAATGCCAAGCTGGGTACTATTCCAGTGCCATATAACAGTGCAACATGGATGTGATCAGATCACTGTATGGAAGTTTGTTACTGGATTACCTCAGACGCATTTGGATGGTATGAGGCGTTTCCCAGTCGGAATAGATGGGCGCGCCATTGGCATACTATTGAAGACAAGCGGACAGCATGATGTAGTAAATGTGGTGATCGTTGGACAGATTAATCTAAGTCCGTCAACACTTTTCTATAACAGTCGGATGGATCTTTCGTCTGGGCAAGGTTTAGCAGACATTTATGTGTGCAGAATAAGTTCGAGATGCTACATGAGTTCCATCATTCCATTATAGTCTGATCGGTTGATCCAAGGTTTTACATTCCGAAAATTTTTGGGTAATACTGCAGGGAAGCATTATGGAGATGATATATGCCATCTCTAGACTTGCATTTTCATCCTCAAAATAGATGGCAAGTTCAGAGAGAGTCATCCTCAATTTTTATTCCTAGAATGTACCAATGATGAGATCATGTGTGATAGAATTTGAAAGGCAGTTGGGAAACAGATGGGGTTATAAGATATGTACCATTTATGGAGTAATTTGGGGCCACAAACAACAGTATCCAATCAATGCATTAAGGAGTTGGCACCATAAGTGAAGCATTGTATGAGTAGACCAATCGTAGGACACCCATGTGGTGTTCGGGAGACAGAACTGAGTGAGAAAAGATGTTTGGGTCCAGAATTTTTGGTTAGACAAACCAGAAGAGAAAGTGGGAAATCCAATCGCACGAAAGACGGCTGAAAGAAGCAAGTGGATTAACGAGCAAAAGTCCTTATGCTGAATTTAAGAGAGAAGGAATATGGAGTAACTCTGGTCGGCTATAGATAAAGGGTATTCTGAAAGTTTCACCATGGAAAAAAGAATCCTAAAAAAGTTTGGACGAAAGGGTAAAGCTTTAGCCCTAGTGTTCATTGGTCCATTAGCGAAGATAGGGTTGAACCGTATTAGGACCATTTAGCCTATCGCCGTAGCGGAACTCAACCTTAGATTCGAATTTCATAAATGTCCTTTCACGTATCCAAGCTGTTAAGGAGGTACTCGGTCAGTTCAACAGACCCATATCGCAAAAGAACGTGTTATCATAGCAAGAAGAGTATTTGAAAATTCCACGCCCGGATCTCACTTTATAGAAGAAGATACCAGTTCAGATCTTTATGCGCAGAGAAATTAAAGAATTACGAGCAACATATTGAAAAGATAAAGCATTGGGTAAAAAGTTCTTTGAGGATAATTCAATCACAGAACAGAAGGACAGAAAGCAGACTTGGAATAGCTGAAGACACACATGCGACAAGACAGTCATCGACGCATTTGTTCACAACATGGGGGGGGTAAACATTCGGGACGAAGTTTTTTATTTAGGAGGGGAGAATTGTGAACATCCTGACCGACGTCGGAGTTCTTAGATAGAGATGTGAGTATTCGATTGTTTGAGTCTGAGGTTTGGAAACCCAAACCCGGTTGCGGTAGACACCTCGGGTTAATAAGTGGAGTTACTTAAAGTGGAGAGAGAGAAAGATCAAAGCAATGGTGTGAGGATTTATTTAGCATTATAAAATCAACTTTGGTATAAGTGATAGCCTTTTGTCTAATTGAAGGTACCATTTATGGGAGTTTACATAATCACTTATCCACTTGATTTTTTGAATGGCCTAACCCGTGAATTACACTTTCAACTTTACCCATTTTTTCATCTGTTTTATCTTTCATACTCTTTCATTTCTTAACGCTTTATCCGTTGCACCTTCCTTTCAATTTTTAGTTGGTAAGTTTAAGCCTTAATCTTCCAATTTTTCTTCATCCAAGTAAGTAAACCGTTATCTTGAGAAGTTCATAATTGAATCCATTTGGTGCAATATTTATAGCCCCATATTCTAAGAATTCCTTATTTATAGGTTAGAGAGAAGTTAACTAAGATGTAGAAAAAAGAAGTTGAGAAGAAGAACTTCTCAAGCTTTTTTGGAGTATAAAGTTTCGATATCTCTTTTCCCATTTACCATTTCTTGCATGAAAGAATTTGTTGTGGCTGATGTTGGCTAATGAAAGACAATATTGGCAGCTTCATGTTGAGTGGGAGGACCTGGTAAAATTAGGTGAAAACAAGGGGAACAGGGGAGTAACGTGAAATACAATGATATAGTAATATTGAGTTTATGCTGAAATACGGGCTTGCTGGAAATTTTACGCATGTAAACGTCTACTCAATGATTTTGACCCCATTGAAAATGATAAGACGATTAGGAAGTGATCATATGAAGAGTTATTTGTTCCCCTATTGTTATGCTTAAAAACATTGGGTTTTTTGAATCAAACTCCAAAACAGAGTTGTAAACTGTGAGAGATATGACCAAAAAGATGACAGACATGCAGCCGCCTGGTAAAGCGCGAAGCGACGCGCGCAAAAAATCGCATGGAAAACGAGCTCGCGGTTGGCCTTCTGCGGTAGGTGCGCCGGTGATTTCAAATGCGCGCCTCTGTATGCGATTTCAGCCTAAAACTCTCTAAAACTCACTTAAATTTGGCAGCATCTCGCGCTCGGCAAAAGACTTTGAAGTACGACGCCTCGGCGACTTGATCATCGCAAACCCTCTGAAACTCTCAATTTGAGTCACTCTCGGGCGGCTCCGCAAAGCAGACTTTCAAGTGCGCGATCGCGACTTTCAAGTACGCCGCATCGCCGACTTGTGTTTCATGCATTTTTGGAGCTTTCATTTTTCATGCATTTGTATTCCTTTGCTTCACTTAATAGACCCTCCAATCATTTAACACCGAACAATACCAACAATATAAATCATGTATATTAAAACAACAATGCAAGAGGCCATGCCAAAATGATAAAAAGAAATCAAATAACACCATGTATGGAATTATGAAAGTTTATGAACTACTGAATGCTGAAGTTGTGTGATAATCATGCATACTGCCAATACATTATCTCATTTGAGGTTAGGTAGAAACCATGTAGATAGCGCTATGCGGCGCTGATATGGATTAAGGCAGATCTGCATCCCAAATATCAAGTTGATACTTAACCGGCCTCAGAACCCTGTTGAGTTGGATATTGATTTATATTATGGTGCCATAAGCAGCAAAAGCATAAAACAGTATTCATGCCAGTATTCATACAGTTTTTTTCTATCACTTTTACTTGCTCACTAAGTAACCTTATGAGCCATATAGATCAAAACTGACATAGAGAACACATTTTCATGAAAATCATACAGTAATTTTGATAAACAGTAGAGAACCAAAGAAAATCAATGTATAAAGAAAGGAATAATAGGCCTATAGATGTGCTTATTATGTTTATTATCTACTATCGCATTTTACATGCTATATTTCTATCTATTGGTAATGTGCTTACATTGTTCTTTATATGTTATGAGATACCACTGAAGCTTTATTTAAATCTCAAGCGAGTTACCTCCACCTGTTTAAACTCGCAGTTTGAGTTTGGACCATGAGGAGAGTGGTCTTAAACTGCTGCATTCATCTCTGTAGAAGACTCAGTTTCCTTCCACAGGGTAGCTACTACATGTTTAATATGTAATCTTTGTCGACCGCTTGTCTCACTCGCGCTGTACACCCGTGGCACTTCATTGGGGCCCATTTCATTTCTGCAACAACTTAGTATCATGTTTTTGATATATATAAAATCCATATATTATTGTAAACAAACATCATCAGCATTGCAAAAATTACATATTTTCATATTACATATATGATATCAGGCATGACAAAGACATAAAGTCAAAAACGCAGCTTTTTGTTAGACGTCTCGACTCGGTTTATTCGGCGTTTAACGGGTGGCTTACGGGTGGACCGGGAAGGGATGTTACATAATTAGTATAGTCTTTATAATATTGTTAATTAACGAATTATTAATTAATTCTTAAATTAATTAACAATGAATTAATTAACTAGTGGCTTTGATCTAAGGAAGACCAAAGTGTGAGTGAAAGTCGAAATGATCAACTTTTGAGTACTAAGTCGGGCTTTGGTCAACTAAGGAAGAAGAGCAAAGTTGGACTATATTACCTTAGAATCATTCACAATGGGAAGAATAAGAATCATTGAAGCTTGAGAAGCGCTCAATCAAACAACAAGAGGTGCTTGAAATGAGGGGAGAGTGCCTTATTTATATGCAGTTAAGGCTGATGGTCAGTACCTACCATGTCAGCGCCAGTACTGGTGTTGACTGCTTTAGGGAGCTTTATTGGTACCGATTGGGAGTTGATCAATGCTAGCGTAAGAGAGTTTGACACCAATCAAGGCAAATTACTGCCCTTGCCTTTTGGCTTAGATTTAGTTTTTTCAAGCTTTCGGGAGTTCGTTTGAGTTCAAACGACATCCGATCGATCTGATTTCGCGCCATTGGATCCATAGCAGAATTTCCTAGAGCCTGGTGCTGAAATCATGGTTAATAAATATTATTCATAATATCATGTGCATAAAGGTAACTCGCTACTCAAGTAATCTCATAATATCTTCAATATAAAAGATTTGCATAACAAAAGATTATATCATATTATCTGCAAACTTAATCCATGTCATAAGCATACATATTGCATATGCATTGCAACATATTGCATATGCATTACAGTATCTTGCATTACAAGTAATCATATAAGTATTCCTGTAAGTAACTTGAATAACAAGTAATCATATATCATCAATCTAAGTAACTTGTATTACAAGTAATTAGTCATTATAGTTGTGTTACCATTATCTTAATCTTTAGTCTAGATATTTGGGCTTTAACAGTGTTGAGAAAAAACAAAAGCAGCTTGCATTACAAGTAATCATATAAGTATTCCTGTAAGTAACTTGAATAACAAGTAATCATATATCATCAATCTAAGTAACTTGTATTACAAGTAATTAGTCATTATAGTTGTGTTACCATTATCTTAATCTTTAGTCTAGATATTTGGGCTTTAACAGTGTTGAGAAAAAACAAAAGCAGAATAAGTAATAGAATGGTGTCTAATAATAGTCAAACTAATATTGGCAAATTAGCCTTTTAACAATAGACTTAGAAAGTCTTTCAAACACAGAGTCAGTAGAGTGCATCCACTCGTCCTGAAGACACTGCATATGATCATAGTGCAATCCAAATCAAATTTATAGCATGGTTTTATTTTCAGAAACAGATAATCATATTCTAGCAATTACTCAACCAAGATCACAGTAAGATCTCATTAGTTCTTATTAAGTCAATTCAGTTTAATTCCATTTCCAAGTAACAACCTTATAATCTAGATATCACACAATGATCAAAACAAGTAATCGTACCTGATTGCAACCTGCTCATGATTTATAGAAGCTCACATGCCTCATATAAATCTTAATCATATTTGCTGATACATGTATATAAATAATAATCTCATATTCATAGAATAGTCAACTTATGCATCTTAAGTCAAACCACATCAATCCACACTTAATATGATCTAGTACCACTTAAGAAGTCAAGTAAGCATACCGAGTGCATAGCATAAGCTTCCTAAAGCGTAATACCCAATTGGTATTATTAAGTCATAAGACAAGCATATTCACATTACAGCAGTTCTTAAGTCAAACAAGTCAACATCACATTATCAAGTCTTAGAATGTCATTTAATCACACCATACACAAGCAAATATAGTATCAACTCTAAAGCTTAACTCATGCATATATATATATATAAGTCATAAGACATAGCCATATTCATTCATTAACATTGCAGTTTCTTTAAGTCATAACCAGTCCAACATCATCACCATTAATCAAGTCTTGATATATGTCATTTACATCACACCATAATTATCACAAGCGAAATATAGTAATACTCTAAAGCTTAACTATCATGCATATATATATTATTATATATATATATAATAATACTGAAGTCCACATTTAAAAAAAAAAAAAAAACTTGGCAAAAGCTGAATTGGGTCTCTCTACTTTTTTTAAGTATTCCTATTTTATACTATATATAATACTGAAAGCCAAAAAAAAAAAAAAAAAAAAAACTTACAAAAGCTTAGTTGGCTCTCTACTTTTTTAAGTATTCATATTTTTCTTTAAAAAAAAAAAAAAAAAAAACTTGCAAAAGCTGAATTGTCTCTCTACTTTTTAAGTATTCCTATTTTTCTTTTTTTACAAATTTTTGAGCTTTTTTTTCTTTTTACTATATTTTTTCTTTATTTCTATATTTGATTGGCCAATAAAATATTTTTTAAAAAATTTATTCATATTTATATTTAAAGAGTTGTATTGATATCGTATCTTTGTTTGAAAATTGAATTGAACAAATTTAATCATATTTTTCTACATATCTTTTTATTTGAAAGCTTTTGAATTTCTCCTTTTTTTTTTATCTTTCTCTAACCATATATCCACTATATATTGTTTGTATTTATTGTTCTTTTTATTTTGTTACTGCAGGATCATGTTAACTTTTTTTTTTTTTTTGCTTTTCTTCTTGGATTGAGTTATTATTTTGTTGCTATTTTTCTTGGATTGAGTTTTTTAAATTTTTTGCAATTTTGTTGCCTTCATACTTTTTAATTACAGGCCACTTTGATTATTTTGACTGTAGTTTTCGATTATATGTTGTTTAGGCATTAAAAATATATTGTTGGTGACTCGCTAAAATGCAGACTAAAGGTGAGTTTGATTCTCATTAAGTACAAAATTTTGCTTTTTTTATCACCTCCTTTCTTGTCTTTCTATTTATCTCTCTAAATAATAACTATGAATTTAGAAAAGAGTTAAAGAGTTAGAAAATATTAGCTTAAAAAATATAAAACCATGACACTGACCTGTGAAATTATAACATTTTATTATTTATGCTATTTAAAAGTTTACTTTGTCATTTGCTTGTTTTCTATATTGCAAAGACAAAATATTGAACAGTAAAGGGATAAAAAGTTAATTCTGTACATCTATTTATTCCTGTTTGAATTTGGATTTACAGTTAAAAACCATGGATACATGTAGTGATACAAATATCAAGATTATTAGATAATTTATTTCTCAATTTATTTCCAAACAAAATGAAAATGACTCGGATACGAAAAGATAATTTGTTTGTATATATGAATTCTCCAAGTATTCAAAAAATGACATGCTTTCACCTAGAGGATAATTTGTTGTGGATAAACATAAGACAGTTAGGCTTGCTACTATTATATCTATTTGAAATTATTTCTCTCTCTCTCTCTCTCTCTCTCTCTCTCTATATAGCGTGATAGTAGAACTTTCATAGGCTCTTCTCTCATAATTTTACTTTTTTGTTAATTGCGGTAATTCATATGCCGCATTGTGTGGTTGCTTATTTTTTTCTTTGTATGTTTTGGCGTGTGGGAGATATTTTGTTAAAAGTTAATAAATTAGATTATTTTAGCTCAATAAACAGCTACGGGTGTCAAGAGGGATTTATATAATTTTACTTTTTTGTAATTGGTATATATATATTTTTTCTTTTTTTTCTTTTATGTTTTCATTGGATTTTTTGAAGTTTAAAAATTAGATATTTTATCAATAAACAATTAAATTATACAAAATTTTGCTCTATATTATTCACATTGCATTATTTAAATTGTCGAATTTTATTTATATAAAATTATATAGAATAAGAAATAGTGTTTAAAATTATTTGAATTATAAACTCTAACTAAAAATTTGTTAAGATTAATTGGAGTTTATAATTATTTAAATAAATTAACGAAATTATAATTTATATATAACACGGTAATATAATACATTAACCCGTGGAAAAATAAATCAGTATATTTTATATATTATAAGTACCCATCATCTATGAATTATAAATTACATACCGACAAATTAATCCACGCAAAACATGGTCCTTCGTCTAGTCATAGAATAAAAGTTAAACAAAAATGCACACCTTATGGACATGATTGGCCTAAATATATATATGTTACATGCTTCCTCTTCTAGGTTTGATCATAGTATTATCTCATACTAATATCTAATTGCATATCGGTTTATTCAATTGCATGTTCAAGCATCATCTGGGCATAAACCCCAAAAGGTATCATTACTTAATTACAAACCCTAACCATTTCAATTTCATTCAATACATGCATATTTATTTAATGAGGCATCATATAATAACATATTATACCACATAACAGTAAAAGAGCAAAAATTGATCTATAGGACTAACATAGGTTCGGCCTCTCTAGGGGGCCAACCTTGCTCATGTACACATTATACATACTAAGATTCACTAGTTTATATCTATTAATATAATAACATCCCTAATTCTATGCATTTAATATTACTTAGTATAATTATTTAGCTAAGTCATGCATGAGTCAACTAAACTTCACACATAAAATTCATGCTTACATTTATTAATATATAAATTATAATGCTAACGCTAACCATTATGTAACAACCTAACCTGTATAATATTTAATTAAATCAACCAAATATTCATGCCCAATTCCTTATATGTATTAGTCCTCCGATTACTAATATCATTCTTATTCAAATCATGTCATATGTCAACCAATTACAGTTTTTGATATGAACCTTAGGCTAACATACCCAAATAATAATTAAAATCAAAACCAATTACATTTTCTGATATGGTCCTTAGGCTAAAATACCCAAATAATAATTAAAATCAAATCTAAATATAAATGGACACTCTATATACATTCTATCAACTAAATTAATTAGGGTATTGTGCTAAATCAAACAATCAAATACACAAGAACATATCAATATGATCTCAAGATAAAATGAAATCATAAATAAAAAGTCAAATAATAAAAATTCACCATGATTCACATGGCTAGGATTCTTTTTAATTTTGTCACATCACATCACTATTGAATACTCAATTGCAATATCAACTCAACTTCCCATGATCACACCAAAATTAAGAAAAATCCCACATATCCTCATGATCACAATCACACAAACATAAACAATAATCAAATTAAACATATAATTGAAGAGTATTAACCTCCAATTGCACAACAGCAAACTCGATTTTGTAATTATGCCTTCCCTTTGCCCTTATCAATCTTAGAAGGTTCACTCTTCTCTATGAGCACGAAAATACAAATGAAAAAGAAACGATATAATAATTAGAGATTTGAAATTTCCTAATTACATAGAGTCTGAATATATAATCAAAATTGAAAACAGATTTACGAATTGTGATACGGAGACTTACCTTGTTTACGGAATGCCTTTCTGTGGCTATAGCCTAATTGCACCCTTGATTTTTATTTTACTAATGTTAGCTAATTAATACTTGATTTATTGTTTGTTTGCAAATTTGATGATTCAAATCATAGAAAGGAGAAGAAAGCTCTCTGTTTCTCTTTTTTTTTCCTCTCTGAAATGTGTGTGAAGAGAGGGGCAGCACTTCTCTTTTCTCAAAGAGTGTTGGCCTCTCTTTTAGTTTTAGGTATAATTATTTTTTTCTCTTAAAATTGGCGCATGCCACCTTAAAAATAAGCAACACATTTATTTGTTTTAAAAGCACTTTTATTTATTAAAAATCAATTTTAAAAAATAAAATGACAAACTAAATACTAGTAACTATATTTGACTATTAAATTCCAATAAATAATAACAAATATAAAAAAAATCACTATTAATTGAAAATGATTACTAAAATACTAATAATTATTAATAATTCCATTAATTACTTTTAAATACCAATTTAGCCAATTAAATACTCAATAAATAGGGAGAAATCATATTAATTTAGGAAAAATATTCTAAAATTAAATTAATACTATTTTATGAAGAATTCATTTATTTTTTAACCAATGCGTTTTTGGCAATCTCAGTATTCCCCTCCTTCCTTAACATTAACGTTATAATGATTATATGTATTATTTGTAGTTTAATTATAACCTGAACGTTATTTTTCTTATTCTGAACGATAATTTTCTTATGTATTACAATGTAAGTTATAATTACAGCACACAATTACAGTATAGGTTATAATTAATCTCAATGTTTCGGCCCTTTCTTGTTTATATGGTTCTATGGACTATTTTTCTTATTTTGGAATTATAACTACGGATTGTTGCTTTAATTAACTATACAAGCAAAAAAAATTTAACAACTATTAATTTAATCGATCACTGTCATAAACTCAAAATTACTTTAATTAACAACTCCTTTTATATTAATAGAATTTTCATTAAAATAGGAAATAATTTTCCAATAAAAAAAATCTATTAAGAAAATTTTTTTAGCCAATCAAACTATATGTTAATTTTACATTTAGATTAAACTTCCTAATATAATTTAGATTCAAATAGGAAATTAACATAACCAATTTAAATTTAACTACCTTTATTTTTCAACTAATAAAATTAAAGAATAAAATAATCCAATTGTTAGAAATTGGATCGGGTCGGGGTGCCCATGTCAGTGAGCCGAACTTGTATCCATGTGAATTGGATAAGGAAGTTATTCTTCCTTAGAATAACTCCCCAAGTACTGGATTATCCACATACATAAATAAAAAGGTAGTTGTTTTTCTTGGAAGAAGGACAATTCTTTTCAAAAAAGTACATAAAAGAAAAACGAAAAAAATGAAAAAAACGCTCCTCTCAAAAACACGTCAAACAAAAGAAGTGAATATGGTTGTGAATCCAAGTGATTTCTAGTAAAATCACTTAGCCTAACAAGAATTCAAAGAAATGAGAAGATTTTACTTCAAGCATTGGATATCTGCAAGAGGTTAATAATTTCCTACACAACTTATGAATTAATGTCTTTAATTTATCAATATATAACACCAATCAACTGATAAAATAAGAAATAAAGGCCAATTTAGATCCTAAACTTATATTAAAAGAGCAAAAAGCTCATATTTCACCTTTTGAGCCAATTTTAATAGCAACTCACACAAAATAGTTCGATTTAATCTATTTTGGGTTAGAAAGCATGCGTGAAAGTCACGTAGTCAAAGTTATATATATATTAAACTATCAGCAAAAAAAAATTTGAACCACTTATTTAAATTTTGATATCTCGCAATCACATCTCGTTACATCAAACTCAAAAAGGTTACTTGGTGAAATATAAAGAACTAGACACTCCCTAGGTGTCTCATATTAATAGAGATCTTTCTATTTAAAAATCACAGGTAAAATAATTTTCCAATAAAAAACAAATCTCATTAAGGACACAGTTATTTTATATAAGGCCCGAATCCAGAAACTAATATGCTATATCCTCTTACAATTTAGTAGAGCTCAGTATTTTCCTAAGAATTTATAATTTAGATGTCCCATATTCTTTGAAGGTAAAATGTGAGCACCCATAACCCAATTAAGAGACATCAATTTTAACTACTAGACCTCATTTTCCATTACTAATATATGGAATACCAAAGAATACCTTAAAATATCTAATTTCTCTATATTAGTTAGTTGAAATTGGTGTCGCCGAACATGTGCGTTGTCGAAAGGATTCTTTTGTTGAATTTTCGTGCTCCTCTTCGTTATAGTGACCTTCTTATGGTTCACGTTCGACTAGGGTTTGCACGGAGGAATGACTTTAGGTGATAAGGTACCATGTGTACTCTGGATAAGGAGACGTAAGGTCTTCCCTAGTTGAGAACTAAACTCACCCCACCATTTAAAGTATCTTATATTTGCTAATCCACATAACATAAATAAAAAAGGGGATGAGGGTGTGTTTTTCTTGAAGTAAGGACAATTTCTTTTCAAAAAAAAGGTTACTCATATAAAAGAAAATAACACTGCAGATTAATAACTGAAAAAAAAACAGCTACATCTTAAGAGAAACACCTATCTGTCAAACCATCCCAGTACGTGACTCAGTTTTGTTGTGAATCAAGTGAATTATCCTGAGCTAAAATCACTCTACGTGGGGCCTAACAAGAATTCCAAAAGAAATTGAAGTAACACAGCTTTTACTCTCCAAAGTCGGCATCTTTTGTAGGGTAATCTGGCAAAGAGAAAATGTTTTTTCTTTGGGTATTAGAAGTTTACAACTACGCCTCTAACTTTATTTGAATAACCTAGTCCTTATAACATTTAAAATCACTTTAGGGTACTAATAATACCAGTCCTTAATTTTCAGGACTGAAAGTAAAATAAGGAAAAATTAAAGGGCCACATTTAGCATCACTAACTTTCTGACTCTCTCAATCTTAATTGGAAAACAACACAAGAGCATAATTCACAACAGGCCTCACCTAATCTTTTTAGGCAACTCCGTTTTTGAAGCTCTATGATTTTTTAGATAACAAAAACTCAATCAACAAAATAGAGGATTTCGATTTAAAATCTATTTTGGGTTAGGAAAGGGTCAGTGGACCAGTGAAAGTGCAGCGGTTTTACCCATTTCACAAAGAGATACTACTATTATAAGACTACTTCTCATCAATTATAATACATAGTTATAATTATATCGGGCCGATTTTGAGGGTTGTGTGGGTCATATTTCTGGTATGCGTAGTCATTAGATCTCCTCTCTCTCATCTTGGCAAATTAAATCTCATATATAAAATAGCGAAGAGGAATGACTTTAGTCTAGCAAAAGGCCCGGAAGTATTCTGTTAACAGTTCGTAACAGGAATTTTTGTATAATATATTTATTTTCTCTATTAATGGATCACATCACAAAAGTAACAAAAATGTAAATTAAGAACAAAATGCTCAAAAGAAAACCCATACTTATTTCCGAGAAGAACCAATAATCAAGAAAAAAGCTATATATAATATATGCTTTTTGGGGTTGTTTCTTTCGGTAGATATCCTAGATTCTCTTCTCATCTGCAAATTAAAATTCATAAAATACAAAGAATTAGTCAGCAAAGCCCAATATTTCTGTTAACAATTGTCACAGAATTTGTAAATATATATTTCTCATTAAGGATCCAATCAACAAAAGTAACAAAAATGTAAAAACAAAATCTCAAAAGAAAACCCAAAAATTTGCAAGAACCCAATTCAAGAAAAGCAACAGATTTGAAGAAACTGAAAGAAAAAAAAAACTAAAGGAAATCACTTTGATTAACCATCTCCTGATATAGTTTGCTCTTCCAAGGTTTTGTTTCAAAGTTATATCAGAATTCTCTAACATAGAATTTTGGTGACAATTAGTTGAATTTTTTCAATTAAAAGAAGAAAACACATGATTAACGTCTTGATAATGTTATTAGATGGATTCAACATAAATAATAACACATTTATAAAAAAAGAAGATTAATAAACAATACAATATAAGCATAGAGTTTTACCTTGGTATTGATTAACAATGGCCATGGGGGAAAAGAAAACTCAAATAAAAAAAATAAGATTGATACAGATAAATATTTGGCAAACAAAGAGGAGGAGAATATGAAAGAGTTTCATTGCCTCTTCTTCTTTCATTGCATAGATGGATAATTGTTGATTTTAGTGTTTGTGAGAAGGAGAGTTGGTAATTTGCTACAGTTCAATCGCTTTATTCCAATCCTGCTTGACACATGCTTTGACTTATATCTAGACTAGTCGTTAATCCGCGCTTTGCACGCGGGTATTTATATGTTGTTTAAGTAATAATTATTATTGAATGATATTAATGTTATTTTATAATGTTTTTTATTTTCACTTTATATTAAAATCAAGAATAAAAGTGATTAGAATAAATTATTTGATTTATTTTAATTCAAAAATAATTTCATTTTATTTTTAATGAGTGTGTATTGTTAAACCTAAATACAAATTAAAATTAAACATAAGCATACAAACACTTTCATTAAATAAGAAATATAAATATTTTTATTAATTATTTTTAGTTATTTACTATCTATCATTTACACTAAATTGTCTTTTCTTAATTTTCCTTTATATTTCAGGTATTAATTATTAAAAATTATTTTTAAAAAATAGAAAAATAATTTTTTTTTATAAAAATTTGTATTTAATGATGTACAATGTAAATTTTAATGTTTAATAATATATAATTCATATGATTAATTTCAAAAGTGTTATTATTATTGAAAAAAAAAAGAGAGAAGACCAAACAAAAGAATTGTTATATACATATGAATTCCTTAAAGGATTTCTGATTAATAATAATTAAAGGTATATATAGTTGTTCTCTTCATATTTAATGACAATAACATAAAATGGGCAATAAGTATATATGGACTAAAAAATAGTAAATTAGAACTTATTTTACAATGTTGTTTCGCAATTTAAAATCTAAAAAAATAATAATACTTCTATAAAAATAAAGAAAAAAAATATAAAAATAAAGTCGTATGAGTTATTATGAAGGATGTAAAAATAAAAATAAAATATTAAAAGTGTAGTGTTATATAGAAACTATAAATTGTATTTAATTTAAAAATTCAATTATTGTAGCTAGATTTTAGGTAGGGAGTATAATTTAAACAATAGGGTCGATAATTACATATAGATAAAGTTCAACAATTTAAATAGTTTAATATGGATATTTTATAGTAAACTATTTATTAAAATACTTAACTTCAAAAATTTCTAAAAAAAATAAAAGATAAAAAAACAAAGTATAGTATATAATAAAATACCACTATTAATACTTTATATATATAGAGTTCACAATTAAATAATGCACTACGAATAATTTATAATAAAATATTAATTAAAATACTTAAACTATCCAATCACAATATGAAAAATTAAAGAAAAACTTTAAAAATTTATAAAAAAATAAAAAAAAACATCTATCAAAATAAACAAAAGAAAAAAAAAAAAAAAACAAAGTTAAAATATAATTAAAATACTTTAAACTATCCATCAAATACAAACTCAATTATGAAAATTAAAGAAAAAACTTTAAAAATCTCTCTAAAAAATAAAAATAAAACATCATATTCAAAATAAACAATATAATAAAAAACAAAAAAAAAAACGAAAAAGTAGCGTTGTACGTGTGAAATTAGAAGATTGTAAGTTACTCTGCGTTAGCGTTTAGCCATTACAAACAATGAGAATATAAAGATAAAATATTTAAATTGTCTTAGATCCAACAAGGGGAATATTTTTGAAATTTAAACAAATTCAAACTTAACTTATTAAGTAGATCTAGATAGAGGATACAAGTGAGCTTATTAAACAAGCCCTGTTATCTATACTATATTTTAGAGATGAGATATTAGTAGAGACAAAAACGAGTTTAACTTATATTAATTTATTACTTTACAATATGGATGCATTCACATTAAAATACTTAATTTGATAATATTTAGAGATTGCTAATCTTTTAATATAGAGTAAATAAAAAGGGTTAAAATTTTATAAACTCTCAAAAACATAAGAAGAGAGGTAGTGAATTGTCCTGAAAAAAAAAAAAAAAAAAAAAAAACAAAGTAGTGTACGTGAATTAGAGATTGTAAGTTACTTCGTTAGCTGTACCATTACAAACAATAATATAAAAATAAAATAATTAAATTGTCTATCAAAAGAATTATTTTTAAATTTAAAAATTCAACTAATTATAGCTAGATTTTAGATAGAGTGTACACGTATAACTTAAACAACTGAATATACTATATTTTAGAGTAGATAATTATATACAAACGAAGTTAATAATTTAAATAATTCAATATGGATGATTCACATTAAATACTAATTGAAATATTTAAGTTGTCCAATCATAATATAGAAAAAATAAAATAAAATTTTAAAATTAAAAAAAAAGAAAAATATAATGCTGATAAAGGGTATTGAACTTTTTCTTTGTTTCAATTTTATATAGATATATAGATGGTTTAGATTAAATTATTTTGTGTGAGTTGCTCTTGAAATTGGATCAAAAGGTAAAGTATGAGCTTTTTGCTCTCTGTATATAAGTTTAGGGGTCAAATTGGTCTTTATTTTAATAAAATAATCAACTAATTAATACTCCCTTCGTTCCATTTTGTTTGCTTATTATTTTTTTTTGGATGTTCCAAAATATTTGCAAGATTTATAAATTTATATATGTAAATAATTATTTTTCTCATGATAACCTTTATAATTCTTCGTTTAATGAAGAGTTTTTATTCATATCTTAATGAGTTAAGGATAAAAAATGATAAAATAATTTTTATTTATTAGATTCTTAATATGCGTATTTTACAAATAAAATAATGTAAATAAAATGGAAACAGAAAGAATATAATTTTAACTTGATTATTACTATCCTTATTATAGGATATTCAAATTTTATGAAGATGAGGTTGTCGTATATATGTAGTTATTATATATAAGTATATAAATGGAGTATAGTAGATTTGCTCACCCCTCCGACCAAACATCTTCTTTGTTTTGTAAATTGAGCGCTTCTGGTAATTATCGTGGGGGCGCTCTCAGCCCATAATTGCTCTTTCTAATTAAAGATTTACAGAAAAGAAATCGAAGCATGTTGGTTTTGGTTTCTATCATTTTTGCTTTTCAGGTGGAGGAGCAAAGCCCTAATTGAAATTAGCTGATCGTGATAGTGACAGTTCCTTCTGATTCGAATCATCAATTTACAGGTATTTCATTTCATGTTTTTGCTTTCCGTTTGTTGTTTTTTTGATTTTGTAGCCATTATCATTCCTGAATCTGAAAATAGCAAGGTTTTATATGCGCTAAATTGAAAGCGTGAGGTCATTTCTGTTAAAATTCGAAATCTATGAACTCAAGTCGCCGATTTGTCTGAAACCCTAATTTTGACTCTTTTCCTGCCTCACGGAACGGAATCATTTCCCTCTTTTCACAAACTACTGTGCATGTCTAGTTCTGAAACTTGTAACTGTATTCTTTTTATGGGTAGAGATAAATCAAAAGTTGGCATCACTAAAGTGTCCAGTTGGAAGTCAAAGAAATTATAATTATTTTTATTTTTATTTGCATTATATCTGGTGCTGGTTACAGTTATCTAATCAGTTATGTTGTTTTGTAGAGTTGAAAGGCAGTTCATTTCTCGTTAATTTGATGAACTTGGGGCACTATGGCAACATATCCAGGAAAAGGAGCCCCTTCAAATGGGTCTATCTATGTTTGCAACTTGCCTCAAGGGACTGATGAGAATATGTTGGCTGAGTATTTCGGCACTATCGGGGTGCTAAAGGTACGTAGTCTCATCATATTCTTCTCATAATGACAAACTTTGCTCTTATGTTTACCTTTTATTGTATTTATTTCGATATGCAGAATGTTGATTGTACTCTGTCTTGTTTTTGCTTTTATATTTTACGCTTAATAGAAAGACAAGAGATCGGGTCGACCTAAGATATGGTTGTATCGGGACAAAATAACAAATGAGCCGAAGGGGGATGCTACAGTTACATATGAGGATCCACATGCTGCTCTAGCTGCTGTTGAATGGTTCAACAACAAGGATTTTCATGGTAGTATAATTGGAGTTTTTATGGCAGAGTCCAAAAGCAAAGATGATAACACTTATAACTCTGGGGTTGATCCAAATGTTGCTGGCGATTTTGGTGGGTTGGAGGAAAGCACTATGAATGGTGGCGATGGTGGAAAAGGTAGAGGGAGGGGTGATGCTTCAGGAAAAGCATGGCAACAGGAGGGAGACTGGTTGTGTCCAAATACAAGGTCTGTGATGTGATATTGGTGAGCAGCTCTTTCTTGCTCTTTTGTAGAATTGGTTCATTTTTTGCTTGTTAATTTTTATTATCATCTTTATGTAAATAGTTTCTCATGCTTGACTGTTGTAGCAGTTGTTCAAATGTAAATTTTGCATTTCGTGGGGTTTGCAATCGTTGCGGAAGTGCTAGACCTTCTGGTGTCTCTGGTGGAAGCGCAGGGGCTGGTGGTCGTGGGAGGGGTCGTGGTAGCCAAAACACCGCGGGTCATGGTCGATCAGCTACTGGTTCTACTGGACTTTTTGGTCCTAATGACTGGCCTTGTCCTATGTGAGACCTTCAAACCCTGGTTTTCATTTTTTTGTTCACTTTATTGTACTCTTTGATGACTCACTATTATTGACTCAATATTTAATTGTTGTAGTATTTTGTCTATTCCTGTCGTCTTTGTGGTCGGCTTCATTATCAATTTGATTGTCTCATTTACTTTTGCAAAAATTAGCAAGGGTTAGATAATGGGTCCTGTGAACTTCATAATTTAATTATGCATATAGTAAATCAGTACAAGGAATAATATTACAGTTTGAATGAATATGAAAACTTCTAACAGAAAAACATATCCATCTTTGATGACTAAAAAAGGTGTTTAAATCTTGTCGAATCCTAGTGAAAACTCAATTTTGGTGAGGACCATTTTCCACCACGTGTAATTCTGATGAATGGATGCTAAGAAAGGCCTCTGAGGAATTCAATGAGTTACCGAAGAAAACTGTAACCCTGAGGAGGAGGTACAGTTACAGATAATTTCTGGTCTGATTGCACTTCGGAACTTCTAAAAGGAATCTTCTGGCAAAATCTGGTGTTTTGAATGAGCACTTAGTCTCTGTTGAGGCCCTATGGAATTTTTGATGAGATTCTGGAGAATGTCTCGCATTCTCACTCAGTCCTTACGACGTGAAAAATTTATTGCTAGCTTGAAAAGTCTTGAAAAGAAGTATTATGTTATGTGATACGGGATTTTCTCGCACTGTACATATTATATTATTCAATTTTAGCGTACTGAAGGATGTGTAATTGATGCTATTATGATGTAGTAAACCTTACATGCATTACAATGGAAGCTGTTGGAATCTAAGCAAGCTTGAGGCAGTTTCTTTTCCTTGTGCATATTTTTGATATTTGACAGCCTATGTTGCCTTTATCTGAATAGCTGATTGACAACTTGCGGTTTATATTTCCCATCGAACTTCATGAATTGCATAGTAAAATGTTAACTGTTTTTTTGTGTCTCCCTTTTTCCATTACTTATGTTTTTTCATTCTATTTTTCAGGTGTGGCAATATCAATTGGGCAAAACGTACAAAGTGCAATATTTGCAACACCAATAAACCTGGTCATAATGAGGGTGGTGTAAGGTATACCTGATAATTGCTTTATTTTATCTATTTGAATGATCCTATCAGTAAATTTTAGCAAATTCTGTGCATAAATTAAGATGAACTTATGTTGCATAAGTAGTGCAAAGGAGTACCTAGATGAAATAACTAGAAAAGGAATTCAAAAAAAAAAAAAAAAAAAAAAAGTGCCAATACTTTGCAACATCTCAATAAACTGGTCATATGAGTAGAGGGTGGATGTAAGGTTTCTTTCTTGTATACCATAGATTAAATTGCTTATAATTTATCCCATTTGATATGATGGCCCTATCAGTAAAATTTTTCCAGGCAACATATAATGTGACATAAAATTAAGATGAAACTTATAGTTGCATAACGTTAGTGTGCGTCATAAGGAGTACCATGACACAACTAACTAGAAAAGGATACCACAACAAAAAAAATATAAAAAAGAATAAACTCAGTACAGGAGCAGAGAAATATTAGCTTTGCTTAATGCCTAGTTGTGCCTGCCTGTAAATTATATTGCGTCCTCAATGGAATTTAATCGCCTTCCACATTTAAAAGAGTTTTGATGTGTCTCTATGTGGAATCTCCCTGCACCTTTCGTTGATGGTGCATTTAATAATTATTTGATTCATTTATTAGCATTGTTTAGCTATTCTGTTATACCTTTTAGGCCTGATAAAAAAAAAAAAAAAAAAAAAAAAACTCATACAGAGCAAATATAGCCTTGGCATGCCTAGGTGCGTGCCTTTCTGTTAAGGCATGCGCTCAATGTTAATCGCCCACCTTTAAGGGTTTGAGGTGCAAGTGGAATCCCTTGCACCTTTCGTGATGTGCATTTAATAATTATGATCATTTTATTAAGTTTAGTTTTTGTATTACCTTTTAGCATGTCTATGACTTCTATGCTTGTTTTGTTGAAGCAAAATGTAAGCATGCTGACCAAATCAATTAGAAAGAGGAACATTAAGTTGTTTAGTTTGTTTAGGTTCAAGTCATAATTTGAACTTTTTTTTGTCAAAAGGTTTAGCTACAATCTTGATTTTCTAAAGTTGCTATTTTTATTATGTGTTTGACATTGTTTCAGTTTGTGTTTTCTGTTTCACTGTTTATACAAACACACGTGCGCACACAAAAAGAAAAAAAAAAAAGAGAAAGCAAGAAAGCAACACAATCATTAAAACCAGTGTATCACAATTATTTTCAACAACTGTGGAACATCATCATAAATTGCCACAGATCAGAAATGCGTATCATCAGCTGTCAACAAAATCAGAAACAACAAAGGTGGGAATTAAATTTTAATTGATCTCTTTGTTTCAAAAGAAGCACATGAAGAATTTTTAGTTGTATTCTAGTGTAGATTTGTGAGAAAGTTGGAATGAGTAACAGACTGCCAACCAACAGTTTAGATGATGGGCGAGAGAAATAGAGAAAAAGAGGATAAAAGAAGGAAACTGTAACATTACTAAAGGTGCCCTTAAATTATAGATCTCTTTAATTAACCATTGATCTCTTGGAGGAGGAAAGATAATATTTCCTTGCTATAATCATGGAGTATTGATCAGAAGTAGTATTTTTGGGGTTTCAGCTAATGGGTGCTGGTTTTGTTGATACCTTTGGATCCTTGTCATGACATATGGTCATGTACCAAAGGAAAAGCCAAATTAGTCCATCACCAGGCGAAAAAAAAAAAAGAGGTTTTTAGCTTTTATATGCCAATTAGATTCAGACAAATTATGGAATCAGTAATATGATGGAAGTTTGAGGCACTCTACTGGTGTTTGAATTTGCCTTGGTACTTCAGGGAAAACTACACCTTGAGTGAAACAATCTCGTATTTATGATCCTGAGTTAGGTTTTGACACTTTCATTAAAGGATAATTTTACTGGCCTTTATCCTTGGACTCTTTTTTGCTACCACTACTATTAACAATTAATATTTGTTGTACATATAACTAGGCTAGGAATAGTCAAGAGACACTCATGTTATTCTGTCAATATTAGGGAATTTATAATTGCTTGTAGTGGTCTTAGTAACATTACAGATATATGGGAGATATGGTAGTGCTTTGGTGAGTTTGCTTGATGCTAAAGTTATGGTGGTTAAGGAGATCTTAGATGACATTTTAGAAGTGGAGCGTTATTCTTTCACCTTTTCTTTTTATTGGTATCTTAGAACTTTGTGTTGGATTTGTAAAGATCAACAATCCTTAAAACTTAAATGAATCCTCATTCTTTTCAACACAAATTTCTCTTAATTTCTAAACCTTGACTCTTATTCTCACATTCTTTTTGTTCATTAACTCAACTGGATTCAGCCTTAATGCTGATTTTGTTCAGGACTAACTACGTGGGGCTGTCCTTTCATGTAGTTTAAGTACGTACTTTATTGAGTTTTTGTTGTCAAATCCTTCTTGACCATTTTATTGATGTTGGTTTCTCCTACTATCTTTTGCACTCATCATTTGTCAATATTTAAATTGGTAATTCTAGCAATGATTGTTGGAGAATAATCTCAAATTGCCTTTTTCTTGAACTTATTTTCAATGTGAGCCACTTCTATCTTTCTAAAAACTCATTCTTTATTTATTTTAGATTTTTGAACAATGCATCACATTCTTTAAACAAAGCATCACATTCTTTAATAACAGGCATGCTTTCATGTTCCATTTTTATTAGGGTAACAACACGATGCATGTTCATCACTATATGTATATGCATACCATAGCTAAACCATGTAAGCGATTTCGATTCTATCCACAAAGAATATATATGATTTCTCTTAAATCTCCTATTTAGTTTGTGACTTTATGAGGTTGTTAAGCTGTCACTTTGGTTCCTTCCTGCTCCTTTCAACTTGTTTTCATTACAGTTCTGTAGAAAAATCTCATAATTTATGTTTTATATCTGTCATTACGCAGAGGAGGAAGAGGTGGTGGTTACAAAGAACTTGATGAAGAAGAAATAGAAGAAACTAGGCGACGCCGAAAGGAAGCTGAAGAAGTAAGATTTACTCATACTGTCATATCTTTGGAATAACTTGCCATTGCCTGTATTACAGACTTTACAATCCAATATCAGGATGATGGTGAGCTCTATGATGAGTTTGGCAATCTGAAGAAAAAGTTCCGTGTCAAGACCCAACAAGCTGAATCTGGAAGGGTTCTTCCAGGTGCTGGTCGTGCGGGATGGGAAGTTGAGGAATTAGGTTTGTGAGCGTTTCTTTAAGCTGTATTCATTTGTTCTGTAATTTTATGTACACATGCGCGCGCACACACACACACACACACACACACACACACACACACACACACACACACGAGAAAAGTAAATTACACAGACACATATGGTACTCCACTACCTCTTGTTGATTAATTTTTATGTTTTGTTACATTAGAATGAAAAATCATCTATATCAAGAATCAAAACTAAATACATTAATCAGATTTACCATCAACCGGATTATTGGTGTGTGGTAGGGTCTCTATGTATTGGGTATATGATCCATTGGGAAATTCTCTTATTTCATCTGAACCTAATGGATTAGGAATTTGAAAATCCTAATTTGTTATGAATTACTGCATGTTCAATCCATTATCCAATCTTACAGGTTTCATTATGGACTGTCTATTTTAATAATTTTAAAATTGAAAATACATCCAATTTTGCAAAGTAAAACTTTTCAAATAATGAAATTAATATATCTAATTTTTAAAATAACTTAACTTCTCTCACTAAAATAAATAAATTTTCTCAAATAATAATAAATATGACTGAAAACATATAGGAACAGCAGAATGTATATAAAATTTAACAATTAATTCAAACTTTTATTCTTTTAAGTTCGTTTGTATAAAATAATTATATAATTATATATGTGATTTTGAATTAAGTATATTGATTTTTTAAACTTGAAATTCAAATTTGATCTGAAAATTTTTTAAGTTTGATTTAAAACCAATTTGACTTGATCAATTGACCTTTTCTAGGAACTCTTTTTTGGAGTCAGGTTTTCAGTACCCATAATGTGTCTTATCAATCATAAAACTAACTTGTCTGAAAGAGTGGTGGTATTTCCATCTGAATACTTAGGGTTCTTCTAGAATATGTCCATCCTAGGTTTCGAATTTCAATTATCGCCAGTGTTGTGAATTGTGTTATATCTAATCTTTATGGACAATGAAACATACTGTCAATCCTTTAAATTTCTGTCAATCCTTTAAATAAAGTTTATTATGTTACGGGAGGTGTTTAATTACTCGTACAACACTAGAACATCTTAGCAATTTACGAATTTGCTTTTGAGATCTTGTGTTTCTGATCAGAGCAGATCAATGAAGTGACATGATCAGCTGACCTGCTTTTATACCTGTTTCCAGTTGCTGTACAAAGGGTAAAAGTACTGAGAAAAGGTAGTAGGTTAGAGACAAAGGATAGGGATGGTTGTGAGCTTTTGTCCTGGTTTTCGTGAAGTAGATAAGAGAAGCCAAATGGGTAGAATAAAGATAGCAGAGTCCTTTAGAGCTTGGTAATCAGTGTTGGGGTTTCTGATTGTCTGAATGGAATTCCTCTAAGTATATATGAGACCGATGGATTCCCTTTGATTTGTATAGTTTGTTTTGCGAGGAACAACAATCTGTGGTTTTTTTTTTTTTAAATGTTTTTTTCAGTCAGAAATTAGGTTATTTGCTTATTAGTTAATAAAGGGCATCCTAGGGCGTGCTAACAATAACAATGACAACAGGAAAAAAAAAAAAAAAAAACTAAACTAAACTTCATTGTTATGGAGGGGAAAAGGCAGAGGTTACCTCTCAATCTTTGCAATTGAAATATTAGGATTTGACCAGCACTATTGGTATATTCAAAGTGAAGTGACATGTAGCATATGGTAATAGCAATGGTTTAGCTAGGATGATGTATAGTGGCACCGAAGTCTACTTCAAATTACAGAATAAGAAGAAAAACAATAAAAAGTACTCGAGTACTTGAACAGAAGTCCATGATAAAATTCTTTGCTGTCAATGAAGTCTATTCCTGTGGACATAGAGAAAGGGGGTGTTGGTTAGGATAGATAGATAATGCAGAATTTTAGATTCCAACACCATTATAGACATTTATTAAGAATATCATGGGAAGATTCTCATTCTTTTTGAGAAGGTGTATTTTAAGTATATAACATTTTTATACTGGCAGAGAACCAAGAGCTTAGGAAAAGTTTAAAGATTTAGGAACTCGAATTATGTCAAATTTTGCCCAGCCTTATTTGCACCATCATCTAGTACTTTCTGGTTGTTACATGTGTATTATTCTAGTGAATTTGCTGCCAGTACATCATCTTACCGCTTTTTGTGGAAATTATTGATAATACATAAGAAGGCTTATTAAACATACGCAGATATAACCATAGCTATCTATATATATACATCTCTTCTTTTACGGGAGTTCTTTTTTGGACAGTGCATGTCATACTCTACCAAAATTTTTCTATTCAATGTAGTTTAAGGAGTTATATAGAATTCACAATCAACCACAAGCAAGAACATAAAGGGGGTTAATCATTCTATTGATCACTTAGCTTTGCACTAATTTTCACTGTGGTCACAACACAAAGTTTCAGTGTTGTCATTAAAGTTCAAATTTCTTACTGGAGTATTCAGCTATTTTTGGCAAGACTCTGGAAAGAATCCAACTGGAAATTTAACATGACATTCAAGTTAGAGTATTATTAAAAATAAATGAGGTGTAGAGCAAAAGTCAAATTGAAGGAACCTTGCTTTCTCTTTACATTATTTAAATAACTCCTGAAATGACGCCATTAAAATAGGAAGAATAATTTGCTTTTACCTTCATTTATTGAATTTTACTGAGCTAACTTAAAATTTTTCATCATAATACTTCTGCAGCTGGTTTTGGTGTTAATTTTTCCTGGAGACTGATGAATTTCTCTAATTTAAAATTTTCTGCATAGCTAATGAAATGTTTCAGTTTACTAAAATAAAATCATTGACCCTGAGGTTACTTTGGAGTGAAGAACTGTGTCCTTTAATGTTGTTTGAAACTTTGGAGATTACTCCTAAACAAGATTTTAAGGACCAATTTGAGCTTTTTCCTTGTTAATTTTTCATGATTAGGCCTTTCTTACAAATTCTGCAGCTTAGGAGTTGAGTAGTTTCCTACGGGGAATGCTTTTACTTGTAAAAAAATGGAAGCGCCTGTTAGTTTAGTGCGTGTTTTAGCATGTGAAATGAAGATGAAATTGCTCATTTTATTAACCTTTCGTGCAAGTAAATTGCATCAACATGAATTGTTTGAGCTCACGAGCTTGTCCTGTTGATTGACTATCATGTTGCATCTGGAATTTTGTTGTTTCTGTGCTGATCCTAATAGTACAAGGAGTTGCTTTACAAATCCATATTTGATTTCTCTTACTTCAATAGTGATTGACATAAGGATTTGGCAAAGTGATTCATTCATTTGCTTTTCTGAAAATTTATTTTGTGCACCAATTCGTGTTTTCAACCAAGTTAAAAAGCTGTGAGCTTGTTTAAGCTTGACATTTTGCACTGACACGAGCTTATCGTTTATTTGAATTAGAGGAGCACTTGAAAGAGTTATTCGAGATGGTTGCCTGTTGGAGCAGGTGGTTTTCTAT
This sequence comes from Jatropha curcas, assembly GCF_014843425.1. The sequence continues at coordinate 8,242,503 of NW_023590789.1, read as the reverse complement.
GTATGATAATGAAAATGGTATTTTTGCAGGTGTGGCTGACAGAGATGCAAGGGAGAGAAGCAGGGATGGCGGGAGGGAGCGGGATGATAGGGAAAGCAGCAAGAACAGAGAATATAATGCTAGGGATAGGCACAGAAGTAGAAGTAGAGAGCGGGATAGGGGAAAAGATAGAGACAGGGAGTATGACTATGACCGAGACAGAGATTATGGCCGTGACAGAGACCGAGATAGGGACAGAGATAGAGATAGGTACCGTTATTGAGGACTTCTGCAAGAATTTCTGGCTTTGTTTGGCGTTCCACTTCATATGGAAGTGGTTGTTTTGGCATTATTCCTGGTGGAAAGGATGTCTTCTTGATCTTAAAAGTTTTGGCATAGTTGGCATTTTTGTGGTCTAAAAAACTGGAAGCTTATGCTGCAAAGCAACTTTAATGGAGTTATTTATTATGTGCATTTAGGACTTGTCAATAGATTGTTATGGCACAGTGGACCCTTATTGAACAATGTTGTTATGTTCATCTCATTTGAAATACTTTGTTTAAACTTGAAATACTTGGTTATAGCATGATCTTAACTAATGCACCCACGGTAGAGGAGGCTGCTTACCTTGCCTCAAGATTTGCTAGAACAGAATGGGTAATCTTATTATAACCATCTTGATTAAAAAAAAATACAAAAGTATAAAGGTTAAGAAAAGTGACCGGACGGAGTCAAATGAATTGAGCAAATGTTTTTACTTGTTAAAAGAAATGATTGTTTGGATAATTAGTATGTTAAAAGGTTTGAACGCCTTTATATAAGGTTTTCAATTTTTGCCCTCAAAGCCTTGTAACGCAATTTTCAATTCGGAGAAGGGGCAGAAAGGAAAAAAGGTCTGAAGTTTGGATTAAATGTTAAATTTAAAGTTTCTGTTTTTGTTTCAAGATTACGCAGAGCATCGGTTATTGAAATCGGTTCCGTTTAGGATGCAACTTCACGAATTTCACAAAATCCATGAAATGTGAAATCTTAGGGGTTTTACACTATGAATTTCATTTTATTTATGTAAGAAGACCAAAATAACACTATAGACTAATATGAGTAATTTTCTCTTGACTCGCTAAATTAGTAAAAATTGCTGTAATCGAGAGAATTCGAATTCGAAATTTTTCACTCTCCATCTTACATAAATGAGAAGATTAAACTAAACTTATAGATAGAGTTTCAAATTTTATTGTGAGGATAAAAAATAAAATTCATATTATTTAAAAAGAAATTTTTCGATAGAATTAAATAATTTTAAATTTTATTATTAATAAAAATATTTATGTGATTTAAACTTATATTAACACTAAATCATTTAGGTACAATATTCTTTAAATAATTAAACTCACAGTTGAAATTACTTGCACTATAAATGAAACGACCCCGCAAATTTTTTCAAAAAATGTCACTTAAAATTTAAATATTAATTTTAACCAATGATATTAAAAAAACATTATTATATTTAAAAATAAATTAATTACTACCCCATGAATTTATTTAGCAAAATTTAATACAAAAAAATTTCTATATAGCTAAACCAAACTAAAAAACTAAATTAAACTAATTGAAAACCAAGTAAAACCCCTGATTTGGACCGAATCAAACTCAATTTGAACACAACCACCCACTGAACAAGTAGAACTCTCTAGAAAACCCAAATTCACCATTTTACCCTAAACCCATCTCCGCCTTCTTCCCGATTGTGCACAACCCACTTCCCCCACCATTTTCTTTTTTCTGATCACTGCCTGGTCCGACCAACATCGCCTCCTCCTGTCGCCGTCACCTCACTGTCGTTTTCCCTTCCCTGTTTTCGTTTCTGGCGAGCGCAGTAATCACAAGTGAAGCTGCGATTTTCTTTTCAATTGGCACAGTTGTGACTCCAGCCTCTCTTTTCGTCTTTCCGGCGACGCTAACCCTTAACTGGCGGACGTGATCCTTTCCTCTCCTTAGCAGCATCTCCGGTCACCGCTCTCCGTTATCTCCGGCCGGCCAGCCAGTCATAGTGCGACAATGAGAGAGATTGAAGGGGGTTTTTCCGATCAGGAAAACTCTTTCTTTCTATATTCTTTTGACATCTCTGGTGAGACCAGCCAAGAACCGGCCGGTTGCATCCTTCCATCGTCTCTAGTAGCTTCACCGGCCACTGTCCTCATCAGTTCCGGCCAAGCTAGCGCCGGCAGAATCGGATTTTGTTCATGACAACTAATGCCGGTCATTTTAACCGGAAAGTTTCAATTTCTAGCGAGTATTACCATTGGATCATCTGAGTTCCTCTACCACTCCTGCAAGTCAAACTCCAAATAAACGCTTTTTTTTTTTTCTTTCTTTCACTGTGATTGATAATAAACAGTCGATATCATTACTTGCATATATATATATATATTATTTACTTTATAAAGAAATAAATGATAACTTAGCATTTATTTTTATATTACTATGTTATTATTATGATTATATTTATTTACATCATAATTATATTTTTATGTTTGCATATTAATTATTGATTTGGAGCATTATTTCGAATGAATTGTTCGATTATTTGTATTGTGATATTTCTGTGCCTTATTTGTACTTATATGGAATTTTATATGGAATTGGGATGAAGTGAATCACAAGGACAGTTTGTGATATTGTTAACCATGTATGGATAGATCGACACCTCGTCTGCATCTATATATAAATGATATGAAAAAAATCACCGGATGACCTCTTATTGGTAATGGAAAAGAAAAGAGAGAATGTAAAAACAATGAGAGAAATGGTCAAGTGAGGATTTAATTGGTCGGCCACGTATGAGGAATCGGGTTCTTGGTGACGCCACTGATTAATTTTCACTTGTTTGATTATGTGAATGTATAATTATTTGTGGATGCTGATGTTGTGCCATATACTTGATTGATTTTGTGTTCATTTTAGTATCTTAGGAAGTATTTCAGGTGAATCTTTGTATCATGCATTATTTATTATTATTTACTGAGTTGTAAAAACTCATTTTTCATTTGTTTAATCTTTTGGGGAAGTAGATTCTTCATTGTTCGATTAGAGCTGTGCATTCTTCTTCGCAGGGCTATAAAATTTATTTTTAATTTTGTAGATATTTGAGTTATGTAACTTATATATAGGCCTAATATATAATTTCACCCATGAATTTTGTTAATGTAATCTTGTGGTACCTTTTTACTTTGACCAATCAAATACTTCAACTTATAAAATCATATCTATTAAACACTTTAATTTTCAAATTTATTTTGTTCAGTACTTCAACTTGCAAATTTAGATTAATTAAATACTCATTAAAAAGTTAAATTTTATGAAAATTATTGTTTAAAAAGTCACACTAACTACATGTCAAGTCGATATTTTTCAGATAAAAGTCAAAATCCCTAAAAATTATTGATATTAGTATTGAAATGTGTGTAATATAATCAAAATTTACAAATTCAGGTGCACAATAGGTCATCCGCAAAATTTAGAGTGTCATAAGGTTAAAGTCGCAAAGTTTAGGGGTGAATTTATGTATTTAAACTTTATATATATAGACTCTTTTATACCTACTTATTGTTAAACTCCATAGTTGTAGGGCTTACATTATTCTAAATATGTATTATTAAGAGCATGTTAACCGATGATGACCTTAAGGATATTTTAAATATTTAATTAAGTTCATGTATAAACCAGTTAGCTCATATTATGAATGATGTGTATTATAATTAGGCTCGAATTATACATTACTTGAGATGTTGAAATTGAGTCAGGAATAATGTGATTGTTAAATTTATATATATGAAATAATATGGGCTTACTGTTTCTAGATATCCGTTTGGTATGATTGAACTATGTGATTTAGACTTATTACGAGCCGTTGGGGCTTTAAATTTACTTGAACCCTATACTGGTCTTGCCTACAATTTCGAGTCCTGACAATAAATGAACCTAATTATGTCCAAGTTGCCTCGTACATAATATCTATGTATTACTCAGTCATTAGAATGATTTATTCCCTCACTTCCATATTATATACAACTAATCTACTAACTATTTTGATACCATAACACATGGAGGATCATGATACGTAAGAGAACATAGGCAAGCGAGCAACATTGGACAGGATGCTTTGTCCTATGCCTATATTTCTTCTTCACACACCCAACTAACCCATTAACCGAAAATATTACCTTCCACCCTTTTTTCCATCCTCCATCTCTATTTAGGCTTCCTTTTATTTCAGTGTCATTTCTTATTTCTACATGTATATACATATCTAACATCCACCGATGTAAACATGAAAAAAAAAAATTTAATATATTAATTTGATTTTATATTTTTACCGATTATCTTTGTGGCCCCTAAATTTTGCGAGATTCAATCATGACACTACACTATCACATTTCAATAATAACAGACAAAATATCTTTGCAGGAATCAATCATGACCTATACTTTCACATTTCATTTTAGCGAGGGACATTATTACTGAAATATAAAAGTAGAGGGTCATACAATGGATTCCCTGCAAAATTTAAGGGTTACAAGAATAATCGTTGAAAGCACATAGTTAACTTTATGCACGAGGCCAAACAAAAAATCTCCTTTCCTCATACATACACACTTTTTCTATTTTCCAAATGGGTAAAAAAAATAGTTATAAGCAATTCTCAAAAGTTTGATTAACTGAAAAACAGACCAAAGTTACAATCATACACAATTGGAACACATTCATGAATCTATATATAATCATAATATCTTGGTAAAATATTTGAAAAAAAAAAGAAGAATTATATAAGTTGTGTATCAAATTCCAATCCATTCAACAGAGTCTAGGTAATGTTCTGGAATGGGAAGGTGCAATAATGACATTTCTCTTAACCAACCATGACATCTGACCTTTCATCTCTCTGCAAGCCTTTTCCAACTCACCCACTCTTCTTTGCATCTTCTGTATGTTAATTTTCATATCTTCATTGTCCTTATTCATATTATAATCATCTTCTTCAAGTTGACACTTTTGGGATTTGAGTGCTTCAACTGCAATGTTTGGAGGGATTCTTGGATTCTTGGCCAAGTCTTTACATGCCTCAAGGCTCAGCTTCTCATAGTTGAGACATCCACATATTCTTGATCTTTCCTCAAATGGGAGTGTGGGGTGAGACTGTAATTTCCATGTTCAATAAATCCTCATTATTAAATATTGAACTAAAATAATAAAATCATCCCACATCATATGAAGGACCAGAATTGAATCTTGGCATTATTTGAAAATTATTATTTATCATTTCAAGTAATGACAATTTACTATTTTGTTGGTAGCAGACTAAGTTGCCATAATTTACGCGTGACTTTTTTTTTTTTTTTTTTTTACTATAATATAAAAAAATAAACATAAAAAATCATTAGGTAAAAACCATATTTGAAAAAAAAAAGAGAAAAGAAATTAAATAAATAAAGTTAGTAAGTAATAAAAATTCACGGCAAACTCCAGCATATCAAAGAACAGAAGTCTAAAGATAACATAAGAATTCTGGAAGAATGGGAAGAGAATAGCAATCTCAAATGAACAGATTTAATACAATTAAGACCAAAAAAAAAACCAAAAGAGCAATCTGACCTCATATCATAACTCATCTGAAAAGACTCTCCTATCCAACACACCCACTGCTAATAACTTTGCATAAACTTCTAGTATGCCTATAAATATTTCATATCCGCATTCATTGTCCTATATTACAATAATATATATCAAAATAAATAACTTAAAACAAAGAATGAGCACTATTTGGAGAATTATGAAGTGCTAATAAACATGCAAATAGATTAATAGGAGAGGATATCTTGGATTGCTATCGGCAACAAGCCATCTCTATACATAGCCTCAAAGAGAGCTAAACAACCCGCCAACAGCTTCTCACAAAAGATTGGAGAACAATCACACATATGTCTTAGGAATCTTACTAAGCAAAATGGGAAGTAGTGAAGAGGTGAGACTGTAAATTTCACAAATGAATTCAAAAATAAATAACACTAAAATATAATTAAAAATTAAATTGAAAACTAAATAAAATAAAATCATCCCCACAATACATAAATATGAAGCCAAGAAGGCAGACATAATAGAAATTAACTTGAGCAATTAATTAATGAAAATTATTAATTTATCATATTCAAGTAATAGAGAGCAATTTAACTATTATTGTATGGTGAGAGACTAAGTATGGACACATAATTATACGGGACGTGAACTTTTTTTTTTTATTTTTATTTGGTATTAATTACCAGGTGCCATTACAAAGTACTAGTAACTGAAGTCTGAATTAAATCGAATCCATTGGGTATCCAAGGGTCTCTGAGAGATGAATGTTTAAAGAGACTTCATATCTAAGAGTTAAACACACAAAACTTTTGATTAAAAATTTCTGGCCTTTTCCAATGCTCGCGCTTAAAGAATTAAATTGCGCCGAACTCCTAATATTGAAAAGCTAATGAATATAATTTCTTGTTTCTGCTCTCAACAGTTTAGGAGTCGCCTCTAAAAATAAATTATATCTCTCTTAATCTGCTTTATGTCTCTGTATGAAATTCATTTTATAAACTTGAAGATTAAAAATTAAAAAAAAAAGATATTAAAAGTTAATTAAATAAACACTACCCAAATTTTAATGGAATTAAAAAAACACATATTATAAAGCGAAAGACAAAATTAGAGAAAAGCAGAAAATTTAATTAGTCAAATAACACAATCAATACAAAATTTACCAAAAACAAAATTATGATTAATTATTAATAAAAACCCAAAACCGAACTTACATAGTAAAAAAAGAAAACCAGTAAATGGGCAAACAGAAAAAGAAAAAATATAGATAATGCAGAGGAAAAAAATGGTAGTCGAGAACAATAAATAAAGCCTACAACAAAAAACAAAAAAAAAACTGAAAGATACAATAAATCAAAAAATAAGGAATTTGATACACAACACACATACAAAAGCAGTACTCATAGGACAGACCAAATCATGGATAAGAAAAAAAAACATCATCAACATAACTCCAAAAAGAAAATTAATTGTGAACATCATTAAAGAAGATATATGAATGCAGAAAGTAAATATTATACACACCTAAAATATATAAAAGACCAAAAACCCAATCAAAAATACAATCTTCGAACAATTATCATTAACATCACTTATTCAAAGAAAACCAATTATACAAGCCATATAAGCAAAATAAAAATATCCATTATTAAAGCCTTAAACAAAAATATAAACATAATAAAACAATCGCTACATCATAAAAAACACATGATCGAGGAACCAAAAATACAATTTTTTTTTTTTTTTTTTGTTAAATTACCCGCCATTCAAAGTCTACTGGTCTGATTAATCCGAATTTGTATCCAACGGGTCTCTTGAGGATGAATGTTTAAAGAGACTTCATATCTAGAGTTTAAACTAAAACTTTTGATTAAAAATTTCTGCCTTTTCATCTCGTCCTTAAAGAATTAAATTGCGCCGAACTCTAATTATATGAAAACTAATGATATAATTTCTTGTTCTGCTACTAACAGTAGGAGTCCCTCTAAAAATAAATTATTATCTCTCTTAATCTCTTTATGTCTTGTATGAAATTCATTTTATAAACTTAAAATTAAAAGTTTAAAGTTAATTTATACTAAATTTTATGGAATTCATTTATACGAAGCAAATTGAGACAAATTTATATTGTCCTTCATCATCAAAATTTAAAACAATTGTTATAAAACATCCGAAACTTCATGTAAAAAGAGTAAATGCAAACAGGAAAAATAGATAATGAGGAAAAATGGTGTCCAATAATACTAACCTGAAGATACATATCAATGGCTTTGTACACCCCATCAAAGCAGTCTCTAGCAGAATCTGGTAAGCTCTCCATAACTCCAAGAAATTTGGACATCTTAAGGTTATGATCAGGTGATATTTCCCCTAAATATTGATCAATCAATCTTCCAACTTTCTTCATCCTTTCAAAAGAAACCATTTCACCATTAACAAATATTCTTATTAACCTTAAAACCAAATTAACATCATAAACACCTCTCTCATGATGCCCAGATATAAGCAAATCATCTAATGTTGCTTCATCAAGAAAATTTCCTATCAGTCTCTCTAATTTTCCTCTGCAATCTTTGCTCATTCCAAACCCAGACAAATTCCTTAGTATCAAGAACAGCCCTCTGCAAGAAAATGCACTTCTTCCCACTAAACTCACTCCATAAACTGCTGTTTCTGCTAGACCACCATACTCATGGCCACCAGACCTCATTCCGCCTCTATTTTTCAGATAATGGAGGATGAACTTTGTCAAGGTTAAGCTATTGTTATCACTCCCATATGCTCCTAAATTCTTTATCAACTTCTCGACAATGGATGGAGACAATGAGGATAAATCATCAAACCACCATTTTTTTCCTGAAGAGAAAGATGGCTTATGTTTCGATTCTGGTGTTGTTTTTGCTGAAGAGGAGAGTCTGAAGGCAGTTTCCGGCGAAGATGATGATGAAGAAGAAGAAGCAAGAAGATTAATATCTGAGTTTTGAGCAATCTTAGCTGATAAACCGCATATTAGTTCTTGGATAAGTCCATATGAGTCTGCAGAACTGAAAAATGACTCGCATGTTTTTAGACTGGCAATTGTATCCTTCCATGACCAGTAAAATATTCCTTCAAGAAAAATCTCTGTTTGTTTCAAGAGATTCTTCTTCTTATTATTATTGTTGTTGTTGCAGTTTGAGACTAATTTCTCATCAGTCATTTCAAGAAAGATTGCACAACAATGGAGAAGACAGACATTTGAAACTGTGATTTCAATTCTGCCATTGTTGTAACAGAATCTTGAAACCAATTCAAACCCATCTGATCCTCCTGGAAAGTCTTCGATTTCGATAACTGAACTGTTTTTTCTCTTTTCTTTTTTGATCATCTTCTTCAACTTTCCAGAATATACTGATACAATTTTCTGCAGAATCCAATCATCAGTAATAATCAATTTTATTAATTGTAAACCTTTATAATAATAACAATGGAGATTAATTGATTACCTCATGTAGAAAGAAAGTTTCTTCGCCATTAACAAGGATTGAAAGATTACAGAGCTTTGACATTGCTGAATTTCATTGAATAGGAACAAGAAATGTATTATTATGTATTACAATGGACAAACATACATACAGAGGATATTAATGTACGAATATTAATCCTAAAGCATAAGGGTTGTATATAATGCAGCCAAGAAGCATTATATTGACAAAACGTATAGTATAATATATTCCAATAATTTCTCTATCACTGTCTAGTCTACTATTTGTGTTCTGTTGTGTTTTCCTTTTTCTTTTTCTTTTTTGTTTTTTTGTTTTTAAAAAAGAAAATTGGAAACTTTTTGAGAGGAACATAATAAATTTTTTAATCAAATTATATATCATTATCTATTTTAATCATTTTGTCATTTAATTACTATAACTGCTAAATAAGAATTAAACTGCTATTTAATTTTTACATATATAATATATTATGAAGTGACCTCTTGACATTGAATATAAAGCAAAAAAATTGTAGTTAAATTATTAGTGGGTTCAATAGTAAAAATATCTAAACATAAATGAAATATAAAAAATACTTAATTTTCTTATTTTTTAGAAAATAATTTATTAAAAATTGCTTTAAAAATAACTTTAACTAAAGATTTTGGTTTCGAGTCTTGAGTATGAAAACCGTTGGGTTAGGAGAGTTACCTTTTATATGAATATAAATTAAAAAGTGAATACACTAAAATGGTTTTAGAGCTAAGAGATATTTGAATTTCAATAGAAATTAAAATAATAAAAATAAAATAAAGAAGACCTATGGATTTCCAAAAGCAGTTTTTCTAAACAGTGGATTTATCTCTGAAATAAAACAAACAGATACAAATAGTTTTGTCATCAAACTGCAACTTGTTAAACAACTTTAGCAGGTTTAATATTTAATTCTATTTTCATGCTTTCAAGTAGATTAGAGTATTATAAAAGGAGCAAAACAACCGATCCACGGATGGATTGTATAAAAAATAAATTATCTGAATACATTTTTTGACCTGAGGATGAAAATAAGCGTCGAGAAAAACAAAAATTTATTTATTTTTCCAAACAATTTCATTGAGAGATTTAATATGTTAAACTAACGCTGCGGGTTACACAATATGACAGCGCTTTTCTTAACTCACAAAATAGATGCAGAAAACTCGAACTCGAAACAAAAAATTTGTTTTATGTGAGCAATAATATAGTTTTTATTTTCAGAAGTTTCCAAAAGACAAGCAAGATGTTGGTACACCGAATGAGAAGGATAATGGGGAGGTTTGTCATTTGTATTTTGTAGGAGACAGACACTGCAAGTCAAGAGAGGCTTTATTGTCATTATATTATATTATATATTTTTGTAGGAGACAGAGCACTGGCAAGTCAAAGAGAAGGCTTCTATTCGTCATTATATTAATATTATATAATATATTTATTTATATATTAGTATATTCACTATATATAGTAATATTCACTCGCTTGTCATCCATACATGCTATGCTACATATGTTAGCTTTGTAATTACAAAGGACATGTGAAGATTGGACCCCACCTAGGAATGGAACTAATCAACTCGTGAATAACAAATAGACAATATCTAATTGTCCTGTAACTATGCTTGAGCTGTTTTAAATTAGAGAATCATAACACAAGTTACGAATAGATTTATTTGTATTTATTTTGGATATTTTATCTCAATTTGACATTTTATTTTTAAAATTATTCCACAATCCATAAAAACCATGTGTGGATCTTATACAAATAACTACAACGAAAAACATATAAAAAATATCGATCATTTGCTTAATAAAAATTAAAAAATCTTTAATTTAGACTGTTTGATTTGAATTTTAGTTCTCTTTGAAAAAAAAAACTCATCATATGAGAATGGAGAAAGTAGAAATATAGATAATTTTAATACTTCAAAATTTCCTTATTTTTTGTTCTTCCCACTTTAAAGAGGTATTTATAGGAACACTATATGAAACATATGGATTACTTTTCAACTTTTAAATACATAAAACATATTAAATTCTAAAAATTTGGATTGGTTTGTTTGATGTCCCTCAATAAAGTTAGCCTCCTACTATAAGAATGACCTTACCAGCCATTCGATTTAAATTTGGAATATATATTTGATCTTTATGTGATGGAGGTTGGTTACAGTATTGAGGTGGCAAAGAATTTTGGGCTAGGGATTGTTGAGAAGCTAGAATTGATAAAAGGAGAAGAAAGATTGATTGGAGTAGCTAAGAAGTAGCTTTGAGAAGGGATGAATTTACTAAACTCTAGTTGATAATGTTGAGATCTATTGTTTATAGAATTTGTTTGATAGAAATAGACAATAATCGAAAGCGTACTTTGATCCATAACAGCAGATTTATGTTATGGGTTACCTCGTTGTGGCAATTCGATTCTCACCGTAACAGCAGATTTATGTTTCTTCCTCTGGCCTTTTGTCCGTAAGTTTTCTCTCAATGATCAGAGAATAATCAACAACTACGAGAGTTTCTTTTATGAGTTCTCTCAAATAAGCTATCACCGTATGTGTTTCAGGCAGCCGTCACACTCTCTATTTTGTTTTCTTTTCTGTGTTCACCCTAAGCTGTCGACTCCTTTTACTTTTACAAGGCAGAAGAAGGGTATTAAAACCCTAATGTTTGTTTTTTTCTTTTCTGTGTTCGCCCTAAGCTGTCGATTCCTTTTACTTTTATAAGGCAGAGGAAGGGTATTAAAACCATAACTGGCTCTTATCCATTAAGCCCAATAACCATTTTCTTGACACCTTAATTAGAACCAGCCCTTTAATCATATGAGCCATATATAGATTATTAAATAATCTAACAATCTCCCAGTTGGCCCATGTGCATTTCTTGAATCTATCATGTTTACCTTAATTGGAATTAAGATGATCAGATTATGGCGATCACAAGTCATTAATCAACATGATTCCTTCCATATATCACAGACCACTTCAATTTATAAAACTTTAATGAAGAAATTATTCAACAAACAATACATTATTACAATCAAATGTTATTGTTATCTCACTCAAACTATTATTGTATACATCTATAATGTAGACAACACATAAATAAGCAAAAACACATCTTTAATTGAATTCCCAAGTGTCACAATAATATGAGGAAAACAACCATATGTATATATATATACAAGTTTAAACATCATGATTGTATATATATAATATAATATATATATATATATATAATATATATACAAGTCTGAACATCATGCTAACAAGGACTTATCTATAATGCCCATTCTATCAACATGGCCAGTGAAGATTTTGGGCGGTAAGCCTTTACTTAGCGGATCCGCTATTATCAGATTAGTACCGATATGCTCAATTACACTTTGTGTTTTTGCACTTCTTCTTTCACAGATAGGTACTTTAAATCCATGTGCTTTGCACCCTTATAGTACCTATCATTCTTAGAGAAGAAGACAGCTATGAAATTATCACAGTAAATTCTCAAGGTCTAGCTATACTGTCGACAATGCCTAGACCTGAGACAGTTCTGCAACCACAATGAATGAACAGTGGCCTCAAAGCATGCCACAAATTTAGCCTCCATTGTGGAAGTAACAATGACAGACTGCTTTCTACTTTTCCACGATACTGCTCTTCCAGCTAGAAGAAAAAAGTAGCCAAATGTAGACTTTCTCGAATCTACACATCCGGCATAGTCTGAATCCGAGTATCCCACCACTTCTAGATGGCTGGACTTTCTATAAGTGACTATATGATCCTTAGTGCCTTGTAAATACCTAAGTACTTTCTTTGCAACTTTCCAATGATCCATCCCGGGATTACTTTGATATCGCCCTAACATTCCTATGGCTTTGATATCGCCCTAATATTCGCTACGGCGAAACTAATATCCGGTCGAGTCAATGTCTAAACATACCATTAAGCTAACAACACTGACGCATATGGAATAGACTCCATCTCTTTAACGTTCCAAATCATTTTTAGGACATTGCATTTCGCTGAACCTAATCTCCTTTGGGCTGAATTGGAAACTATTCCTGGGAGCATTTTTCCATTCTGAATCTCTCTAATACCTTATCAATGTAAGCTCTTTGAGACCAATCCTAACAGTCCTTGGTGATTTATGCACGGAATATTTCTATTCATCACAATGGATGCCCTTCCCATTCTTTTCATTTCAAAGTTCTTTACGAATGAAAACCCTTTACATCATGCCAGACACCCAACAATCATTCGCAGCAAGAAGAATGTCATCAACATATAGCGACTAAACATTATGAGCTGCTCCCACTGACCTTCCAATACAAAACACAACCGATCACCAGTGTTTTCTATAAAAACCATTATGGTGATTGGTATTATTGAACTTAAGATACCATTGACGGGAAGCCTTGCTTCAGTCCATATATTGAACTTCTTTAACTTACAACACCAAAAGTTTTCCTCACCAAATTTTCCTTTCCTGTGACCACAAATCCCTCTGGTTGGTCCATATATACTTCCTCCTCTAAGTCACCATTAAGAAAGGTTGTCTTTACATCCATTTTGTGAAGCTCTAGATCATAATGAGCCACCAAAGCCAAAATAATTCTTAAAGAGTCCTTTTTAGAAACTGGAGAAAATGTCTCTTTATAATCAATGCCATCCTTCTGAGTGTAACCTTTAGCAACAAGTCTGGCCATATATCTTTCAATGTTGCCCTTAGAGTCCCGTTTGGTCTTAAAAACCCATTTACAACCAACTTGTTTTGACCCCTCAAGCAATTCAACTAAATCCCAGACTTGATTATCACCCATTGATTGCATTTCTTCCTTCATGGCATTAAACCACTTTTAAGAATGATCACATTCTATGGCTTTCTGGAAAGAGACTGGATTCTTATCAATGCTCAATTCACATTCATGCTCAAGTGAGTAAATCACATAATCACTAGAAATAGTTGGCCTTCTGCGCCCTTCTTTGCCTTTGTGACCTCTGTTATGCTATTTCTTGTGAAACGCATTGATCATTCGTGAATTGTTGTCATTATTTGGCTGGTTCATCTATTTATATGGTCATTTTGTGGGTTGGAACGTTGTTTTGTTGTTTCAAACCATGTTGTTAAAAACCGTGATTAGCAACAAGTGGAAACAACAGCCGAAGAAAGAGAACAATTAAGAAAATCCATATGAGGTTAGATTTCCAATTTGATCTCATTGCACATTCACTTACCGTGGTTCAACTGCTCCCCACTAATTTGGCCATTTTCAATAAACTGAGCATTACCAACTCACAAATTCTCGTACTATGGTTAGACAATAAAAATCTGTAACCCTTTTTGACTTTTTCCAGGATATCCCTATGAAAAATCCACTACTGTTTCTAGCATCAAGCTTCTTTTCATGTGGATATATATCCTTACTTCTGCTGGCAACCATAAAGATGCCTTAAACTAGGTTTCCTTCCTATCCACAGTTCATAAGGGGTCTTAGGAACTGCCTTACGAGGAACCCTATTAAGTAAATATGCATCAATCTTTAATGTATGCATCCATAACAATAAAGGTACAATACTATTACTTAACATACTCCTAACCATTTCCATAAGAGTAGGATTTCGTCTTTCAGCTACACCATGCTGTTGAGATATACCCGGCATTGTGTATTGCGCATAAATACCATGACTTTCAAGGAACTTTACGTACCTGGCATTGTGTATTGCGCACAAATGCCATGACTTTCAAGGAACTTTGCAAATGGACATAGACATTGTCCATTTTCATTAAATTTGCCATAATATTCACCACTTTAACTTTTCTATTTAACTGTCTTGCTACCTCATTAATGAATATCTCAAGGATATCCACTGATTGAGTCTTTTCATGCAGTAAATATACATAACCGTACCGTGAGAAATCATCGATAAAAGGTAATAAAATATTTTTCACCACCCAAAGAGGGAACATCAAAAGGGCCACATATATCAGTGTGTATAAGTTCAATCAATTCACTGTTTCTTGTGGCTGGATTCTTTAATGTGTGCTTAGTTTGCTTACCTTTAATGCAATTTATACACACGTCCCAGTCAGTGAAATCCAATTTGAGGTAAGAATTCCACCTTTCAATAACACTCAAATTCTTTCTTTTGGATATGTGAACCTAACCTTTGTGCAACAAGAAAGCAGAACATTTCATTATGTGCACTACGATTTAATACCTATATTGTGTTTCAACATTAAACAGGGATTCAATAAATCAGCACAGAACATTCATTATGTGCACTACGTTTAATACCTATATTGTGTTCAACATTAAACAGGGATTCAATAAATTCAGCATCAAGATTAAAACGATACAAATCATCTGAGAAAAGAAAACAAGTTTTAGTTTAGGGCAGCCTAGGCCTAGTAAGATATTATTCGCTTTGGTTAAACCCACTTAGGCCCGTATGGTTTTATTTTTGGGCTATTGAGTTGGTTCTAGCCTAAGAACAAAACCCTACGGGCCTAAGTGAATTCGGTCCAAAGCGGACAATATCTTGCTAGGCCTGGGCTGCCACAGACTTGGTATCTAAGCCAAGCCTTATCCTTCTGGCTGGTGGTGGGGCAAATCTCAGCAAGGATGCTAAGTCCCTAATGGGGGGTGAAGTGTAACAGGAACAAAATTGTGCGGGCGTGAATAGGTTTTGTCAAAGCGGACAATATCTTGCTAGGCATGTGATGCCACAGACTTGGTATCAGATCCAAGCCTTGTCCCTCTAGTTGGTGGTGGGGAAAACCTTAGCGAGGATGCCGAGTCCCTAAGGGAGGGTCAAGTGTAACATCCGCATCCGATGAGGTGCTAGCTTGAGATGTTAGCTTAACTTAGGCGAATCCCACATCGGATACCATGTAAATGCTTGAAGGTTTACTACCATCAATGAATCGTTGAAGCTTTTGGTAGTTAAGTAATGGTGTAAACTGCATTTTCCATGCAAGGTAGTTTTTGGTATTCAACTTAATGGAAAAAGCATGATGGGTAGAAGTAGATAATGAAGAAAGACAGGAAATAACACCTGGAGAAGACATAGTTAAAGAATTAAGAAAAGAACAGAAGGCTCTGATACCATGTAAATGCTTTGAAATAGCTTTGCATGTTGTATTACTGACATATGAATTACAGAGCATATTTATATAGGAAATACAAACTATAACTGCTATAATTTGGGTACATTTGAACTTGAAAAATTTGAATATGGAATAATCAGATTGTGAATCTCTACAAATCTGCAACATAAATATTGTTATCCTAGCAGCTCCTACTACCTCTAAATAGAAAAGACCCTATTGTTGGCTTGACTGGTGTGGGGAAAATACAAGATAATGTGGTACAATCAAGTCGCACAACTAATCCCCTTTTCTCTTTGAAAGGAGGAGAAGCGTATGATGAGTATAAGAAGATAGTAGAGAATTATGAAGTTATGGATATAACAACAAAACCATGAAGTGTTATGGCAAATTGATTGACATAGACTCTCTTATTCTCTTTCTTAAGCTTGACTCCATCAAAAGTTTAAAATGCCCGTGGATAAATTTAATAGGAAGACCCACCCTAAAACTCATTATGTGTAAGTGCTATTAACCCAGTAGGGGATATAATGACCTCGTTAATCAATTGTTTCAACAATCTCTCACCGAAGCTACACTTAGATGGTTCAATTGGACTTGAGGAATCTTAAAAAAGAACTTGGGAGATGTCATCTTTGCTTTTAACGAGCAATATTGCTAGAACAATGAAGTATATTACAAGGAGAGAATCAAAAACTATCAAGCAAGGCCCCAAAGAGTCCTCCACATTCCTTACAAGGTCAAAGTCCAAGGCTTCTCAAATGATAAACTGAACATGTGGACTTAATTGTTAAGAATATTCTTTCCATCTGTCAAATTTTCTCTAGATTAAAATTTTCCCTAATTTCAATGCTTTTATTACTACTGCCACTAAGATAGAAGACCTCATCTAGATAAGATCAAGTAGGGATGATTCTTCTTTAAAATATAAAAAAGTAACAATAATTCTTTCTTCACTAATAAGAAATGTGTAGAAGTTTCTACTATCAGTACCCATAAACCTATGAGACTGGAAAGATCTTTTGGAAAAGAGAAATTTTATTGATGCGATATTTCCTTAACTTTGGTGTACAAAAAAGTTTCATAGGCTGGCTTGAGAACCCTCTAGACCCTAAAATGTACTCAAATCCTCCTTCTCCAGGCTATAAGACTTCAGAATATTGTGACTTCCATCAAGGGACTAGGCACAAGGCTAACATATAACGATTTGATCCTTATGTATTCAAAAATTATTTGTAAAATGTTAACCTCCAAAATATGAGAATAAAAAATTTTGGGAATTGAGTTTTTATGTAACTACTTAAATTTTCACACCTCTCAAGTTAAAATTATCAAAACACAACCTCACCATTCTAATATTTCAGTATTTTTCTATTAGATTCCTTTTTTTTTTTTTTTCTTTTCAATTATACTTTAGTTTAAAAAACTCAGCTTCAATTTTAAGTATGTTTTTTCATGTTGATTAGACAAATAAAAGGTTAAATTTTGAATTTAAGAATAAATGTCAGTTTGACCCTGAACTTGTTTAGAGGGATTAAAAATGTCATATTTAACATTTTCGGCTAATTTAACCTCTGGATTCATTTAGATGGATTAAAGAGGTCACATTTGATCTTCTGAACCATTTAACCAATAAACTTATTTAGAATGATTAAATTCAATTCGTGATTCTTCATTATACTCGCAATGTGGAAATCTTTGTATAGATATTTATTAAAATTATAATTAAAGTCAAGCGGTATCATTTGTTAAAAAAAATTAAATATGAAATTGAGAAAAATGGCACATGAAGTATATTATAGTGCTTTTTACCTTAACCGATGATTTTGAATTCATAAATATAACATTTTAAAATGAACATTTATTATTGGATTTATTGCATACGAAATCCATGCATTTCTCGTGTTCAACATATTAAAATTACATAACATGTTGTTGTAAATTTAATATGTATTGAAAGAAACGATGTCTTTATGGATTTTGAACTTCTTTCAAAAGTATTGGAACAGTTTGATTTGGATGTTTTTAGTAATGTTTTTTAAATTAGAATTGATAGCAGGTTTCAGTAGGACCGCGTCAACTTAGTTCAACTGAATTATTTATTTATTTTTTATAATTTTTGGACATTTATTTGTTATAAAATATTTTAAAAGAAAAAGTTAATGGATTTGAAGGTACTGAGGTTTTTAAAGAAAAAAAAAAAAGTAATGTGTTCCAAAATTTAAACCCACAATGTTTAACATAGTTCGTTCGCACCTTAACTACTTTATCCATTTAGTTTATAATAAAAATTTAATTTTTTTTGTTTAAATTAAAGTTGCCCATTTTGCAGTAGAAAACTAAATCACATTCGATTGAATTTAACTGGTATGACCAAGGTCCAATTCAATTTTCAAAACATTCGTTTCTAATGCAAAAATAAGAAGGAATAAAAGTCAATAATTGAATCAATTTATTGTTTACAAAATGAAAATAGATTTAGGGGCTAAATTAGCTAAAAAAAAAAAAGTCAAATTCGACCTTTTAATCTCTATAAAAATTTACGGGATAAATTAATCTAAAAGGTTAAATCTGACTTTTAATCCTTCAATTTACTGTACTGGATTGTCCTTTTTCTTTAAAAAAAAAAAAATAATAAAACTGCAACTTTCATGAACTTAAATCATTAATGAAAAAATCCATAATGAAAGGAGGGACAAGACCCCACTCCTTCAAATCGGACAAAGAGTAGACATGAGTTGCAAGAAGATGTGCAATCCAATTTGCTGATTTACGAATAAAAGAGACAGAACCTAAAGGAATTTCTTTTAACAAAGCTTTACAGTCCATAATTAAACAACCAAAATAGGATAAGATCATTTCGACCACGGTATATAGTTTGGACAAGTAACTGAGAATCAGATTCAAATTCGGTAACCATTTCTTTTGGCCCAACGTAAGGCCTCACGAAATGATAGTGCCTCAGCAACTGAAGCATCAAAACCCCCACTAACTGACAAGCATTCAACATGGTGCCCCTTTCATCCCTTAAGACCCAACAAAATATTTGATTTATTGTACTGCATTGTCTATTTAATGTTTGAATCTTAATGAAGTTAATTAAACTCATTAACTCTAAATATTTGATTTTGTAATTAATTTGACAAATAGTAATTGATGAAATTCATAAAGTTAAAAATCAAATTAATTACTCCAAAGGACGATTTAGTCTTTTATACTTTTAATTAATACGAAAATAACAATTTCACTAACTTTTGATCAGAAAAATATAATTGAGAGTAAACTTGAAATTTGGTGACAAGAAAAATAAAGAATAAAAGAGTTCAAAAAAATTGACCACTAGGCTAGTCTTCGGTAATGGTGACTGTCTGCTTCGTTTCCAATGCGTATTAGTTCTCAAGTGTAGGAGGTGATTTTAGTTGTGGAAATAGTATAGGCTAGTAATAGTTTTAGTTGCAGTTATGCTCCTGCCCTTAAGAGTTCTTGCTTCAAGTTAACTTGCCTTGCTAATGCTAGCTTACCTTCTATTATTACTGTCCAGAGCGGGGAAGAAGCACTACTGAAGGTCATCACTGTGAAAAACCGTCTTATCGATCTTTCTTTTTGTCTAAAAGGCCTCTAGAAAGCCCTGACTATAGCTAGGGCAGGACCCGACCAGTTGGCCGATAACTTAGTCCATTGCTGCGGGATGTGGACAATGACAAAGCAAAGTAGGATAGGATCCCGATTGCTCTGTCACTGCATCCAACTACTTCTCCCTAGCTAGAGTGAGAAACCATACCTTGCCACATGGAACTAGGTTTGACAATCTCATTCTTATCCCGACATCCAGCCCTAGTGAGTGAGTAAAGCAAGCTATACCTGATACCGATCAAGAAAACTGGCCGGGAACAAGATGCCCTTTTCTGCAATTAGAGAAGGAATGTAACTGGCTTGCTTTTTCATTAAAAGAGACTCATTCCCTTCTTTGGCTTATTCATATTATGCCTTATTGAGAGCTCTCCGTCGCTAGAATATGAAAGACTGCTTGACCATTCATTTACATTCAATATTACCCGCTTTCTTCAAGCCCTATCTCTTATCTTTCTTAGCCGCCCGCCCTATGAACACCATATTCTGCAAACCCAACTCTTACCTAATATCCAACTACATGGAAGCACTTTTGATACAATGACAACAATAATAACCATAACGGATACAATTAATCAGTAGTAATAACCATAAAAATAATAATGACAACAATTAATCAATAAATACATAACTGATACAATGAATTAGCTTTACACAAACTAGAAACTTGGACGTTTCTGCTACAGAAATGAAAATGGAAGGCCATAAAAAACAAAAAGGGTATCTTAAAATTTTGATACATTGAAAGAATACAACAAAAAGCAACTCACTTGCAGAGGCATTTACACAACAGTTTATTTGTCGGGTGTTAAAAAAAATTACCCTCCTTTTTGTTAAAATAATCTGGGGAAAGAATAAGAACCAATTGGCAATTAACTTACAGAAGCAGCAAAAGAGGTCATCTGGATGAGACTTCATCCTCTGTAAGATCACCTTTCTGTCAAAAATAAAGCCTCCAAATAACCATCGACATAAGCTAAGCATGGCCAATGATCAGTCCTAATTCGAACCAACGTTGATAGATCAGAGACTTCCATTTGGAAAAGAAGATGGAACCTTGGTGGAAGAAATATCAACACGAGAAAGCAACCCATGATTCTTTTGTAGCCATTTACCTGAGTTTCTCTATCATATTCATCATTGAAGTATGTCAGATGAAGTGGACCCTTATTGAACTCGGTAGTAACTAAGGCAGTGCTATCGACCAAAGAATCTGATGCAGCAGCTTTCCATACAATGTCTTTGATGATTCCCCTATCCTTCACCATGTTCACAAGCTGTTCTCCGATCACACAAACCACAAAGGGTGTCAAATACTTCTCAATGGCACAAATCAGAGAGTCTGCAGGAACCTCAAGAAGCTTGACAGATCGGGTACCATTGATTGCTGCAGCACCTTTCCCTCCTTTTAATGGGAACGTCTCACGTCCAATGTTGGTGGAAGCACCGCATGCCTCCCAAAGAGCATCAAATAATCCTGAATAATATGCTGACATGGCATCTTCTGAGATGTCAGACGGGACAATAGCCTTGTGAAACATGTCTTCTATACCTACTGTGATACTTTGAAGCTGACCACGGATTATCTGGCCATTTTCCACATTTGTTTCAATGAAAACATCAACCAAACCAGGAGTAGGTTCCCGTGGTTCTAGATCAACTGTAACGCGAGCTTTATAGTTTTCCTCTTCTTCAAAATAATTTTCCACAGGAACAATGTCTAGTGAAACTTCTGGGCTGGAGATGTGATCTTTCTTGGTGGCTTCACCAAGAAGGAAAGGTATGTGATATGGTGGGATGGACCCATATGGTGCTGATGATGAAAATTTTAGCACAGTTGCATATAAAGCAGGAAGCGCATCTATTCCATCTAACCGACTGGTTGGAGAGCTATTCCCGCATAACTGATTGAAAGAGTCAGATTCAAACTTCAAACTGCAGGATATGCTAACCTTGAGCCCTGTCATGTGCCTAAAATCAGGAATACACGAGAAGTGCCTCCTTAATACGCCTAAGATCTGTGAAACCTTTGAATCCATTACACGTAATGGCTCCTGTAATGGAGTAGTTCTTTCATTTCTTGAGGTTGCTAGAAAATTAGTACCAACTTCTAGCTCCCTTAAATCAACCTGTGGTTCACTATCCATAATGCTTTCCAGATAACTAGGTTTACTGGAACTAATATCCAAAGGCGACAAGGACAGTGACCAGGATTGCTTAACAAGCAAAGGCAACATACGCTCCAGATGAATGCAGGATGAGATGCTCCTAGATTTCTTGAAATTCTGATGATGTCGAGGAGATAGAACATTGAAGAAAGAGCTTGAATTTGTAGATGGTGAAATTCCAAGGAATTGCTCCCCAAAGTTTAGTATGCCTTTAAGCTTCATTCCGGGTATACAGATTAGCATCCGCATGTAGATCCTATGCATTACCACAGTTAGTGAAGAAAGTGAGAAGCAACAGCTACTAACAAGTATAAAAGGAAAGGAACTAAATGCACACATAAAAGAGGGAAAAAAATGCTGAAGGGCATTTCTTTAAGTCACCTGGCATTGTCTCGAACCTCCAAATCAGGGAAGTAAAGACAAGTAAATGCAAGAAGGTGAGATAACCCAAGGAACAATCTAGAGCTATGGTGGTGCATCAGCATAGTTCGGCAAATGCCAAGGACTTTACTTCCCTGCGACCATGACTTCAGCCCTGTATTGGGCCCGTGTTTCTTAACAAGGAAAACCATAAACTTGGTAAGTAGGTCTACCAATCTCTGAGGAGGTATTGCCTCATTTTCGGCTATTCTGTCAAATATTGGGAAGTAAGAAACCAATTTATAATCTATTTTGACTTTTAGAAGCAAATACTCATCAAGCATCTGAAGCAGGCGTTCTCCCAACCACCGATGCTTTTCGCAGCCTAATAAACGCTCAATGAAAGAAATGACAACAGGAACCAGCCTTACAAAATCCAATGTCATCCCCACCAACATCCCCTGGACAAGTGAAACTGGGAGCATCAATGATATAGAAGTACAATTGGGAACATCAGCATTATTTGCTTCATGTCTAGCCACTCAAAAAGTATAGAAGACAAAAAATAAATAAAAAAGAAAAGGTTTCTTGAAGCCAAGTAATTTACAGGTGGAACTCAAACAAAGACACTAGCATACATCCAGCCACAAAATAAAAGAGATTAGGGATGGGGAAATAGAAAAATAAATAAAATTTGATATATGTCAAAATTGTCATAAATTAAAATGGCAAGGACTAGGTCACAAGAAGAAAGAATGTCTTTAAATCAATCTAGTTGATCCACCTGTGATTCAGGCCCAGTTTGTTAGACGTAAAACACCAAGACCTGATATGAACTCCATGAGTCAAAAAAATAGTTTTGATGGTCTGATATTATTTATTTAGAAGGCACATGCAGCAAAACAAACTTCCAACTCTTTCTCTTTCCCCCACACTTTTCAAGCTTGGATTCTTTTCTGCCTGCCAGTTCTCTCTGACTAAGCCGATACTTTCAGTTGTCTTTTTGCACGGTATATTCTATTTCTCATGCTATATAATGGGTGATATCAACACCTCTCTCCCTCTAGCTTAGTACAATATTGAAATGATCTATATGAATGAATAAATAAATAAAACAAACTATAGGATAAATATTAGGAAGTAATTTTTATAATAATACAACAGCAATAGCCACATACAGAATCCTATGGAGAATAGGTGAAAAATATCCTTATAGAAAAGCCTCTCTAAGAAAGAAAAACAAGGATCTGAACTTTACATTGTATTTTGAAAGAAAACCTGAAAATTTAGGTAAAAATCCAAGATTACTTTGCAATATTCTACGTTCCATGAGGGGACATCCAATTAGTAAGAAACAAATAACTGGAAGAGGCCAATATTAATGATAATCTTATTATTGCTTGCAAGAGTTTTCCTAATGGAGTACACATGTATTACATGTGAAATGAAAGAGCTAGGACATAAACATGTTATTACTCAATCGAACTGACGATTAGTCTCACAGTTTGCTAAATGGGTCCATTCCAACCTATTTTGGGACTAAACTTCGTAAGAGCTTTTCTGAAAAACTAAAAGAATTTCACCTCAATTTATGAACAAATTACAAATCATAACCGTAATTGCCTAATGGAACCTTCAGCCTTGAAAGCATATCTTTTAAAAAAAATGCACATTTGACCAAATTCTTCAGTCAAAATTGCTTCTAGTCACAAAAAACAAACTGCTCAAAGAATGCCAAGTATTTTACTTCTTTTTGTGACTGAAAATTTAAAATTTAAAATTCAACAGCAGAACCAAAACAACTAATGCTACAAAATGCCAACATTTTGCTACAGAAAATATGTAGAGGATTGACCCCAACCAGGCATTATCAAGTATTGAATAAATAGCACACTTCACGATGCAAGAGCTAAACTAGGAATTTCAGCATGTTCAAAAGTTACCATTCATGTTATTGTGGCACATGATTATTCAAAGTAGTGTAAATTTTCAAATTAGGGTTATTTTTATATTTCAATTAAGTTGAATTTTGTGTCGAATAGTCAAGTTTTTTTCTATTAGGATTTAAAGTTAAGATCTTATTCTCAAGGGATTGTATGCTTATAAATAAAGCTGTAATGCTTAGATTTAAAGTAACTTTCAGATATTTGAGAAATAATAAAAATCAGTTCAAGACATTTGCCTTTCCTGGTTGCATAACCAGAAGTTCAAGCCTATTTTAGTTTTGGCCTTTTTATCCTCTCTTTCAATGTTCTGCTGTCAAATATGACCTAATTTAGAATTAGATCCTATTTTGCTATGTCAAATCATGGTAGAATATTACTGAAACTGTTCCAGAATGGAAAACCTCAAGTCATATAGAAATACTCATCGGTTCTGTACTTCAAAGGCAGCATTATGATCCACTAGAGCTTTACAATTCTTAACAAACAGCGAGGTGAATTAAGAGACAAGGGAAAAATAGAAAAGAATAAATGTGTGGACATCAAAATATGTAGACACTTTTTCCTCCCCAACTTTTAAGATTTCAATGTCCTCAACATTACATAATCAGAACAAATTCTCCTTCCAAACTAGCCTCAGGCAAAAACTGTATGTTTCAAAAATATTACTATTTTGACTTTGGAATGCTCAAAGCCAAAATTAGTACGAACTGTTAAGAGGAAGACAATTCCCTGGATGATTTATAAGGTACCTTTTTATTTTAACTCGTTATTCACAACAACACTATCACCTGACATATTTGCAGTTGTGGAATCTCATATAATCTGTGTTTTCGAAGGTGACACACATATCCAACTTATAAATTATTGTTTTAATCTATAAAAATTGTACCAATACTTTGTCTAATAGCATCTCAATACTTCTTTAGACCAAAGTCCAAATGCTAAAGAGCTTTCGGTTACATAAAAGAAAGACAAGTCAAAACAAGAAATAGCTTTCTAATAAGCTTCTTAATCCCCCAATATCTATGTTCATAGTGAAAAGCAAATAAATGAGCAGAATAAAGCAATGCAGACCAATTAATTGTCAGCAGAAAAAAAATACCTGTAGAGTACGAAAGATTACAGAGTTCATGAGGGTTCTAGTAGTAGAAGAATCAGTGTCAGAATGAGATGAAGAACCTATCAAAAATTTATGGAAGGCACGGAATGCAACAGCAGTTTCAGTGCTCCAAGGAGGTAACCATTTGAAAGCTGAAACAGAAACTAGACCGTCTGCAAAAAGCTTGACAACAGAATTAGCAGCACTGCCCTCCTCACCAGAACCACCTTCTATTTTCAAACTATCAAGATATATGGAACAAAAAGCACGCAAATCAAGCTTCAATGCTTTCAAAGCAAGTGAATCAAACACAGCTGGATAGAATCTCAAACAAATATCAGCAACCGATTTATATTTCTTATCTTCTCCACTCAATATCAGTTTGCTTATAAAACCCAACAACCAATGAAGAGCTAGCAATCTGAAAACCAAATAATGTTGTGTTTCCTTAGAAATCAACATTAATCGCCTTACGATCTCTCCCTCTTGGCCATCAAACGTATCCAGAAAATGGGAGTACATGACTAAAACAATATGGCACAAAAATGGATCAAATGAATAAATCAACCCAAAAAACTGCACTTTCAACATGGAACCTTGCAGTTCCAAAGCCACAGCCAGTGGCATTATCATTTGCAAGAACTCCACCATACCACATGGGGTCAAAACCTGCCGCGTATCTAACAAAAACGCCAAAGCCCTTCTCAACTCTTTACCATTCACACCCGCAATCTCCTTACTGTTAAACATCCATTGAGGCAAATTAAATGGAACCAAAGGCACCGAAGTATTCAGAATAGAGACATTCAACTTACGATTAACAATATTATAGACAACCATAGTAAACAACAACATGTAAGACTGACAAGCATGAGTTCTCTCGCTTTGACACAAACTCCATAGATGGCCAGCAACACCCGAAAGCAGACAAGGATAGCACTTCTCTATCTCGCGTAGACACTCACAAGCGATAGCTCGTGTCTGTCGATCAAGGCCGTGGTTAGGACGATGAATAACAGTGAGAAGCAGCTCAACCAAACCCTCAGTGAACCGCGCGTGGAATTTATTGAGCGCGTCGATGGAAATGAAAATGGAAGTGGTAGAGACCATGAACTGCTCTTTGAAGAGAAAAGTAATAGCGATCCCATCGAGAGGAGCTTGAACAACAGCACGGAGAGCGTCGAGGAGACGGTCCAATTGGGATTCATCAGTGAAAAATGTATCGGAGAATTCTTCGAGGAAGATAAGGAGAGGGATTTTGAGAGGGAAGTCTTTTTTAAGGAGAGATGAGAGGGCGTGGTCGAGGAGAGAAGGGAGGGAGTGAGTGGCCGCCGTCCATTTGTGGAGGCGAGCACCGCCTTGCTGAAAGTCGTCGATTAGAGACTCCCAGTCTTGGGAAAAAAGCGGTGGCTTCAGTGGCGGTGGTTTATCTGTCATGGCTTGGGAATACAATTGCCGGAGGAATTGGGCATGTAAATAGTGAAGATCCGATCACCTAATGGTTTTTATCTGAAATTCAAAAGTACTTCAATTTCAATTTCAATTTTTATAAATATAAATTATGATTCCTTATTAAAGACATTAAAATTACTCGTCTGGGAGAAAAAAAAAAAAAGTGATTAACTATTTACTCCATTTCTATATAAAATTCACTCGTATATTTCTCGTAAAAATTTTAGAGAAGGCCACACTTTGTATAGGACGCTGTGCCCTTAAAATTAAAGATTCTGATAACACTATAAAGTTTTAATGTGGCCAAATATATTAATTGTCGCCTAAATTTTTATCAAAAAGCTCCGTGGCCCATTTTAAAAATTTAAAAATGATTTTGTAGAGAAAAAATTAATTCGTGAATTCCACATTAAGATAGAAAAATCAGTTATAGGTGGCAAGTTATTTAACACATTAGCTCTAATGTGTTTATTTTTTTTTAAAAAAAAAAAAAGAAAAAGAAAAACGGTGTTCTCTGCTCAACATCCCCTGGTTTCATCTCATCCTCATTTGCTTTTCTCTCTATCTATCATGCTTTTATTTAATTTATTTTATTAGTCATTTTTTAAATTATCCCATAAAATATAAAATCATATTTTTTTTCTTAATTTTTCTTGTTTCAGATTTTATATTTTTATTTATCCATATAGAAGATCATAGCATGTAGATGATTAACTTGATTCTCTTTATTTATTTATTTTTTTTTTTGGCAGGAACAGTATTAGATGGTTGCAACTTTTGCAGAAATCAACCCAGTGAGAAAGAAAGCAGAAACCCACAATCAAAACCTGCAGATTTATAACCCTTTCAGTTCTTTTCCAATACCCAAGAAATTTTTTTTTTTTTTAAAGAAAAAATTTGGAAAATTTGGTTTGCTATGAAGTTGAGTTGAAAAAACAATTTACCCATCTTCACGTTTCACATATGATCTTTAGCTTCATTTTGTTCTCTTTTGTTTAGGTCTGTAACTTTTTGTTTTAAATTGCTGAAGTTTTTAACTGGAAAAAGTTATACAATTAGAAAACCATTTTAATCTCCTCATTCTATAGTACGATGAAAAAAAAAAAATTGCTAACAAGGTTCATCTCAAGTAGAAGAAGATGAAGAAGAGAGAGAAATGAATATTAGTAAAGCTTAAAAAAAGTATTTTAATTAATTTAACATTAAAAATATAAATTTAAAAATGGGAGAGAGAATTTAAAGTTAAAAAGAAAAACTTAAAAAAAAAAAAATACCATGTTGGATACTTAAATACATTTTACTCTCTTTTCTAGCACGTGCATTTTCAATTAGTTTTCCAACATGACAAGGTGTGTAATTGACAAGGAGAGTGAAGTTTAAAGTATGTAATTGATGAAAAAAAATGAAATTTAAGGAGCTAAAAGATTAAATCTTAAGTATAGGGTGCTACCAGACTTTTTTATAAAAGTTCACGGGGCAATTTATATATTCGACCGTTTTTATACTAATAATATTCCCTCTTCTCTTTATATAAAGAAACTTTCCAATTTGTGTGTTTCTTTTATATAGAGAATTTTACTTTGAATAGAAACTTTGAAAAATGTCAGATGGAAAGTCTAAAATGCCCTTATATGAGCCATCTTATCCGTGTAAAAATTGTTCACTGAACGAGAAAGTGACAGGTAAAAAAAAGTAATGGCATTTATTAAAAAGTCTAAAATGCACTTATATGAGCCTTGTTATCAATAACTATTTTCTGAGGATTTTTAATAGTGTGCTCGACTTTATGAATGCAAGCACAAATATAAGTGACAGTTTGTGTAATTATCTATAATATGAATGCACAATTGGAAGGCTGCAACTTAGTTTTAAAAGACCTTTTTATATTGATATTACACCTTGTAAATGTGTTCACGAATTTTATTAACTCCAACTAACTTAATGTAATTTTGTAATTTAACTAAGCATTAATGAAAATTTTGTGCTTATGTTCTTAAATAAAACGTGAGCGATACAGACTTAAATTGACTTCACAGATATGCTAAATATGGCCGCAACTTTTTCAAACTACACGAATTTAGGTTATCTTGTTGCAACTTAGAAAAAAGCATGTTGCTTATAGAATTTTTTATATGATCAGGTATTCCTATTTTTGTGTTGTCTGCAATAACATTTTGAGATAGACTCATTTCAAGAACAACTATAACGCTTTGTTCTTCATCAAATAAAAAGTACAAATTTGGCAGTTGGAAAGTTGTGGCCATATCTTGAGAATGTGCGGACGAGTAGATTGAAATATCATTGAGATAAAATAAAAATGGTGGATTCATGATGTAACAATTATTGTTGCCCTCTTTCCACTGCCATTTTTTTTTGAAATGTCTATGAATGTAATTACATTTTCATCTACTTCAAATTTATATGTAAGCATATTGTAAAAGTTAAGGAGACAATGAGAGTAATAAAATTAAGGCTCTATATTTTCATTATATTTGTGTGAATATATTTGAAAAGCTCAAGAATGATGTAAATGGAAATTAAAAATTTCAAACGGAAAGTTATAATTTTGGAAAGTTTGAACTTTTAAGAGTTTAATGCATTAACTCACCTCTTCCCTCCATTTTTGACTGTAAATCTTGTAATTGATGCTTCATTGGGAGTCTCATTATATAAGTTAGTTCTCTCTCAACTAACAGACCAATTAATATTGTTTAGGTAAATGAGGCATAAAGTAGAAAAAATATTCAGTTAAACTGCCATCTTAATCCATGTGCAAAATCAGTTTTCTCCATACAAAGAGAATAGAGGGAGTAACATTTTTTTAGGATGTTTTGATTTAATATGCAAATTATTGATTTGAGATATGGATAGTATAATTTTAACTATCCAATAAATGTCAAATCGATCTAATTTTACAAGTTGATATTTGAAGTGTTTTTAGTGAGTGGCCTGAAACCATGCGGATTAAGGAGGCAATTAGAGTTCTTATAGTGCCTCTTTATATGTATATATAATCAACTAAGTCGATGGAAGGAAGATACTAGGCTATTCTCCAAGATTCTAGAGAGTTCTAGAAAGCATAAAACTAAGGAAGAAGCCTAGAAGCCTTTGGGACGTGCTAGCAAAACCTAGAGAGTGATAGAATGATCTGGGGAGATCTAGGGAGTTCTACTATAATCTAGGGCCATCTTGAGGGTTGGAGGATCATCTGGAGAATTCTAGAGAATTCTGGCACCTGTGGAGGCAAGGCAAGCTCGAAGGAAACCACTCTAGCATAATCTGGGTCTTACTAGAGAAGCCTAGTGTCACGGAGATAGGTTTTTAGCTTGCCTACCCGTGCGGCACTTAGTCGCCTTTGGGTGCTAGGACGAGCTAAGTAAGCCTTATAGTTGTGTTGGAGCAAAAACGAGAGTTAAATAGAGAAGAGAACACAAGAGAGCTTTTACAGACGTTACACATCCGTATATAAGAATAAGTGATCAACTCCTATACCCTATGGTATCAGCAAGTGTTATTAATTATTCCAGGCTTTATTTGTGTTTTGAAATATTTATATTAGTTATAAAATGACTAATGACCCTCACAGTGGACACCCGTTTTTATAATATAAGAAGATCAGGAAATAAAACTGCATTGGACCCAATCGAATATGATAAAAATTAAGCGAAAACGGCTATATTCCACTCACTTTTTACGGCACATAGGGTCAAAAAAGTGCACCTTAGTCTCACAAGTGATGGGCCGAAGAGGGCGACGGCGTATGACATAACTCGATGTGGGCTTAGTAGAGCAAGCCTGGCATGAAGTTGTGAAACTGCGTGAACCCTGAGACATCCCTTAATATGCTAAATAGTGATGGGGTGATTTTGATGCCTTATGTTCCGTCAGATTCCCGTAGGACTGGTCATATAGATATATGAGTGAGTCGTTAGGCAGACCGGGGTTTAATCTCTCTCTGAGTAAATTAATGTTATGATACCCTACCCTTATAAGTTATTAAATTTATATAGATTATAGAGGATACATAGCCTAGTCATTATTTAATTACCAATCATATAAATGAGGAGAGCGTTTTCCCCACTCTATTGTTAAGCGTTATCTGTATCCCTGGAATTGGCGTGGACATAATAAATCAAAGGATGAAGGAACTCTATAGACATAAACTAAACGCGCTTGTCATGATAAGAGAGAACGATAGATAAATGACCGATAGTAAGTTCACACGAGAGTGACAAAAGGACATTAGTCCATCGAGTGTCGATTTTAAAAGTAATTGTGAGATGGGGAGTTACGTTTGAATATATTCAAAGGGGTGTTCTTGTGGCAAAAAGCACACACAGGAGAAGTCCCCGCTGTGGATGAACAGAAAAATCCAGAAACAATGACTTATTTCCTTCATTATTTCCTTTCGCTATTCTGGTCCTGCACTAATTTTTAGTTACAAATGTGCGAGGTGAAATCACAATATGAGTTCCAAAATCAGACACATAACATAGCTAGAGACAGAACACTTACCTTATT
Organism: Jatropha curcas; assembly: GCF_014843425.1. The sequence goes on along the minus strand of NW_023590789.1, from coordinate 8,211,117 downwards.
ACTTTTATATATAAGGTCTTTGATCAAACCCAGCTTTTGGCGCCAGTTAATAATCAAGCCTGTCGACAAAGAATCTTTAACTTTTCTCACTTGACTCGGACTAACAGCATGTTTTTCTCAATATCTAACAAGTTCCAAATGGCAAAATTAAGTGTGCAAACGGGAACAAGGAGAACTAGGCAAAAGTAATGATATAAAAAAAAAAAAAAAAAAAAACATAAAGCTCTCCCAAAGTGTGACTTCTAAAATTATTCGTGCGACGACACTTGTGGTAACCCATGTTTAATATTCTCTAGTCCTAGTATTTAAAATTTGTTGTCCTTTCCATTATGCACTTTCATTTTCGTGTGGTTCCGGTTAGAGTAAAGTAGGGGCTTTTTTAAGAAGAAGAAGACTGACCTATTCAATCTCCGCATACTGGTGTGTGAGGGTGCAAGAAGTTTCTTAATACCTGCGAGTTACAGAACCCAAATAATACATATAGTAATAGGATTTTCAATTTAATTAATTTAATTTATTTATTTAACTATTTAAATAAATAAATCATAATTAAAATATCAATGATTAAGGAGTTTGAGTGAACACCCGGTGAAATGGATTTAGGAAAGCACGTGACATCCTCATGAGAATAAGAAGACCAGGCGAGATTTAACTATTGGAAGAACTATTGAATAAGAAATTGACGTAGAAAGAGTTATTCAAGAAGCTTTGATTTATCTTGTCGACTCTTAATGACATAATGAGAACAAAAGGAGGCATTCGCCAACTCTTGGCCAATCTCTGCATTTGAGCGATTCGTGCCATCCTTCGTTCTAGCTCTAGTTTTCGAACTAGGAGCTCCTATATCATCCTCAGTAGATCTTATAGAAGAAGAAGCTATTGATACATCAGCAGCCATTGAATTTGCTGCTGTCTCAGATTGACGAAGAAGGAGTCCAAGGCCTTCGGAAGAACAATCGGATTTATTGTTACAAAGTGATTCCCTTTCTTTGGATTGAAGAATGACTTCAATTGGTGGAATGATGCTTACCTCTCCGGGAAAGTAGTTCTGAGGGCTTAGGAAGAATAGGAGCTTTCTGATACTCCTCGCATAAAGCAAACCAACTCTAGGGATTAGTTGAATGAAAGCGCCAGCTCATGGATGAGCGATCAAAGTGACTAATCGGCACAGATCGAAATGCCACTCAATTGAAAAGCATAGTAGCCTCTCTTCGGCTTAAGCATCTCTGTCGCGCAATCTTTACTGCCTACAAAGTGATCCCTTCTGGATTGAAGAATGACTTTCGGTAGGTGGCAATGATGCTTACCTCTCGGAATGTAGTTCTGGGGGCTTAGGAAGATAGGAGCTTAGGAAGAATAGGAGCTTTCTGATACTCCTCGCATAAAGCAAACCAACTCTAGGGATTAGTTGAATGAAAGCGCCAGCTCATGGATGAGCGATCAAAGTGACTAATCGGCACAGATCGAAATGCCACTCAATTGAAAAGCATAGTAACTCGACCACCCATCGGGGGGAGAATATGAGATTGGGGCAAAGAGTCCCACGGACTATGGCTATGGCTGACAAGGCTCTTCAAGACCTAACCTATTAAGAAAAGAACAGATGCTCGAGCCACTCAATTATATATGATCTTGGAATAAAGGGATTGAGAACAACTACTTTGGCAGAGATTCCTTATTTCATTTCAATTAAATCAATACTTAATAACTTAGGTAAAATTGTAATTAAATATAAATTATAATTTTGCCCTTAATATCCCAAAACTAATTTGTAATCAAGTCATACTTGATGCAATTTCTCATTTTCACTTTCTTAGATTTATTCTTATGTGTGTGGCATTCTAAGTTCCGAATATATTGGCAACAAATATAAATTAAATTAATTAATTAATATTTAAAGGTCAAGTACATTGTCTAGTAACATGTCAAAACTGTCCAAATATTTGGAAAGTCAAAGTGGTTTGACTTAACCTTTTAGTGTATGATTTATCAGTGTAATTAATATCCCTTCATCATTAATGTTTTGATTTAGTAATTAGGTATGTAGTGTGTCTACTTTACTAAATCATGTTAGTTCTCCTAATCTTAGGCATTAATTGTTTGAATGAAATTTCAAATCTAATTTGCTAATTTCATTCTTCTTTGTGCAAGGATTTCTTAATCAATACTAATAGAACAATTAGAACATTTTCCCTGATTTACCTAGGGTGACGAATCCTCTCTTAATTACACAAGTATCTCCACACAGTTGCTACTATATCCAAAAAAATCATTGCTTATTATTCGTGAATGAATAATGTGAACAAAGAATCAAAACATAGTCATCCCCATACAAGATAACTTAGTAATTTCAAGTCAAAGACCTTCAGATTTGAAATTAGGTCCGCATTCTCTCATCGAGCTTAGGAAGCACCCGAACAACTGGATACATTAAGGGCACGAAGTTAGCATAATATGTTAAAAAAATTATCCAAATGCACACCAAGATTGAATATAATAAAATAATTAAAATTTCCAACTTGTTAATAAGCCTTTTTCTTTTTCTTTTTTTTTTTATTCTTTCCAGTAAATGGTAATAAGGCTTCTAAAATATAAAAACCCACTTTAAGCATAACCTTTTTGAGTTTAATATATAAATTTAGGCAATTTTTTCTTGTTATTTTCTGAATTTATGAAATTCAATTATTTTTAGCTTCTTCACCGAGTAGTGGGTGACCTAAAAAAAAGTTTCCATGCTTTTCAATCACTACTCTTTCAATCGCTCGTGCTCCTCGCCCCATCGAAGCACTTTGCTTGCCTTCAAGCAACGCAGGAGAATTCCAGTTCTCCATGAACTTAGACTCCTTATTCAAGTTATCCGATTTCTAAATCAATAACAACCGACTATACACTTTTATATATTAATAATAGTTATATGTTTTATCGAAATTAAATAATTTTACAAAAGTTTAATCGTAACTTTACACTTTCATATTTTATTTTGACGATGAATATAATTATTGTTAAAATATAAAATACAGTATCATAATTGGAACCTATGAGAAATTTAAGGGGCCATACCCAAAATTTTAAAGTCAAAATTTTAATATTAAGAGGATTTTTTATTACTTTTGTTATTGCAAAGAAATAAAGAATAAGAACGTGCTTGAATACATCATGTCGAAGAAGCCAATTTTTTTTAAAAAAAAATTATTTCACACATGAGAAAAGACACCTGGATCTGACACATTCACACGTCATACCTAACAACAGGAATGATAAAATGACGGACAGGAACTGCTTCCACATCAGCAAAGTTAGAAAGACAGCTGGAGGAAACTTGGGAAGCTAATGCACATGGATGGGGCCCATTTTACATGTGGACAAAACGCGGCAGTGGATCCCAGAAAGCCACGTGAAACGTTTTGGACCTGTACTTTTACTGAGTCATTAAGGTCAGCTTTGACATGTTGGCCACATCGGTGATTTATATATTGCTTGTCAGAATAATGATATTTAGGAGACTGCAAACTTTGACCTTACTTTTGTCTTCTAAAAGTTTCGATTTTCATACGAAGAAATATACAAATTTGGATACTTTACTCCATCCGGATGATTTTGTCCGTATAATTTAACAAAACACGTGTATTACCGTTTATTGAGAATTTAACCAATAAAATTATTTTTTTATTTTTTATTTTTAAATTATTAAGAAATTAATAAAAATTATTCATTTAATAAATAATTATATGACCGGGTTTAATGCAAGAACTATAAATAAAGGACCAGGATCCCTTATGAAAATAGGAAAGATTCATTCACTACATAAGCATAGTCCAAGCGAACCCACTTAAAATCCTTTACTGAAACTTATGACCGCATCATATTTAGCAAATAAACGGTATTCCTTGAGCTTAATGCGCCGAAAACAATGAGGGATTAGCTCAAAGGAAAGTACTAAAAAGGGTGCTAACGGCAGTGGGACTCCTGCGGCCGGTAATGAGAAAGCTTAAAAAATGAAGCCCATTTCTTTGAAATCCCACTATAGTATGCCAATAAAAAGAAAATGATCCCCAAAGTAAGAGAAAATGACTTGTAACTGTTGAAGCTATAAGTATCATAACCCCTGGGGATATTTACAAAAATAACGAAAAAGTTAAAAGGTGACCGAGATGCAAAGGGAAAAACTTTTGTTTAACATTTTCCGGGGAAAGACCCACCTATTTGTTCGTTTACCAGGTTCGGCACGAAAATCATAAATTAAGCTCTACCAAGGGATTGCCAAGCATGGGTACTGACCTTTCCTCCTCCCTTTTAGTAACAAAATAAATAAGGAAAGTAAGACCAAACTGAGAGTGAGCAGCATTAAAGAAAGATGGATTTGTTGAATGAGGAAATACAAGTCACCTATCTCCATAGGAAGAAATGCGGATTTATTCTCAAAATTGACTCCAGGGGCTTTGGGGGCAATCAAATTGAACTCATTTAACAAATTCCTGCCATATAAACCATTTGAAAGTCCTCACGGGCGAGTTCATTTGTTAGACCGATTAATGATCAAATATTTACCTTGTTTGAGCATCAACATTAACATGGCCAGGACATGTTCGGCAAAGCTCTCTTACCGACGTCCATTGCTGGTGGCAACTGAAGAACAGTTTGCACTCCATGTTTCTAGAATACTTGAATCCACATAAGTCATGTATAACTCTTGCCCGATCATCGAGGGCTATGGAATAGAATGTTTTGATTTTCCATTATTTTGGAGACAAAAAAAAGGATTCTCTGCCAGACAATTCACTCCGTGAAGCCTGTAGGGAGTAGTGAAGAACTAAACGTTTTCTGTGCTTGGTTTGTTGACCAAGGGAAAGCATGGGAGTCTGGGGTAAAAGTTTCTTATCTTATCTTACGATATTTCTTTTTGGCTGAAAAACAGCGGAAGCCTTCTCTTTAAGAAAAAGAGTTTAGAAAAGGCTTGACGCATGGGAAGGAGATCTTCCTCCTTAGAAGGAGATGAGCTACCTAAGATTCTTTGTATGTATGGGTCTCGGTTAATTGAAGAGAGGAGATAGGAAAAAGACAGAGAAATGGCGAGCTCTTTTCTCGTGTTGTTCCTCAAACCACGACACTGAGATAGCAAGCGAGTATATCTACCTAGACGGAACTTCTTCATTTTCTCCGCCCGACAGAGGGCTGCTTCAAACGTATTACCGTTAGACCCGAGAAAGTTCTTTCCCAAAGTTTTCCTCGTTACCGTTTAAGAACCTCTTCAGGGCATGCCCCTGAGACTAGTGCTACTCCCTGCCTTCCTTTTTGCCCATCTGAGCTTACTCGGAACGGGAACTACAAAAACTATAAAAATCAAATACAGAGGCAACCACTATCAAGTTAAAGGGTTAAGTTAAGACGATGATTTCGATCCTGATCTTTCTATTGATACTAATTCCGAAAAAATCAAATACAGAGGCAACCACTATCAAGTTAAAGGGTTAAGTTAAGACGATGATTTCGATCCTGATCTTTCTATTGATACTAATTCCGAAAAAATCAAATACAGAGTCAACCACTATCAAGTTAATAGCTTAAGTTGACTACTCCAATGATCGGTCTAAAACAAACGACCAGCCCAAAACGGAGGTCGGTTGAGCTGGAACTTGGCTCATCGGTAGGGGAGCGTTCCACATTAGAGGGAAGCACCTGCGCGAGCAGAGGTGGACGAAGCGGAAGCAGGAAGCAAGAATATCGGCTTAAATAACGCAAATATTGGTGAGAATCCAGAGTTCGATTGAATTAATGCAAACATTGGTGAGAATAAGAGTTCGATTGAGAATTCATCTGGCTCGATCCAAGTTCATTCGAACTGATCCCATAGAAAGTCTGTCAGAGACTGCAGCGGATATGCAAATTAAAATTAACTAATCAAGATGGTAAAATCTTTGAAATCTTTTCCCAAACTCTCAAAATTCTCTAAAGCCTTCTATATACCTTAAAATGTCAGTCGCTCTGCCCGAAGACCGAAAATTAGACATGGGTCCCAATTTATGCAGGGGAATGCATAATTTCTTTCCAAATATAAATACAAAATCAACTAATAATAAAAACAAAAGCTCCAAATAGATTGAGACTCACGAACCAAATGCCGCCTTATTTATTTGCCAAAGGTGAGAGGAAATTGAGGTCTGATCACATGGTATATTTCTGCTGCATCTCTTTTCATCCTAACAACTCTGTTTTTTCAACTCAATGGAAATACAAAAACAAACTCGAGAATGCCGGAGAGAAGCTCAGTATTCCACCCATAGGGCTACTGCTTGCTTAGTTCCTTTATTGAATCACAGTTCCAGAAGAATTTAAATTATTGACCAGCATATGAAGGTACTGGCAAAAAAGGAAACGGTGCAACAGAAGCATATGCTACAGGTGGACGAGCTTGTTTATCTATATTTCTATGCCTTTCTTTGCTCTTTTGGTTGTCATGTCCAGAGTCTGCTACTACTGCTTCCAGTGAAGTCCAAAGCTCATCCTCTCCTAATTGACGGTGCAATAGAAGCCCGGACATAAACACAGGAAGATATAAAAGACTGGCATGAAACATTCTCTTCGCTTTGTGTATTGTTCGGTCTCGGTAGAATGAAAACGCTGAGGCACTTATTGCTAAAGTCAGAAGTGATGATTCAAGACAAAACCAACCGGATGTCACACCCCCTGCACAAGATATTCAGTAAATTAAGTGATACACAAAGATGCAGCCTCCTAGTTTTCATCATGACATGTTTTAAGCTATTATAAATGTAACAAAGGCCCAAATAAGTGTCAGTTCTCAGAAAAATCAATAGAATGCACCATATAAGTCCAGGAAAGGTACCAGGGCAAAGCTGCATCAAGCCATTAAGAATTCTAATAATTTTTAATTTGTTAAAAATTTTCTATGCCAAAAAAATGAATTCTATATGGTTAAATAAGCTCCAGAAACATGTTATCACATGCAGAAGGAATCATAAAAATCTATGAAATAATTTCAATTAGCAAGCTTATTTATTGGGTACAAGGAACAAAAGATTCAGGGGTAATTCGTTATGCTCAGAACAAAAACATGTAACTAGAAGAAAAGTTAAGCAATATCTAGGGATCATATTAAGATCTCAAATAGCAGAAGTTGTGTTGTATATCAGAAGTGAAAACTGGTAAGCGAGATGCAGATTAGGTCAAGAGTAAACTAACCCAACTACCTATAAGAACTGCTCATCCATATTGTTGAAAAATTAGCTTAATGCCAAAACTTTTTATTTAAAATGTTAACAGATGAAAGTAAAATCCATTAATAACCAAAGTAAAGGATCTCATGGTGATAAGAAATATGATAGGAATTTGCAACAGGGAACCAAATGAAGGAACCATGAACAAGAAAGAAAGCACAAGCCTTCCCACATTATACGTTTTGGAAGAAATTAGATATAGACAACCTTTCACTTGCTTAGCAAGCAGGCTGTTCATTATAGTTTGAACTCAAAACCTTTAAGATGATGATGGAGCAACATTATTGTTTCACCAAGCGCATTCTTGAAAAAACCATAAAAAGAATTGTGTTTTCTTCAGTTGACAGGAACTTACAGTCGTATGCTAAATATCCCAGTGGAACAAGATATAGGCAGTTCCTCAGAGCTACCGAGGCAGTTCTTTGACCAGAAGCATCGGCAAGAGAGAACATCTTAAACCTAGATATGCCACCAAATGATAAAATAAGAGGAAAACGTCAGAAGAATGTCAAATTCCCATATATGCAATAGGGAACCACTTCCCTCAAAATTATCTATGTTGATTATTATCCAGATCAGATACTGTCATGTCATCCACTTGTTATTTTGATAAAAGAGATTTGTTCCCAGTACAGCCAATCAGACTAATCAGAAAACGGTTATCACTGTAGTTTCCATATAAAAAATTTAACAAATTAAATAGCCACCAAGTGATTCTGAAATCACAGCATATGCACATACCCTCCAGCAGCATAATCATTGCGACACAAATATGCAAGGGCCATGAAATGAGGTATTTGCCAAAAATAAAGTGCAGCAGGAAGAATCATTGCATTGAGTGAAACATGGCCAGAAGCTGCAGCCCACCTGAAAACCAAGAAAAGAGAAGCATGAGCCTTGCAGGCATTAGTTAACAGTAAATCTAGATTTTACTCAGCACATACTTAAGATGGGAAATCATATGTCACGTGTATATATGTAAATAATAACTGGAAAACCCCTAATCAAGTTCGAAGGAACAACTTTTCAGGTCACAAGCTAGGGAATTGTAGGAGAAAATTGTGCATCAAAAAGGCCGGAGGACAAAAAATTACCCTAAAAGAGGTGGAATGGCACCAACAACAGCCCCAACCCATGTGTTGACTGGGTGAATCTGCTTCAGTGGAGTATATACAAATGCATAAAGAATAAGATTAGAAGCTCCAAGCCCAGCTGCCAACATATTAGCCTGCAACAACCTTGTCATGGAAGTAACAATATTAATAGTCACTCATCACCCAGGAAATAAAACAGGCAGCATCAATAAGAGATAGCTTTAACAGAGTCAAATAAAATTGGATAATGAAAAAATTGGGGGTGAATTTATTTGGCCACCTTGCATGCCAATAAAGCAGTGCCAGCTAAACCAACAGAAGATGCCCAAGCCACAGCATGAGGTATTGTAAGACGCCCTGAAGGAAGTGGTCTGTGCCTAGTTCTTTTCATTTTGGCATCATTATTGACCTCAAACACCTAATAGCATGAAATAAAGTAAGCCTTAATATGCTGAAAAGCAAATAACAGAAAACATTATTCAACAATTCAACACTTACAAAAGACCAACAGCCTCTATAAGGTCAACCTAGGCAATTATGAAATTTTTCTTCCTAAATATTTTTTAACTCAGTGCAATACCAATTACATTAGGAAGTAGTTTCAAACCAAAAGAACAAAGAAGAAGAAAAAAAAAATCCTTCAGAAAAAAATACTTTGTCAAAATAAATTTAGACTTTAACTGTTTATTAGTTTTTCATCGAACCGCTCCTCAGCTTTTGCATATGGATTAGTTTTTTCATATTATACTGAAGACCTTTCAGAGTTTCTAAAAAATTGTTATGCCACTATGAGTCTTATAGAAGATTGTAAATCCTTCCCCCCCACCCCCTCCGATTGTAAAATCCTTCCCCCCCACCCCCCTCCCCCCTCCCGCCCCCCACCCCCAAAAAAAAAAAAAAAAAAAAAAACCATTTGACCTGTGCTTCTTTGCCTTCAAAAAACAGCAAATTGACCTTTGCAGAAAAAAAAAAAAAAAAAAAAAAACCATGACCTGTGCTTTTGCCTTCAAAAACAGCCAAATGACCTTGCAGTCACACAACCATACTAACAATAGTTTCCGTTTCTCACTTCACAAGTATCCTAATCATGATACAAAGACACAAGTAAAAAATAAAATTTGTTATCAGAAAGAAATTTTACGCCAAACAGTGAGATTCCCAACTATGTAAATTTCTTGAAGCACCACATGAATGAATGCTTATGAAAAAGAAAATTCAAAAGCATTTATAATGGGAGACAAGGTCCCTCATGATAAGCAAAATTAGGTAGTGTTAAGAGTCAATATGTTAGGTAACATGGAACCGACCAATACAATCTCTCCTGAGAATACCTGATTTAATGAGTTAGCAGATGCTGCAACCATCATCGTACCAGCACAGGTCCAACAAAGTCCAGCCAAATCGACAGCATTGCTACTCCCAAGAACATATCCAGTTCCGGAAGTTGCAACAACTAACATGCTGAAAACAAGTGAATAGAATTCACAAATTGTAAATTATAAATTCCTAAAACTGAGTTCAAAAGATAATTCTGTACACAAAACCATAAATTAGTGCATCATGTGGAAGAATCAAACATTATGTATATTCAGTAAGCCGAGATATAGACAAGCAGAAATAGATAATGCCAACTTCAAATGTTATTATCCAAAAAGGATCCATAAGAACCACTGTTCAAACATATTTCCCAGCTAATTCCAAAAATGACTGATGCCAATAACTTGCATATGGCGCTATCATAAGAATTCTCAAATGCAATTAAAAGAGAAAAAATAATTTTATAAATTGCATACAAGCTCCTTGCAACAAACATGAAATAAGTGTCATGCGAAAGCAGGAAAACGGGAACTAAAAGTGGAAAGGTGACCTGAGCCGAGCTTTGGATAGCTCCCAGTAGCAGCGGCTGTAGTGGCGTGCCAACTGCATTGCGGAAGACAACAATGAGAGATCAAGAGCCGAGGAAGATGCGGAAAAAGCTCGAATTCCATCAGATTTGCGGTTCAGAAGCATGGATTTTAAGGAATCTGCAGATGAAGTGGCAGCGGCGGTTGTAGAAGCTGTGGATGACAATGAGCAGCGACACAGCAATTGCGGCACAGACACAACATCATTTGCAGCAAAAATAGATGGAAACCACGATCCATGGAGGTAATAATTACGGTTCGCTAGCAGCTTTGATGAGAAACTCACCGGGTTCCTCCACATGGTGACCTTTAGAGACTCCAAAAAAGAATGAAAAAGTTGGACTCTATTTTTGGGTTCAAGTGCCAAAAATTACAGGGGAAAGAAAACAAAATAAAGTTATTTGAAATTACAGTGGAAAGGGAATAAAACTTACAAATCATTATCTACGCACAGTGTCAAATTACAGTTATAGTTTCTACAACAAAGCAATGATACCCAAAGAGAGAGGGTTGACAGAGAACAGAAGGATTTTGTGGTTGGATTGACCAGATTCCTCTTTGGTGATTTTTCACTAATTTGAGTCTCCTTTATCCTTGAAAGTTGGTATTAGTTTTGCATTACCACTTGTACTTTGTTTTCTAATGAAATCAAATATTATTCACATCTATGAAAGTAATCCTATTCATATCTATCAATAGAATACACATGCCTATAAAAGAAAAAGAATGAAAGCCTCACCTGACCTTAAAAGTTGGTAAGCTCGACAAGTTTATCAGATGAGCTCAATCAGAAACCATTAATCAACCACATTTATTTATCCAAGGCAAGTTGATCTTTTAATCTCATGAAAACAACATAAGTAAAGTTCCTTTCTGACACAGGGCAGCTTGGAAAACATGAAGTTTTAGGATCAGGGCTAGGATTTATAGAAATCAAGAATTAGGTCTTAAAAATTTAATATAAATGACTTATGTGTTCTCTTATTATTTCCAATTGGACGATCCAACAAGAATGATTATTATTTTGTTGGAAAAATTGAATTTCTTTAAAAAATAAACGAAAAAGTTGAAGCAAATGAAAATAAAATGCTAGCATCATACTATCACAGTAATAGGATTTAGGATTCATACAAGGTTAAAATTACGTAAGACAACTCAAAGATAAAACATTTTCTGCCGTAATATTATCAACTGAAAACTTAATTAAAAAGCATAACAAGCATATAGACCCAAACCACTCTGATCTCTACTTCACAGGACACTACTGCTAAACCTTTACTTAATATGACTTCAAAATTAGTCCTCACCCTTCAAGGATTTGGAAATAAAAAAAAAAAAAAAAATAAAGGGATTATGATTATCCTAAACTAACTAGAATTCTAAAATGACTTGAAATATATGTGTGTGCGCGCGTGTGTGAATATATATATATATATATATTTCCTAATAAATCGGGACACAATTCCAACATAGCTGAAATTATAGAATTGCTTATTAGTGACTTATTTATTACAATTGACACATAAATATAAATCTGAAAGGACTACAATTCTAAATTTATTGAGCATTTGAATTTGAATTTTCTTGGTTTCCTTGTCTGCACCACTTTCTCATCAACCAATCAATCTCTTGAACAAGATATTGATTTAATATTAATTAATTGAAGTATACATTTGTGCATGCAAGCATGTCAAGTTAATAATTTTAATATTGATTTTAATAAGAAATCTTATATGTGTTTGATAAAAGTTCCAAATGACTGTTGGGGGGTTTATGGTTTCTGTTTGAAATCCTTTTTGTATTTGCTCCTTGCCTACCGTTAGTAGCATATCTATGTTTGTATTCTAACTATACTAACAGATCAATTTAAAGACAGAACTTTAAGACAAAGAACACTTACCAATTTGGAACCCTTTTTCTGTTAGGTACTGAAGACGATGAAAGTCAGTTGAATTGGCTCTTGGAACTTGATAATACCAGCGGTAGAGTGAGGAATGTGATGAAGCCCCAAATCAATTGCATCTATATTTCTTCCTTAGGGTTCGTACAGAGAGATCTTGGGAGAAAGAGTCCTTCTAATCAATCTAATAATGGAAAAAAAATGAATTTTGCCATTTTTGTTTATATTTAATTTGAAGATAACCTAGCAAATTAAAATAAAAAGGAAAATTAAACTAAATAATGTTTAAATTAAATCATAATTAGTTCTACAGCGGTTAATATTACTGGAAATTAAAACTCATGATCAACTATATAGTTGGTTAAATGCATTTTCAAAGTCCATTATTCAACAGAGAAGATTACTATATCGAAAAAAAAAGCAAAAGCAAATGATTTTTTTTTCTCTCTTTTTAGTCTGTTTCCTAAGACCAGGAATAGCCAAATTTGACCCGGACATTTCTTCAAGCACCTTATGTGCATAGCAGAACTTAAATATAATATGAGCTATTCATTCAGTCGCCCAATTTTCATGGAAAAAAAAAAATCCATGAAACATCTATAATCACATGATAATGGGATTAAAAGAAGCCCATCGATCATATCGTTACTCTAACGATTAATACCAAATTATGCTCATATTCAATCAAATTTCACAAATACCTGTTATCTTCAATAAGCAAAACAAATTCTACTGTTACTGGAATAAAAACTCACCTTCCATAAATACTTAAGCATGAACAGCCCCAAGTGAATGTCCAATTTCTACCTTTGTATATTCGATTTGTAGAAGAGGCAATAAGATATGAGGGAGAGATTTCGGATTTGCGAGAGAGAAGAAAGGAAGTCGCAAGCAAAATCGATAGCTTTTAGGGATTCAGTATTTTTTTTTTTCAGTACGAAATGACGCTGTGTAGGTAAAACCCGGTTCATATCGTTTGGCCGATTTTCGGGTCTGTCGGGGTTCTTCCGGTCTTACCCGGTATTCGATTCGACCGGCCGGTCCGATTCGGTTTTGAAAGTTTAAAATTGTCTGGACTCCCATAGAACTACGCCGTTTCCTATGCTTTATTTTTAATTTTTTTTCTTTTGAACTTCATTTCCTATGCTTTAATTATTTGCCCTTTTTATTAATCCGTTTGGCAATTGTCTTTTTCCATCATTAATGGCAGTTTAGCTGGTGTTGAAATTTGTTCTTCTTTTCAAACTTGCTGGCAGAAACACAAGTTATGGGGGCACTGCACCAAATTACAAATACAGTTTCTACAACAAAGCAATTATAACAGCAAAAATAAGAAAGCCAGAATTTGAACAGGGACAAGCACTGCTTCACTACTGGCAATGAACAAGGAAAGAGATACCTGGAATTAGCAGACGAGGAACTAATGAGACAGTGCGACATGGATACTTTCAAGGCCCCAGGCCCTGGCAGTCAGTACCGCAACAAGCGCGAGTCTGCCGTCCGTCTCAAGCACCTTCCTACCGGTGTTATTCTCAGGTCAGGATTTTCATTTTTTTTTTTTGGTGGATTTCACAATCTATCATCTTGAATGCGTGTTACATGTTTGTTCTTCTGTTTAAATGATATAATATATTGAGGACAGCTCACAGCACAAGAATCGCGCTCCAGCCTTAAGGCGCCTGCGCACTCTTTTAGCTCTAAAAGGTACTCATTTTTGTTTTCTTTTGGCTACATAACAATATAAACAGGAGTTGTGCTAATTGTGAGCTAGTCAGGAACAATTTCCTCTTGAGTCAACTACTAGAGTATCAGAAAGCGGTCCACAAATTGGACCTAATAATCCTAAATTTGTTTTGATATTGTTTCTTTTCTTCCTTTTTTTTTTTTTTTTCGCTTTCATTGGGAATACCTTTTTTTTCTAATTGACTGAGCACGAGGAGGTTATACAACTTTTTAACGTAGGCAATGCAAGCTCTGCTGAACCTAATCTTTGCTGCTGAGTGTTCTATATCAGAAGCAGCAAAATTGCTTGGATACATGATCTTGAATTTTTTATCCTGCCTGTAACTAGGCTTTCTGGGCTAGATGGATATATTAACTGGGTTGTTTCCTGGATATCCTAAAACATTATCAACATTCTTTGTTGGCATTAAATTCAGAGTTACAGTAACTGGCTTTTGGGCTAGATGGATATATTAACTGGGTTGTTTCCTGGATTATTCCTAAAACCCCTTTTATCAAAATTTCTTTGTTGGCATTAAATTCAGAGGTTATCATTTTTTTTTTTTTTTTTTTTTTGCTCTTATACAACTCGCATGTGTTAAATAAGAATAATTTATCAAATTATCCTTTCAAATTTTTTTTTTTTTTTTTTTTTTTTTGCTCTTATACAAACTCGCATGTGTAAATAAGAATAATTTATCAAATTATCCTTTCAAATTTTGCTTGATTAGAAAAGAAATCTTTTTTCCTATTTAGGCTTAAAACTAGATTGTTCACTAAGCACGATGGATGACTTGATTTTATTAATCTCGCTCCTGCAGGTTAAGCACAGGGGCACTATCAAGGTTGATACTGGCAGATGACTCTCTTCGCATGCCTGTGAATGACTTGAGGATTTCCAAGGTAGAAATAGTGATGATTTATGGTAGGATTATTGCAATGGTTTACATGTTGTGCTATTACTATTTTGTTGCAGTAGAAGACAAAATCATCTCCATTTAAGAATGCTTTACATATTTTGGTAGCACCCAGGAAAAGTGGATTGCTTCAAACAAATCAAGTTGCAAAGTCTAATTAAACTTGGCTTTGATGTTATTTAGAAAATCTATTATCCATTCTAAGTGACCTTCTAGGGCAATTCCCTTACTGGAATTTCATTTTGAAAGTAATCAAAAGTCTAGTTTTCTTCAATATGATGTAAGATTTACTTCTTCAACCTTTTCTTAGTCCAGCACAGGCTCTTTTTGTTTTGTATTTCATAATTGCTGTAGTCAAGTCTACTTATCATCATCCCATGAAGAGTAGTTTCTTTATCTTTTTACTGTCTAGTACCAAATGCATATTTTGAACTATTGACAGTTGCATAACATGATCATCCAAATCAAGCATCGCTAGAACCTTTTATCAGGTGGTAAATGACAAGTTGATTGGCTTAGTTTTGAAGTGTAAATCTTACTTATCAAAACAAAAGGCAAAAGAGTTTTGGAGTTAAGAGCAGATGATATTTATTGACTTTGACTAGAAAAATTCCTGCTCGAAAAAGAAAAAAAATCATATAGAGGTGCTTTTCATCTAGTACTCAAGGCTCTTTATTTTGAGGGCATATGTGATGATCCCTGGGCTCCGGGCCTGCAGGGAGAGATGAAAGAAAAATTACCAACAAAAGAATTTCTCCCTGAGATCATTCTTTTTTAGTGATGTAAAACTCCCTTGGAACCTTTTTCCCTCTGCCTTATGTTATGCAGATGAATGCATTGCATAATTTTGCTTGTATTAGCCTGGATCACTTGGGGTTAGTAATCAAAATGTGATTAATAATGACATTTAGAAGTAGCAAATGAGAAAAAAGTGCTATGGGCTTAAAGAACATTTCTTAAATTATCTTTCAATTGATCCATCAACCATATGCAGAATGCGGTTGAAGGGTATAATCAATAAAAAGTAGTAGCAAGAAACTAAGGGTTCATTTTATGAGAAGTGATTTATTTTATGTTGTTAGGCTGCACTAATGTAAATCAATTGAAAAATATTTTCTAGTGGTCAAATTTATTGGAAAATATTAGTTTTCTTTCAATATATAAAACTATGAAAGTGTTTGAACCTACAAGAATTCATATTTTGCTATTTGCGGTTGAATATAAAAGAGAATTACATAAAATGGTAAATAAAATGCTTGTTATTTTGCCTGTGTGTATTTTAGTACTTGTGCCTTTACATATGGGTGAACAATGCCTGAGGTTTGAACTAGCAAGAACATGAATGTTATTTGCATTGGTCATGATGACCCTAATTTCAAAAAGATGAACCTAGACATGATAGTGGTACAAAGTTTTAGAGCATGCGTATTGAATAAATAATCCAACTTTAAGTATAGGAAGAAAATCAGAAGAGAGAGTCAAGGAGACAGTTGGGTGGCAGGTGCAATGGTGGAGCTATAGAGGGGAAAGAGGAGGCCTTCCTACCCCCTTCCCCACCCCAAAATCCTACAATTTGATCAAAAGTTTCTTTATAATTTAAAACTTCCAATTCCAAGATTAGTGTTCAATTAATAGTTTAAGTGCGCAATTTTTTATATACATTTTGCATATAATTTCAAGTAAGTTATTAAAAATTCAGAGAAACTTAATGACATTTTATTTCATTAATCTTTAGAATTTTTCTAACAAAAGTTGAACGCATATCATATTTGATCACTTTTCTTTTTGAATATAATCATTTAACTTAGTGGCAACATAAAAATATTAATTACTTTTTAGGATATTTTACGTATAGCTTAAAAATTCATGTTTCAATTTTTTTCGTAATAAATTCAGGATTCAAAACTATTTTTTCCATGATTTGGCTTCTGAAAATGTTCTACTGCACTTCTTTTTTCCCTTGTTTCATGTTATTGAGCTCATCTTCAAGTAGCTTTATCCTTCACAAGTCCTTTTTTTTCCAAGTCATGATAGTGTCAGAAGAGAACAATGAAAAAGGCTGAAAGATGTTTGGTTTTTGGGATAAAATATATGTTTATATTTCACCATTTGTCTATTATACTATTATTCATTTGCTTGACAAGAATCCAATATCTATATGTCAAAGAATTTTGATTCCTTCATGCTGTTATGCAGTTCTTTAATGTTCATTCTAAAATATTTTAAGGAATTTATTGACTATATACTATCATCTCTTCCCCCCTCTGAAGGCAGAAAAGGATCATTATTATGCTACTCTTGCAGGGTCTGAAGCCTCTGAAGTAGGAGGGAATTTCAGGTATTGCACTGTCCTTTTTCCCTTTCTATATTTGATACAACAATTGAAGTGTTTTATAATGACTGCATGGAAAATGATTTTTCTCTCTTATTTGCATTTTGAGTTTTGCATGTCATTAGCTAAGAATAGCACAGGTTGAGTTATAATATTTACATGTTCTCGTAATACATCCCATTTAGTGGTTGAGCTTCCAAATTTGTTTAATGCTTTACCTTTATGATACGGTTACCTGGTGTGAATTGGCCGGTAGATGTCAGATGTTCCAAGACCAATGGGAACACTATACTTGTACCCAGTTGTAACTAAGGAAACAGTTAGCTCAGTGCTTATAGGAGAGGGTAATGGAGAGCAGTTCCCCGTGTACCATGCTAGTCAAATCTTTAAAGGAGGCGAGTTAAAACATCAGCTCATCGATTGCAGTCCAACGAGCCAGTTAGAACCGAACCACAACCAAATTTGGCAATTGAAAATTGCCTGAAATAGTTGAACAATGCAAATTGAAACCGGTGATGCACTTGTCAATTAAGATTTTGTTGCTATTAAAAATTAATTTAATCGGTCTGAAATTGAATGTTGAATCTGCGGTTCGGTCTAGTCCAGTTCATTATATGTATAACTAAAAAATTCTTTTGAAAACTTTTTTTGTTTTTCAGCTCTTTTTTAGTCGTAACTGGGCAAGCACAACACAAACCTTTGAAATTTGAGAAATTTATTACTCACTAGGTTCAGATAGCAAACATTATGGCCCTACTTTCTGAAATTTGCACTAATTTTTTTTCCCCGAAAGAAATAAAAAGATTCGCATAACTTCGAAAGTGAATTCTCAGCAATTTTTTTTTTTTAAAATACACATAATGCCGGAACCATAGCTAAAACAGTCGATTGATTGGAATCACACTAGAACCAAAACCAACTAGGAACTAAAACAGTCGATCCATTGGAATCACACTAGAAGCAAAACCAACTAGGAACTAGCGGTTCAAGAGCTATTTCAAGTTCAAAATTTAAGAAATCTCAAATCACTGTCCAGTGAATATTGAACACAATGAAGTTCACGAGAAATCAGCTGTGAAGCCGCTACCATGTGGACCAATCATGTGTTGTCAGGTGTCAGGTGCCCGTGTAGCATCTGTAGAAACTTAAAAAATTTATAAAATATTTCTTGGTGGTTTTTTTTTTTTTTTTTTTTTTAATTTTATAAAATATTTCTTGGTGGTTTTTTTTTTTTTTTTTTTTAAGTTATTTGGAGAAAAAGGATTCGAACATGGTCTATTATCAAGTCGTTATATGTACTTATTTTTTTTTTTTTTTTTTTTTTAAGTATTTGGAGAAAAAGGATTCGAAATGGATCTATTATCAAGTCGTATATGTACTTAGTCGTATATGCACTTACTGCTAGACTATGTGTGCTATTCTTTCATGGCTTTTGAAAATTATGTAATTAGCTAAAAAAAGTTTAAAAATTCTAAATCCTAAACTTTTAACAATATAAAAAAATGAATAAAATAAAAGATTGAGAATAATAGTTAATTTTCATATTTCAATAAGAAATTTTAGCTAAATACATTTAATTATAAAAAATTTATCAATTTCGATATTTGAATAATAAAAGAATAAAGTGAAATATTAAAATAAAAAATTGACAGAATTCAGACACTAACATTATAATTATGCCTTATAATAAAAATATTTAAATTAACAATTTGCTACCATGTATGATAACAATTTACCAATTTGAAATGTAAAAAAATAAATGTGTCAAATTTTGTCAAAAAAATCCCATTATTGTTATTATAACTAGTCACGTGCACTGATTGTAATATTTTTGTTATTAATCCAATTAAACTTTCAATTCCATTTTAAATAGAATTTTTTTCTCCGATACTTACCTAAGTAATTAATAAAAAAAAAAAAAGAGAAATAAAGTGTCTAAATTTCATTATGTTTTGTCTTGAATTAAAAAAAAAAAATTCATATTTATTTGTAACCATAGGTCTAGCGCTCCCCATTATAAAGCATAAGGAATATTTGCTAATTATTTGTTCTTTGAGTCTAAATCTGAGTAATATATGAAGGGCATCAATTCTACTAAATGAGATAAATGATGATGAAAAACTGGTGCATTATTTTTGGAAATTTAAATATTTTAGAAGAAAACTAAATAAAAAGTTAAAAAAAGGTTGACAACTAAAATTTAACCATGCCAAAGGTTCAATTCATAGACAAACATAGTAAATAAAATAGATAAAAACTCAAAACTAATTAAATAAAAATTAAATCAATAATTTTGAAAGATCTTTCATTATTTGTAAAAAGAATAAGGTTTAAGAGAAATTAATAGAAAGCAACAAATTCGCAAATATAATAATTAATTATAAAAAAAAAAGAAAAGAGATCTTATCACTGGATTTCTTGTGTAGCTTTTGTAAATTAAAAAGATCACCAAATTTGGTGCAACTATAAATATTGTGGCGTGTTCAAAACCTTCAGTGTTGTTATTGATTTCCGGTGGCTTCTTCTCTCAAAAAGAGAAAATAGAGGAATTATTTATTTTTATGGTCAATCTTTATGTTATACTATTTTAGTTTATTCTATTCATTCACATTTAAGGCAAAGGGTACGGCTAATTGATTACCAAGGGTACAAATAGAGGATCATTACAAATATAAACTCCCCATTTGGTATTGATAACTGATAATAATTAATAGTTATATAATAAACAATAAATTAAAAATACAAAAAGAAAAAAAGAAAAAAAAAATCAGCACTTCAAAGCTCTAGTTTTGTGTCATGTTAGCTTTGAAGGCTATGTTTTTATTTATTATATACGTAAATAGATAGATCGTAACAGTTTATCAATTTATATAATTACAATCATTAATTAGAGCTATAATTAACTCATGTAGTCACTTATCAACTACTGTTATAATTAGCCGCTCTCTCTCTCTCTCCCAAACCTAAAATTTAAAAGTTCTTTTTTCTTCTTCCACGGGCGACCATCGGTGAGCTCTCACTGGTGGTCACCCCTTTTCCATTTTTTTTTTTTTTTTTTTTAAATAATCCTCGGACCTGTATACAGATTTGAGTTATTGTAGTCTAACCATTGGGATTTGTCGTTGCCATATATTGAAATTTTGTTCTCATATCTAATTTTGAGTTATTGTTGTCACCATTATGATGAT
The DNA here is from genome assembly GCF_014843425.1 of Jatropha curcas. Next base: position 8,190,825 of record NW_023590789.1, on the reverse strand, counting down.
TTTGTCTAACATCTTTTATTATTTGGATAGTTATGCAGAAATAGGTGTAGATCTCCGGAAGATATTTGAAGGTAATCAGATCGACCTTGTAGAAAGTCCATAGAGTCGAACAGTAGCCACGAAAAATCACCAAGTGGAGCCAGCGATCGCCGATGGTACAAATATTATGCTCAACTCGATCAGATACTTCAAATCAAGATTGTATTTTATTTATTCTTTGTATAAGTGGTTTATTATTAAACTTCTCATACAAAAATTTAGAAACATATTGATCTGTATCTCATACTGTATACAATTTACTTTTAATAAAATTTCTAATTTGTTTTCTTCTAAAAAAAATTACTGCTATAATTAACCTTAATAAATAAGCACTTGCTGGTTGTTGTTCTTTGAAATAAGGAAATTGATTTGGACAATTTGATTAGAACTAAATGCTGCAAAATATTCATCATTCAAACTATAAAGAGCCGTATGGGATTGACTAAACAATTAATTTTGGCCAACAGCTTGCTTCAAGCATTTAATTGAAGAAGATGGCGAGGGAGACGCATGAAGAAGATGGGGAGGGAGACGCATTTCTTATATTTCTTATATTTCTGTTTTTTAACAAAAAAAAAAAAGTGGATAACATTAGTCATTGTTGATGTATTTGATTTACTTTAATATAATTTTAAAATTTAATAACTTATTAACTTATTTTTATATAAAATCGATAGGGTTGTCAAAATGAATCATAATTCTGGAACATGATTTACTTGATACATAAATTAAACGGGTTAAAATTGAATCAGTAAGTTTATGTCATAAACCGGTGAGATGTATATACTACGAATTTAAACAAATTGTGTTACGGGTTGCTTTACGGAACTCATCTAACTTAGTCAATTAAAGGTAAAAATTAAATTTCATATATAATATTTATACCTAATATACATTTTGTTTTTTTTACACTGTATGCGACAAACATATAATTCAGTTACTTAAATGGATTATGTTTTGCCCCATTCAATTAAACAGGCTATATGCATCATGTTTGTTACCTATTTAATTTTGGATTGTGTTTGTTTTTAAATATTTGACATAACCATTAAATAGGTCATATTCGTGTTGACCCTAATTTGTGTTACGCATTAGGTGAATTTGTGTCGAACCTAACAGTAAATACGTTTTGACACCCCTAAAAATTGATACTATAAGAAAAAAAAAAAAAAAAAAAAAAAAAAAAAAAAACAGTAAATACGTTTTGACACCCCTAAAAATGATACTATAAAAAAAAAAAAAAAAAAAAAAAAAAAAAAAAAAAAGCTAAATGCTTAAACTCACTCTTATATTTTTTGCGGAAACTTTTTGTCACTCAACTTTTACTCTGAGTCATTAAATACTTTCTATACTATATATAAATGTGAGAAATTGAGGGGAGGGATAATGGGATTTTAGATAAAACCCTTAATGAAATTTGAATATCTTAAAGTAACTTTAGGCATGACCAATTATAAAAATACAGTTATTAGTTGATATTGCAGCATTTTAGATAAATGACGATGTCAATTGAACGGTGTGTCTGTATGCACATTGCTATATTATTAATTAACCGTTATATTCACATTAATCTCAAAATGAAATCTCATTTTAACATTATAAACATCTAAATAATATAAGACAAAATTTATAATCAATATTTAATATTAAAAAATAAAAATAATATAAGACAAAATTTATAATCAATATTTAATATTAAAAAATAAAAAATGAGTATAAATAATAAGTAAAAGTGAGCAATGACATAAAAAATGGAACGAATATGAATAACGAGTATAATCAAAGTGCAATGCACGTCATAAAAGACTAGAATTTTGGAATGATCTAAAATAATATTGTCATAGCCAATAAAAAATTACATTTTATCAGTTGATTAGATATATGTATAAAAATTATTTTTTAAATAAGTACATATAGATAATTAAGCATTTCAAATTTTAAATTTTATCTTTTCTAAATTTATTAAGCATTTCAAATTTTAAATTTTATCTTTTCTAAATTTATTTTTTAATAAATATATATGATAATGAGACATTTGAAAATTTTTATATTTTAATTATTAAATATTTGATTCTATTTTGATTGTAATTTAAAATATTTGATTTAGGAGAGATAAAAAAAGAAAAAAAAAGTATATTTGTTCTATTAATATTCTTTTTCCATGTTTATATGATTTGATTAGATATTTTTTAAAAAATAAATTTTCAAATAGAATATACATAATATTTTATTTAGGAGAGAAATAAAAAAAAGGAAAAATATATTATTTTTATTAATATTTTTTCTTTATATTTTTTATGATTGGATTGGATATATTTTTTTAAAAAATAAATTTTCAAATAGAATTCACATAATTAAATCTTGATAACAAACAATTGAAAATTTTAATTTAAAAAATACATATAATATTTTATTGATATATTTATATATCTATAACATTGAAACGTTTTTTGTTAGGTAAATTTTGAAACAAGTTTTATTCTTAATAATAATAATTTTTTACTTTCTTTTTCGTTATTGAATAATTTGTAACTACTATCATTTTAATTTAGTAAGAGATTTATATTTTCCTTGCAATAAATAGATGGTTTCTTGATGATTAAGAATTTGTAATTTTTTTGATATTTTTTTCTTATATTCTAAATCTGTATGACTTGAAAAAAAATAGTGTTTAGGAAATTAGAGAAAAACTAGAACTATATATTTCTGTTTTTGGTCACTTTTGGAATTTCAAGAATTTGTATATATGCATATATTTCTTTCTCTAATGCACTCATAAGTAATATTGTCACTGCGGGCAAAGTGATTATCATTATTAATTCAAATCATTTTCTCATTTTTTTTTCTTTTACCTAATAGTAAAAAACAATTTATTATTATTTTTCATTATATTTGTAAATATTGATTTAGGGTTGAGGGCAAGGGTTGAGAATTGAGTGATGATTTGATTTTCTTTTTGGGCACCTATTAGGATTTTAAGAATATGCATTTATAAATTAGGGATTGATAGATTAGATCTAGGATTGGGTTGAACTTTATTTTGAGATCATTCATTATATAAAAATCTATATATATATATATATAAAAGCAGAGCAGTTTGCATTATATGGAAGCCAAATATAAACCTTTGAAATTACCAAGTATAAGGAGGACAATATTATTTAACATGGTTGTAAGAAGATAAGGTGTAATTACAACATCTGTAAGACGATAAGCTATTTTATATTTTTAGATAATGTTTTTATTATGATAATATTTATTAATTACATCCCATCAAGATATTGCATTAAATTAAAATTTAATTAAATACAAATAACCCAAACCATAACAAAAAAAAAAAAAAAAAACCATAACAAAAAAAAAAAAAAAAAAAAAAAACACTTAATTTATACATGGAACTAGATTGCACGAACACATGACACGAAATATAGAACATATGAATGTATGATAATAAATAAACAATCACTTATAATAAATAATAAACATAAAATAAAAAATATTTAGTTTCTTATTTCAATATAATTAGTTAAATTCTCAAAATTATTATCACTATTCAAAAATCTATATCTATGTATATAATATATAAAAGCATAGTAGTTTGCTTTATATGGAAGCCAAGTATAAATAGCATAGCTTGCCACTTAGCATTATTTTGGATTATAGAATGACGAATGTTAAAATTCAACAATTTAGTACAATTGTAAAAATTGTAAAAAGATCAGTTGTTTTATATTTTCAAACAATCTCTCTATCAAGATAATATTTATAAAAAGATTGTCTCTAGCATTTTATTTAACATATTAATATAAATTTATTTCTTCTTACAAAATAATTAATAAGTAATCCATACGCTTAAAAAGAGTGTGAATAAATAATATTGATAAATAATATACGAGTTACTCATTAAATAAAATAATAACAGAAGTCAGATTTAAAAAATATAAATTGGAATGTAAATGAGACATACGATAATTTTTTAAAAAAAAGTAAGACATCCACATGGCTTAGGACTCGACTACAGCTAAATAACAGTAATCGATCATTAGATATTTTCAAATAAATAAACAATAAATTTAAGAATAATTCGATAAGACATAAATAACAAAACTAATAAATTATAAACATAAAATAAAAAACTTAATTTCTTATTTCAATGACACAAAAATATATTTAAAAATACTTCAATTTTTATTTGTAATAAAAAAAACCTTGGTTGATTAGCTTGGTGTATAGAGTAGTATCACATATTAGGAGCTGAGTTGCACGGAAACGGGACATGAGATATGGAACGTACGGAATATGATAATTTTTAAAAAAAGTAAGACATTCACTTGCTTAAAACACATTATACTTGTAAGAATAAGGAAATCAATCAGAATTAGAAATAAGAAAATTGGATTAGGCAAATAAGGAAAGGATCAGATCAAGCAAATAAGGAAAGGATCATAATCAGAAAAATAAGGAAATTGGATCAAGCAAATAAGGAAAGGATCAAACGCAATTATGGTAAATATTCTATAATAATTATATGTTGTGTATATAAACTTACGACTCTGTAATTCACAAGATTGATAGGTAGTTGAAAAAAGAATTCTTTTTTAACCCCTAAAAGCTAATCTATGGTATCAGAGCCAAATCTTTCGTCATTAAAGACCCTAAAAGCTATCATGGTATCAGAGCCAATCTTTCGGTCATTAGACCCAGTTTCTGTCTAAGCTCATCACCTACCATTGAAACTTACCTGAAATATCAGACAAAGTTAGCTCGTCTACAACAAAATCAATGGAACAATCTATTCTAGTGAGCCAATTACTGGAACTGTTTCAGCAAATCAACAACACCAAACCTATCATAGAAAATACAACAAGTCAAACATTGAGTATTTCAGAAAAAATAAACAACCAAAATTATACCAAATGGTCCAGACTGATGTATTTGGCAATCAGTGGGAGAGGTAGGCTAAGACACATTATAGCCCCTCCACCACTAACAACTGATCCAGAATATCCCAAATGGGCACAGTCAGATTCCAATGTAATCACATGGATCATAGAGAATATAGAATCCCACTTGGCGAACCAGTATCTTGATTACCCAACTGCAAGAGATCTGTGGAAGGGAATAGGGGCAATGGACAGTAGTGGTTAGGATGGTCTACAGATCTTCGATCTGACTGTGAAAGCCAATATGAAGCAAGGTTCAGATCCAATCGAGAATTTTTACAGCAAGCTCCTGGCTATCTGGAAGGAAATTGACAGAAGAACGCCAAATCCTATAAAATGCTCTAAGGATATCTCGATCTACAATGGGCTAATGCAAAGGAATAGATCGTATCAATTCCTTGTAGGGATAAATGATGGGTATGACAAGGACATAAGAGATCTCCTGAATCGAGATCCTCTACCAATGGTGGAAGAAGCGCATGCGATGATCAGAAGAGAAATAGCCCGGAGAGAGATCATGAAAGGGGAGCCATCATCGGGGTTAAACTCTCAGGAATAAGGAGCGGCCTCTTCACCAGAAGCCGGTTAGACACGGCCAAGATAGGGGCCAAATCTTCACTCCGGCGGGAGGCTCAGTGTAATAAATAGGAGCGGATCCTACTTCTAGGCGGGCGAAGATACGCTTGGTCTATAGTACATGCACAATTTTATAGCGGCTAAATATATCATCTCACTCGCGGATGAAGAGGCCATAGGAAGTAGAGAGTGGTCGTCGGCATAGGATGACAAAAATCGTTCTGCCAGTAGCGAAGAGGAGTTCAATGGTCAAACGAAGCAGTGTGTGTTGCTAAACATATTGGGTTATCAACTTGATGTGCTGTTTGCCATAACTATGCACAAGATAAGGAGCAATTGTAGAGTTCATCCTACACGCCCATCGAGTGGGGGATCTACTTGGGTAGCCACCGTATCACTAAGGCCGAGCCAGTCCAGCCTCATGATTTTGAGTCGGAATATTGCGCATCTGCGGTGGAGGCATATACACAGAAAGAGAGGTCAGACTATCGCGACTAGAAGCATGGCAGAGAAAGGGAACCTTAGGGCTTTGATAATGTGGATGACACTACCTGTGTAAACCTATTTAAGAAAAGGCGTACTACAGAACTTTTGAAGATTATTACAATCGACTCACCGGTAGCCTATTGTGGTGACCGTTATTGGACGACTGACACACAGAACGCATAAATAAGATGGTTGCAATTGATATGGAAGCATTGGACACATATATTTGACATGGATTATACCCTGAGCTTTTCTGAGAACATTCATTGTCTGTAACCTTTGGACCTACAAAAAGGAATTAGTAGAAAGACGGTTCCTTAGCAAGGCGGGACCTACATTTGCTAAACAATACAACGCTCTCAAAGGAGACTATAAGTCGGATTATTTGACCGTCGGAGCCTAGGCTGAACCCATCACAGAAAGGAGGAGGCAGAGACGCGACTGAGACACAAAAAGGGAACCCTAGGGTTCTTAATGTGGAGACACCTGGTAAATTTAAGAAAGGGACTCAGAATTTTGAAATTTTACAAACTAACCCTGCACACTTTGTTTCTTTGGACACTGACCACAGAACCCATAATAATGTTGCAATTGGATATGGAAGCATGGAAAATTTACAGATTTACCCTGAGCTTTTTGAGAACATTCATTCTGTACCCTTGGCTACAAAAAATTGCAAAGAGGTACCTAGCATGGGCCTAATTGCTAAAAATAAACCCTCAAAGGAGACATAATGGATATTTGACCGTGGAGCTACTGACACTATGTCACCAGATGCTTCAGATTTCCATACTCCTACTAAACCCTAAAAAAACAAATTCAAAAAGCTGATGGTGGTCTTGTAGCGGTTGAGGGAGCAGGCAATATTGATTTTCCACCAACACTTAAATTAGAAAACTGTCTATATGTTCCTGCCCTATCATATAAACTATTGTCAGTCAGTCATGTAACCAAAGAGCTAAATTGTGTGGTTCTGATGTATCCTACTTTTTGCATTTTGCAGGATATTCGGACGGGGAGGATCATTGGGCGTGGTACTGAAAGACATGGACTTTACTATGTTAATAAAGTGAACCAACAAGGTACCACAATGCTTGCTCATGGGATGGTGGATAGACAGGCTTGGCTGTGGCATCGACGATTGGGTCACCCTTCCTTAGGGTACCTCAAACACTTATTTCCTCAATCAGTTGTCTTATGATACATGCATCTTAGGAAAGAGTCATAGACAAGTTTTCTAGCCTAGTGACACTAGAACTGATATCCCTTTTTCATTAGTACATTCTGATGTATGGGGTCTAGGCCCTGTTACTTGCAAAAATGGTTTTTCGTATTGCCTTCTATTTATTGATGATTGCACAAGAATGACTTGGGTTTTCTTTTTGAAACATAAGTCTGAAGTTTTTTGATAAGTTTGTTGTTTTTTACAACTTAATTCACACCCAATTTCAGAAACAAATAAAAATCCTCCGTTCTGACAATGGGGGTGAATATGTAAACCAAAAAATGCAAACATTTTTCCGGAACAATGGACTTATACACCAAACCTCTTACCCACACACACCACAGCAAAACGGAGTGGCAGAAAGAAAAAATCGGATACTCTTGGAAATCACCCAAGCCCTCATGATTGAATCCAAACTACCTAGGTATTATTGGCCTGAAGCTATTTCTACGGCAACTTATCTTATGAACCGTTTACCTACCAAAATTCTCCATATGAAAACACTCATATCCACCTTGGCTCAATACACCAACATACCTCTTGTCCTAACTCTACCTCCAAGATTTTTTGGTAGTACAGTCTATGTTCATCTCCCAAAAGTTACTCGCACCAAGCTTGACCCATGTGCTGTTAAGTGTGTTTTTGTTGGCTATGGGATTCATACAAAAGGATATCGGTGTTTTGGTTCTCAATCTGGTCATATGTATACCACAATGGACTATGACTTTCTCGAAACTGATTACTATTTTCACAACCAACCTAGTGATCAGGGGAAGAGTTCTAGAAATGATCCACTAAGTTGGTTACATAGTCCAATACTGCCTGAAACTATCCCAACAGAGCAAGTAGGCGAGATCACCGGATCTGCTTCTGATAATGTGGAACAGTCCATTACATCAGATCATGTTGAATCCTCTCCAACCGATATTCCTGAGGTTAGTGACTTTACTCGTGAGGCTCCTTTAGATATACCTACTAGTGAAATGACTAATTTGACAGCCCAAGAGGTACCAAGAATTGAGAGGTATGTTCTTCCACCAAGAAGCAATCGGGGAGTGCCAACAAAGAGGTATGACCTGATTATGAGCCTCGAAATTCAAGACATCCAATGGCAAACTTAGTCTGGGGGAGCTTATCTGAATCTGCAAAGGCCTTTGAAATGTCAATATATTCGGAGGATATTCCAAGAACTGTTGAAGAAGCCCAGAATAGCCAACAGTGGAGACAAGCTATGCAAGTTAAAATGGATGCACTAGAGAAAAATGGTACTTGGGATAAATGCAGGTTACCAGAAGGAAAAAGGCCAGTTAGTTGCAAATGGGTCTTTACAATAAAGCATCGTGCATATGGAACCATTGAAAGCTATAAGGCTAGACTTGTTGCCAAAGAGTACACACAGACTTAGAGACATTCTCTCTTGTTGCCAAAGGTATAAGGCATAGATTACTTAGAGACATTCTCTCTTGTGGCCAAGATAGATACAATACCTATTCTGTTCTCATTAGCTGCAAATCTTGATTGGCCACTACATCAGTTTGAGGTGAAAAATGGCTTCTTACATGGTGACCTAGAAGAAGAAGTCTATATGGAAGCTCCTCTAGGTTTTACAAAGGGGTTCAAAGCTGGGGAAGGATGTAAACTGAAAAAGGCATTATATGGGCTCAAACAGTCTCCAAGGGCCTGGTTTGGGAGATTTACTATGGCCATGAAAAGATATGGATAATGTCAAAGTAATTCTGACCATACACTCTTTATCAAGAAGAAAGGAGAGCTATTAACTTACCTCATTATATATGTGGATGATATGATTATCACAAGAGATGACACAAAGGAAATAGCATCATTGAGAGAGAGGCTCTTCGAAGAATTTGAAATGAAAGATCTTGGGAGACTAAAATATTTTCTGGGCATCGAAGTCTTGAGGTCAAAAAGGGGAATTTTCATCTCACAAAGAAAATATATATTTGACCTTCTCACAAAGGCAGGATTAGTGGATTGCAAGCCGGTTGAAACCCCAATGATAGTCAATCATGGGCTCAAGATCACTGAAGGAGCTGAGTTAGCTGATCATGGCCAGTATCAAAGGCTAGTTGGGAAGCTAGCCGGTTGAAACCAATGATAGTCAAATCATGGGGTCTCAAGATCACTGAAGGAGCTGAGTTAGCTGATAATGGGGCCAGTATCCCAAGATCACTGAAGGAGCTGAGTTAGCTGATCATGGCCAGTATCAAAGGCTAGTTGGGAAGCTAATTTATCTCTCACATACTAGACCTGACATTGCTTATGCAGTTGGGGTAGTTAGTCAATTCATGCACAAGCCACAGGTTGCCCACATGGAAGCAACACTCAGGATTGTCAAATATCTGAAAGGAACACCGGGACGAGGAGTGTTATTCCAGAAGCATGGTTACTTAGAAATACAAGCCTACACTAATGCTGATTGGGCGGGGAATCCGATCGACAGGAGATCGACATCAAGGTACTTCACTCTTGTTGGCGGTAACTTAGTCACCTGGAGAAGTAAAAAGCAGAAGGTGGTAGCTCTCTCCAGTGCTGAGGTAGAGTTTCGAAGGATTGCACGAGGTTTAGCTGAAGTTCTCTAGTTGAAGAAGTTATTGATAGAGTTAGGTTTCCTTCCAGGAAGGCCCTGCAAACTGCTGTGTGATAATAGAGTAGCTATAAGCATTTCTAAAAACCAGTACAACATGATAGGACTAAACATGTGGAAGTTGATAGACACTTTATCAAGGAGAAACTTGAAGATGGAAGCATTTGTTTGCCATTTGTTCGGTCTGAGGAGTAGTTGGCAAATATACTCACCAAAGCAGTTCCATGAAAGATCTTCAATCAAGCATTAGTCAAGTTGGGTGTCGGAGACCCTACGACCCAACTTGAGGGGGAGTGTAAGAATAAGAAAATCAATCAGAATCAGAAAAATAAGGAAATGTGATCAAGCAAATAAGGAAAGGATCGGATCAAGCAAATAAAGAAAGGATCAGAATCAAGTAAATAAGGAAAAGATCAGAATCAGAAAAATAAGGAAATTGGATCAAGCAAATAAGGAAAGGATCAGACGCAATTATTGTAAATATTCTATAATAATTATATGTTGTGTATATAAACTCTGTAATTCACAGATTGAAAGGTATGAAAAAGAATTCTTTTTAACCCTAACAGACCTGAAAGGTATGAAAAAGAATTCTTTTTAACTCCTAAAAGCTTACTCAACACTAATAAGTAAATACATTAATATTTCACATAAACTAAACCAATCATTCTGATAATAAACAGTAAAATAAAAAGAACAAACTAAATTTTTGATTTTGATTTCTTATTTTAATGATACAAAAGCAAATTTAAAAAAAAAAACACTTCATTTTTATTGGTAATAAAAAAAAAATCTTAGTTGAGTAGCTTGGTATATGGAGTAGTGTCATAAACCAGGAGCTAGGTTGCATAAACACAGGATACGTGATACAAGAATGTAGGAGATACGATAATTTTTAAAAAAGGTAGGACATCCATACGCTTAGGATACAGTACACTAAATAAGTAATATATTAATATTTTAAATAAATAAACATTAATATTTTAAATAAATAAACAATCATTTATAATAAATCATATAAATATAAAATAAAAAATACTTAATTTCTTATTTCAATGACACAAAAGCAACCTAAAAAGAGCACTTTATTTTTATTGGTAATAAGAAAAATATCGGTTGATTAGCTTGGTGTAAAAAGTAGTCTCATATACCAGGAGTTAAGTTGCACGAACATGAGACATAAGATATGAGAACATACGGATGTGACAATTTTTAAAAAAAGTAGGACATCTACACGCTTAGGACATAGTACACTAAATAATTAATACATTTCATACAAAAAAAAAGTAAAACATTAATATTTCAAATAAATAAATAATCATTTATAATAAATCATATTTTCAATGACACAAAAGCAAACAAAAAAAAAACACTTTATTTTTATTGGTCATAAAAAAAAACCATGGTTGATTAGATTCGTGTAAGGATAGTCTCATATACCAGGAGTTAAGTTTCACAGACTCTGGACACGAGATACATGATCGTATGAATACGACAATTTTTAAAAAGTAGGACATCCATATGCTTAAGACACACTACACTAAATAAGTAATACATTAATATTTTAAATAAATAAACAATCGCGCACATGACAATATAGTGAATACATTAAATGGAATATGGTAAATAAAATAATTAACACTAAATAAGTAATACATTAATATTTTAAATAAATAAACAATCATTTATAATAAATCATAAACATAAAATAAAAAACACTTAATTTCTTATTTCAATAGTTTAATTCTCAAAATTATTATCACTATTGAAAAATATATTAATAGTGTGTATGCATTTTTTTATGTAAGTCATACAATGTATGACTTTTGCTATTGCATACCTTATGAAAAGCTTTGTATAATACTTAAGAAGATATATCTTAATCTCGTAACTTTTCAGCATATTTCAATAAGATACAATTTATCATTTTATTATATAATTTTACTATTTTTGAATGATGCAATAAAATACTATTTCATATTTTAATATTATCATGCGCATCGTGCAAATTATAAAGGAAAAACAAAGCAATTATATTTTTAGATAATATCATATATGAGGAAAAAAAACTAAATTAATATTAATAAGAAAAAACTATTTTATTTGGAAATAAAAAAAGGAATATAAGAGAAAAGAATTCTGATAATTTTCTCTTCAAATTAGAAGGAAAATAAAAAACTATAAAAATAAATTTATAGAGAAAAATTAATTTAAATACCTATAAAAATAAGATTTTAAGAGAAAAATAAATTCTTTATCCCAAACAAATAAATAATAAAAAAGTTTTTCGAAAAAAGAATTTAGCTCCCTTCTTTTTTGTCTTTTTTTATTATTTCATAATAACAACAAAAGATACAAAAGTCAAATTAAAAAACACGCTTCATCGCGGCAAATAAATAGAGCGTATGTGGAGTTACGATACAGTGTTAATCACCGTAACAGTAGGGAACCAACAACGCTTAAAAACAACGACTTTACACCAAAATATAAGTATAATACATTTAATATTTCAAAATAAATAATACAATCCCGCATTTGATAATAAATGCAAGTAACACATCTAAAATAAATAATAACTTAATTTCTGTACATTTCAATATACTGATTCAGTTACAAATTCTCTCAAAGAAAATTATTATCACCTATTACAAAAAATATATTAATCGTGATTGTGCATTTTTTTATGCAGGTGTATTACTAGGGTGTCAAGGACAAAACACACAATTCAACTAATTACGCGCAACGAGTCAACCCATTTATGGACACGACACAGCCATAATATAAACTGTGTGTGGACCAGGCTGATTGACTACGCGAGTTAGATAATGTGACCCGTTTTTTAAAAGCTAAACCGAGTCATTTTATAGTGTATTAGTATACTACAATACTCCAACCTAAAACTTCATCTTACATATTTATTGCTTGATTTACTTTTTATTTTTTAATTATAAATCTTGAAAAACATTTATGCATTTAAGTGTGTTTGAAAATTAATTTTTAAATAGATTGGTGAGTAAATAAGGAGTTAAATAAGTTAAAAGTTAAAAATACTATAAGTAGGTTAAGTTGGTCGTATATAAGTCAACACATCCACTTAACCTATTTATGATATTAAACGGGTTACATGAATTGTACATGAGTCAACATGACCCACTTAACCTGTTTATAATGTTAAGCGAGTTAAACATATCGTGTTCATGTCAACCGTCTAATTTTCGTGTTGTTTTTGTATCGAAATTATAAAAAATTATTTTATCCTTAAATATTGCTCTGCGCATCGCGCGGGTTCTAACACTGGTAGACTTAAGTGCATAAGAATTATCATTATAAGTAACCTGTATGGTAAAGTGTACTAGAAATTGACTACTTATATTTATTTTAATTTAAACAAAAACTTATATTTTAATATTATATAAATAAAAAAATTAAAAAAGTACAAAAAAAATAGTATATAAAAAGCACGTGCAACATAAAAAAAAAAAAAAAAAAACATAAAAAAAAAAAAAAAAAAACTCTTATAAAATTGCAGCTATTAGACAATTCAATTTACAAAATCATTTTTATCAAAAAAACTTCAATTGTATAAAAAAAAAAAAAAAAAAAAACTTATAAAATTGCAGCTATTAGACAATTCAATTTACAAAATCATTTTATCAAAAAACTTCAATTTATAAAATTAGATCTACTTATTATATAGTTGAAAAATATAAAATTTGTTATTTTAAAATTACGTGGACCATATATTAAATCGATATTTTATAAAAATTAAAAACTGTAAAAACTGTTGTTACTATTACAGAGAAATTGTACAATATTTTCAAAATTCATAACTTTAAGCGCACACGAGGATCTTACAAGATTTAAAATACCACAAAATTAAAAAAAAATTATGTATTTAGAAAAAACAAATTTTATTACATATCTAGATTGTGAAATAACTTTACACGTGGAATGAATGTAAAAGGAAAGGAAAGCAAAGCATTTCTTAATAAGTATCTATATCATATGATTGCAATTTGCATAAATAAAATTAGCAAAAGAAGCTTTCTATCTCTTCATTCCAAAAATCTCTCTCACAGTTACATAACCATGGCTTTCTCTGTTCTGTCTTCCTCTTTCATTCATCCTCAACTAACAACTTCCATTGCCAAAATGACTCTTCTTGACGCTATCTTGTTCTATGTGAGTCTCTCTCTCTCTCTCTCTCTCTCTCTCTTTTCCATTCTCCTTTGCTTGCTCATTTCTGCAATTGTGCTTTGAAATTGCATGTGGGTATGAATTGCAGTTATGATTTATGAGCACCATATATAAAAGTTTTCTGATTTCAGAACTGAACAATATGTGTGAATTAATTTACAGAAAATTCTTAAAATTAGGATGATTAAAGTATAATTAGTTATAAAAATCAAATTTTTTTTTAGTGGTAAGGTGTCAATTTGATTCTGCTTTCTAAGATAAGTTAGTAAATTTATTCATCAAATAAGGTAGGTAGTTTTCTGAGTTTAATACGAGTTTTAATTTAATAATATATTACAATTACTTTTATGTTTGTGAGATTATGAATTTTAAATTCAGTTGAAATATCAAATTTTTTTTTAAAAAAAATCTAATTAAGATTAATTTCATTTTATAGTTTATAAATATTTTTCTATAAATTGTGTGTTTGTTCGGTAAAATTAACTGTTTTAGTAGCTGTTAGCTGTTTTAGCCGCGTTTTGTTGTGAGCTGTTTTAGTAGCTTTTTATGTAACACTGAAAGTTAAATGTTATATTAGTTAATTTTTTACAAAATGCTACCCTAAATCCTAAAAGCTAGTCTAAATGCTATGTTATCGAACAACTCTTTAAGTATCATTTAACGTTTAGCATTTTAACCAGTTAAAACGCTAAAACATATTTAAAAAGTTATTGTTGAATATAGTCTGAATCTCTAACCTTGGAAAGGTAGTGCACTGAATTCAAGCGTGCCTTATTGTATTGCTTCAAATTTTTATACGAGAATTAATGAAGTAATTAATTCTACCAAATTATAATAAAATAAATGGCAATTGGACTAAATTGCTATTTTATCTTAAAATCAAAGCAAATAATAACTTTTGAAGATGATTATTATTTCTAATACAAATAAAGTAATACTATTACTGTTTAAAACACTCAAAACGATTTATATTTTAGAACAAAATAATCAAGACGGAGAAATATTTAAGATATGAATATTTTTGGGAATCAAATTTATTTAATATTATATTTTTTTATTATTGATTATTTAACTAATAATAGCATTTCGATTTGGGTATGACGTGTGTATGTATGTACGCAGGTTGTACATTTTGTAGACAAACTGAGAATATGGCACAGACTGCCAGTGATATTGGGACTCATTTACCTGGCAATCAGAAGGCACCTGCACCAACGTTATAATCTGTTTCATGTTGGAGGAATCAACGGTCATAAATATGACACCAAGGAATTTTCTTATCGTACGAGTGATGGAAAATGCAACCATCCAACTGATAATATGATTGGGAGCCAAGGAACTTTCTTCGGTCGCAACATGCTTCCTTCCTCTTCTCCATATACGGTATTTTTTTTTTTAAATTGATTTAATTAAGAGGGAACATTTCACCGATTCGGTCTATTTGAATAAAGTTTTTAACCGAAATAAAATAAACTAAAAATTTTTTGACTTAATCAAAATAAATTAAACTAAAAATTTTTTTGACTTAACCAAATTAATTTTGTAACTGAACTTAATCAAACCGTTTGACCGAATTAATTTTCATCATTAACCGAATGAAGTTAAAGAAAATTAAAATTTAATTAACCGATCGAAGTTAATCAAAATTTATGATTAACTGAAAATATTAATCGCTATTTTAATCAAAGTAAAAATTAAAATATTTTTAATTTTATTATCTATTTAATCAAAACGACATAATTTTGAGAGTCGATTAATTTGATTAATTCAGTTAAATTAACTTTCAATCAAATTTTTAATCGATGGCCAAACTTTTAATTTTTTTTAACTGAACTTTTAACTTAATATTTATTCATCGAAACATTTTGACCGAATTAATTGAATTGGCCGAACCGAATGCTCACTCTAGATTTAATTCTGATTATTTTTGCTCGATTTGATTTTTAAATTTTATTAAATTTCAATTATCTGAGTTCAGTTTAAGTAATAAAAAAAAACTGATTGACCTAAACTAAATTCTATATAGTTTTATATAGAAACATATTTTCATTTTCCTACTTAAATCTTTTTCCATTTTCTAGTATATTTTTTTCTGGTAGTTTTTTTTTTTTGTTAATTTGACATTAATTAAATTTATAATATTGCAGTTTTGAAAATGCCTATACAGAATGTATAATTTTAACACCTGAATTTTAATGAAAAAAAAAAAAATCTTGTTTCACCTAAACTTTAAAATCGATCTTGTAGTAATTTAAATTTTACTTTTTTGCTATAATTTCACACATCCTCACATTAGCAATAATAATATTTAAGATTTTTTAGTTTTTATATGTAAAATGTTGATTTATTATATAATTAATATAATTTTTATATTTTTAACTATTTAATAAATATTGAAATAATCTAATTTTATAAATTAAAGAGTTCAACGGATGAAAATAATGAGATTTTTGGTTTTGTTGTCATTTTCAATTCCAGATGGGGTTATGAATAAATTTATAAATGGACCACCAATGTGGCCCTTAGAAAATGATAGCTGAGAAAGATATTTCGTTGTTTATATAGGTCTTCTTTGTATGGTCCCCACATTATCTGCATAGGCTGACCATTGACCACATAATAATTTGTATAGTAAAAAAGCTAAATGTGCAAATAATAATAAGCCAAAAAATGCATAATTTGCCCCTTGCTTTGAGTAGTTTTTTATTTTTTATCGTTTAAATAACTCGCTATGTTTAAGTGTGAAAGTAAAAAAAAAAAAAAAAAGCTAATTTAAGTTGTGTTATATAGGTCTTCTTTGTATGCGTCCCCACATTATCTGCATAGGCTGACCATTGACCACATAATAATTTGTTATTAGTTAAAAAAAGCTAATGTTGCAAAATAATAATAAGCCCCAAAAAATGCATAATTTGCCCCTTGCCTTTGAGTAGTTTTTTATTTTTATCGTAAATAACTTCGCTATGTTAAGTTGAAAGTTAAAAAAAAAAAAAAAAAAAAGCTCTTTTAAGAAAAAAGATGAGAGGTCTTATAAACATGCCAACAAAAAAAAAAAAAAAAAAAAGCTCTTTTAAGAAAAAGAGAGAGTGTCTTATAAACATCCAACCTAACAATTTTTTTTCTATTTTTTTTTTAAAAATTAAATAAACCCAGAAAATTCTGCTTTTTGGTTTGAAGAAGAAAACCCAGAAAATTTTATTTCTATTATTTAACACGTGATAACTCTTTCTTTTTGTAAGAACATCTTTTTCTTTCTGTAGGTTTTGAGTTTTGTTTTGCTTTATATATATATATATATATTTTTTATTTTCTGTGTTTTTCTCTCTCTCTAATAATAAGAAATAAGCAATATACAATGAGGGTTGGAGAGAAAGAGAGTAGGAGAGAGGAAACAAATGCTTTGCACTATTGATCTCAATCTCTACCCTTTTGAGGCTGCAATTAATACGACTATTCAAACTCTACTCTTTCAATTTTCTTGAATTTATTTCTTATTAAGTTTCTCCAAAACACATAAGCACCAAAAAGCAAAAATAGGGGGATTGAAATTTTTCTACAACATGAGCAGATAATTTTTCAAATTTCAACTGCGATTCAAATCTCTTGAGGAGGATTTGCAAAACCGTTTTGAAAGCATAAGAGTATGACTTGACTTGAGAAGGATGATGGTTATTTGATATAAGATTTCGGTGGAGGAGCCACCGTGTAGTGTTTATATTTTTCTCTTAGGTGCCATATTTATTTTTGTGGTGGTGATATTCCACCAAGATGAAGAACTGGGTGCACTTTTTCCTTAGGCTTTTTTTGAATTAGGTAATTTATATTATATGTTATATATTTTTATATTAAATAATCTATGTTATTATTAAAGAAAAAAGATATTAGAATTGTCGTGTCAGAGCCTTTTTGCTAACTCAAGGCGAGTATAACTCACACATAATGATAGTTCTAGTGAGGTATCTATTAAATTCAAAATAGAAAACTACAAAATTATTATAGGCTATTCACAAATTATAAGGAGTCACAATTTTTTTTTACGTAAAGTACGGGTAAATTATGCATTTAGCCAAAAATAATAATATAATAACAAATGATCCATTTGTTAGACAGCTAATGACTAACACTATGTTTGGAAAGGATGGAAAATACAAGAAGAATAACCTTTCCTTGTTTAGGAACAATGAAGAAAAAGTGAAGGAAGAAAAAAAAACATGCTCTGGGTCCACAAAAATATAATGTTTCCAAATTGGTAAGAAAATAAAGCATGGGGATGAAATATATTACTACTTCCTATTTCATTAAATTACTCAAATATCCCCACAAATTCACAACTTAAATTTCTATAGTTAAATTTTGGTTTCCTTCCATAATTTACTTATAAAGACTAGTTTACCGTGGTAACTTTTCAACGTGGGACATCAACTCTTCGTATAATTACTAACTACAATAGTATTCCTTGTTGACTTTTGACTTTGTTAATTTTGTATTAATAAAAATCAGACTAAATTAATTTTTTAATAAAAATTAAATCAAATTAAAATTCTTTTCTAATAAAAGTCGAACCAAGTTGATTTTTTTTTTATTTAAATTTTCGGTTAAAACAAAATTGAATTGAATCAAAACAAACAATTTGGTTAGATAGATTCAACCATCTAAATCAAACTCTGGTTAGCCCTAAATTGATTAATATAGGAAGGATGAAGTTTAAAATTAAGATCTTTTAGTCTTAGGACTTTAGTAATAGTCTATCTTTACTATATATTAGGCCAAAGATAGTTGATTTTTGGGCTTTCCTTTTTAAATCATGTAAATTAATTAATAAAAAAACATTAAGTTTTTGAATTTTTCTTCATTATATCTCCAATTTTGAAGACATACAATTACAATTTAGTGTTTTTCGGCAAAATTAGATGTTTTAGTAGTAAAAAGTATTTCATTGTTTCCAAATAAGGTTTCATCATTGTCATTTATTTTTATAAAACTATTTCTCTCATCCAAACAAAGAGGTAGGAATATGGACTTACTTATGAATTTTTTTAGGGTTTTTTTTTCCAAATTAATTTCTCTCCTCAATCAAATTTAATAGATTATTGTATATTAGAGATTAAATTTTGTTCTGATTCCAAGAATCAAATTATAGCCCAAAAGCAGTTTTTTATGAAACCCTTTTAAATACAACATGCAAGTATTGGATCCTAAACATTTCTTTGTAAGCCTTTTTGTTAAAATATATATATTTTTTGAGAAATAAATTTTATTTGATTATTTGTTAGGATAAATTTTATTTTTTATTTCTAATATGTTTGGGTGTGTGCATGCATGCAGTTGATGGATCCTCACCCAACAGTTGTAGCCAACAAGCTTTTGGCAAGAAAAAAGTTGATAGACAATGAAAAGCAATTCAACATGATAGCTTGCTCATGGATCCAATTCATGATTCATGATTGGATTGATCATATGGAAGATACCCAACAGGTACTTTATTAATCACTAATTAACGCTAATTAATTGAAGTTATTAGTTCAATGATCGAGTTTCTGTCTATAAAACATCTATTTTTCAAATATATATTTTATTAGATCATCAATGTAACGCTAATTAAGTTGAGAAGTTATTAGTTCAAATGATCGAGTTATTTTTGTCTAGTAAACATCATAATTCTTCAAATATAATATAATTACTGTAGTAGGTAATATAGTTATAAAGTAAGTATATATATATGATTTTTTGACCAGGTGGAAATTAGAGCACCTGATGAAGTTGCAGATGGGTGTCCATTGAAGTCCTTCAAATTCTTTAAGACCAAGAAAATTTCCACACATTCACCTTATTTAAAGACTGGATGCCTGAATACAAGAACTCCTTGGTGGTAAGCCTTATAATTAAATGCTACTTTGGGTGCATGGGAAGCTATGGTGCACAGAAACTTTTAGCCATGGGCGTTTCTGCATTTTCGAAATGTTTCTGTGTATTCGTTTTCTTGTATAAAATACTGTTTTCGTGTAAAATTATTTTTTAAATTTCGTTTCTCCGTATCGTTTCCGCGTTTCCTCGTTTTTGTTTCTGGGCAACATAGATGTGAAGTCTTATCAAATGACAGTTGCATTTAGTTTGTTTTTCCAATATATGTAGGGATGGGAGTGTTGTTTATGGGAACAATGAGGATGGAGTGAGAAGAGTAAGGACATTCAAAGATGGGAAATTAAAGATTGGAGAAGATGGACTACTTGAACATGATGAGAAAGGAATTCCAATTTCTGGTGATGTTAGGAATTGCTGGGCAGGGTTTTCCCTATTACAAGCCTTATTTGTCAAAGAACATAATGCTGTATGTGATATGCTTAAAGTAAGTAAATATTTCTTTCTATTTCTCTTTACTACTTGATCTTTTTCTATTCTTTGGTGATAATTTTGTGAATTTCCTTCTGTTATTAGGAAAAATACCCTGAATTTGATGACGAAGAACTCTATCGATACGCAAGATTGGTTACTTCAGCTGTTATCGCTAAAATTCACACCATTGATTGGACCGTGGAGCTCCTAAAAACTGACACTATCCTTGCTGGAATGAGGATCAATTGGTAAGAATCTTATTAGTAACTCTCAAGTTCATTTTAATTTAAAGCTGAAACATATATATACAGTTCTATATATATATATATGATATATAATATATAATATGTTTTTGAATTCATCGGGAGACTGGATGGGCCGAAATAACATAGAGCTACACAATTAGGGGTAGTATGTTTTTGATTCATCGGGAGACTGGATGGCCGAAATAACACTAGAGCTACACAATAGGGGTAGCCCTTCTCTGGACTCGCCAAATTAGTGAAAACACTTGTGGTCAAGAGATCTCACTCCTCACATAAGTGAGAAGACCAACCAGACAACACTTGATTGACAAAATATATAATATTTATTACACTGACAGTGAATTTAGGATATATTTGATAAACTGTAATGAAATACGATAAAATATATGCAGATATATTTTTAGTATAAATATTATATTAGAAATGCATTCGATTACATTAAATTATATTTCATATTTAGTTATATCAAACATAGTTTTAGTTAATGTACTATGGTTTGGTTTTCTAGATGGGAATTTGATGTGCTGTGGTTGGTATTTGGGTGCAGGTATGGATTCTTAGGGAAGAGGATTAAGGACATATTTGGACACTTTGGAGGACCTTTGTTTAGTGGATTGGTTGGTCTTAGAAGGCCAAGAGATCATGGAGTTCCCTATTCACTGACTGAAGAGTTTGCGAGTGTGTATAGAATGCACTCACTTTTGCCTGATAAACTCATTTTAAGGGACATCAAATCCACATCTTCAGAACTTGAATGCCCTCCAGTTCTTGAAGAGTACTTCCCTTTCCCCTTTCTTGCTTTGCATATTTAGCTTTTTTCTTTATCTTTTTTCTTTTTCAATGAATGGGAAAGAGATGTTAGAATTTCAACTATAAGCTTGGGTTGGTTTGGTTTTAAATCAAACTGAAAAATTTTAATTATTTCAATAGAATTCATTTTTAAAATTAAATAGAATTAGGTTTAATTTCGGAATTGGACCAGAACTATCAAGCCTAAATCCTAATTCCTTGAAGAAATCAATGCTTATAACCACCAAAAACTAGTTGAAACTAGTGAAAAAATGATTGCTACCTGAGCAAAACCAAATGAATCCACCAAAACAAAATCTACTTTAGGTAGTCCAATTATGGTTCAAGAGTGCCTAGATCTAACACATAACCAATCCTTGGTTTCTTTTGTAAAAATAAACTGAACCGACTGAATACTTACCTGCTAATTTTACTTCCTACACGATGATCAATTCCGAATAATTGTGTTAGGTTAAAAGATTTGAAAATTCATATTTTAGCATGAAATAGGACCAATCCTTTCAGTTTCTTGTTTCCTTGTCTAATATATTGATTCATTAGTTTTGTGTCAATTGCATTAAACAAGAAAGCATTTTGGATTATGACTAAATAGTATTTATAATGATATATGCTATATATAGGGTGCCTATGAGAGAAATGTCAGGAAAGGAAGGAGAGAAAAGATTGTCAAAAATTGGAATGGAGAAAATGTTGGTCTCAATGGGTTATCAAGCAAGTGGAGCTCTTACATTGTGGAACTATCCATCATGGATGAGAAACCTTGTTGCTCATGATATTAATGGAGAAGATAGACCAGATCCTGTTGATATGGCTGCTATGGAAAGTAATTCCCTTACACTTGATTTTTACTTACTGCGATAAAAATGACCGAATACATAAATTTACCTTTGATTTTATTACTTTAACTTTGTGGCACTCTCAATTTTTATTGACTCATCAAACACTTTAACTTGTAAAATTACTACTATTAAACATTTCAAATTTATAAAACTATTATTCCAAAAGTATGCTAATTACGTATCAAGTCGATATTTAGCTGATAAAAAAACCAAAAACCCTAAAAATTATTTATATTAGTGTCAAAATGTATATAATATTACCAAAATTTACAAATTTAAGCGTATAATAGGCCATTTGCAAAATTCAGAGACCACAAGGTTAAAGTTGTAAAGTTCAGAAGTAAATTTATATATTTAAGGCATAAATTCATATTGTGCTTTCCTCGTGATTGAAACATAACTATGGATTTTGGTTTGATTAGTCTACAGAGATAGAGAGAGGGGAGTTGCTAGGTATAATGAATTTAGAAGGAAATTATTGATGATTCCAATAAGCAAGTGGGAAGATTTGACAGATGATAAGGAGGTTATAGAAGCTCTTCATCAAGTGTATGGAGATGAGATTGAAAAGCTTGATTTGCTAGTTGGCCTACATGCTGAAAAGAAAATCAAAGGCTTTGCTATTAGTGAGACTGCTTTCTTTATCTTCTTACTCATCGCATCAAGGTAAATTTCATTGAACCCGTTATGTCAATTTGAATAATTTTACTCTTTTGCATGTTTGTTAGAATGCTTTTGAATGCAAATAATTGATGCTCTACTTGGTATGATTGATTGATTTGCCCTATGAACTTGCTTGCTTTGCATATTTTATCCAACATTGAGTTTTTTTTATGGATTTCAATAGAAACTTACAACCTAAATAGTAGTTGGACTCATTTTTTAGTGGAACAAGTGCATTGACAAATTTAAATTGAGAGAGAGAACCAAATCACTAGTTCTTCTTACCATTTGTCGCACACGTGTATTGACTAGTCGAAAAATAGGCCAAATTTTGAATAAATTATATATTGCTAACAAGTTCAAAGGGCTAGTTAGTCATTTCAAATAATTTAGAATTTGTATTTTTATGATCGTACATATAAAATTTAAATCTAGAACTATATTAATTTCAAACTTTTATTTATTTATTTTTTTGTATGAATGAAAATTCTCCAAGTTTAATTTTATGAACTTCAATATAATTAAACAAAATTCTATTATTTATCAATGAATTTTATGTTTTAAAAATCATTTATACCAAATAAGGGATAAATGTCATTCCTTTGTACATGTTACCCTCCATTACATAATGTAATTTGATACTATAAAATTGTATGTAATGCAATGAATTTTTTAAATTTGATTACATTTCCAGGAGGCTAGAGGCTGATCGTTTCTTCACAACCAATTTCAACTGTCAAACCTACACAAATGAAGGGTTAGAGTGGGTTAACAAGACAGAGACGTTGAAAGATGTAATCAATCGCCATTTCCCTGAAATGACGAAGAAATGGATGAAGTGTTCAAGTGCATTTTCAGTTTGGGACTCAAAACCAGATCAAGTGAACTACATACCCTTGTATTTGAGACCTGCCCCTTGAAATGCTATCTTCCTATGATAGGAACTAGTCTTTTTGCAGAATAATACTTGTAATTCCCTCTTTCTTTTTTTTTACCTTTTTTTTTTTTTTGAGGCAAAATAATACGTTGTATTAGTTGAAATAGTTTTAAGCACAAAATTGTAGAAATATGGATAATGTTGCACAAAGAAAACATCAAACAGGGACCTCAGCTGCACATGAGAGAATATGTATATATACAAATGAGTGTGCAAAATAATGTTTTCGAGCACATCACAAAGGATTCATATAGTTGACTCTAACTAGTTTAGTTTAATTGTTATCATCATCTTCTCGGTTTTCATGGAATCGTGGGAATTTGGAATAGATTAAAAAAAGAAAAGAAGAAAGTAGCCAGTGGCTGAGGAGGAGGAACTTGCCTGAGGAGGGGATTAACTAGTATGGAAATGAGTTATATCTAAATTAAATATTGGGACTCTAGCATTTTAGTGCCCAATCAGGCTTTTTATCATAGTAAAGTGCTCTTTACAGGCCAACCAGATTTGTTTTCTAAGTCCTATTCTTTGTTTTTCATTTTAGATTGTACCAAATAATATACGTTAAGGCATATACAGACTATACATGTCAATATAATGCTAAATAGCTCATTAATTCACATTTTTAAAGACTGCTCTTCAGTAAACTGTCCTCACCTTCAGATGCTTCAGAGGTTGCAGTTCAAATCCGAATAAATTAGCTGCCAAAACATGTCTCCCTGGTTCACAATGACTCTAAATCAATATTCAGCCCTCTGAAAATAAATAAAAAATAACCCGGCTATAAGAAACAATTCACAATGATATATGCACATCCCTTGGCTATGTTAATGTAACATGGCATAAATCAAAGGCTGAATATATAATTTAACCCCTACAGTTTAACAAAAAAAAAAAAAAAAAAAAAATGTGACACCCTTAACTTCTCTTTTTTATAATAATCTCACACCTCGTCATGCTACACTTGAAAATGTAGTATCTAGTAAATTAATAAGCATTTAATCTACATTTTTTTGAAGTTTTCAATCTCCCCCTCCGGTTTTGTGTCAAATTGGATGTCAAAAAAAGGCTTCCAAAGAATCTATGGATATCAGGAAGACTCCCCTTGACGTTTAAAATGACTGGAAGTTTGAAAATGACATTACGATGTTTAATCAAAGTGAAACTTTGATATAATTTATATTCATCCCCATAAACTTAACCCTAATCCAAATAGCGTTTTTAATCCATCTAGGCAAAGGAATTGCTTCTTTTAGTAGCAGACTAATTAATAAGTAATTTATGTTTTAGTAGGGTCTAATAAGACTAACTTCAACAATTTCATACTTCAGTTTTCTCCATTTAAAGTCATAGCCTCTATAGACATATCTGGTTTTTTGTTGAACTATTAATTTACTGTGAGAACTTAGAATTCTACATTGGCCATCTGAACTTTCAATTCCATTTATTGTAGTCTTCAAGATAAGCAATGGATTAGCAAAGGTGAACCAGTGTCTAGAAGAAGGCTGGTGGGTTTTCCTGATGGAAAGAATTGGAGTTTGGTTATAGAATTGATAGATCTCTCGTCTTTTGTTTCTTTGCTATGTTCCTTGCCATTCAGAAAGAGATTCTGGGAAAGTTTTTCCAAAAATGAAGTGTAAAAAATAAAAAAGTACTTTTACCAGTTTGGTGGGTAAAAGATAAGATGATTCCTATTACCTTCAATGGTAAAACTCAAGTCTGGCTTACAAGCTCAGGTAATGGTAGCATGCATTGATGCTATACGTATGCATGCACAAAGAGTTTGTATATGCACATGTTTCATAAGGATATTTGAGATATCCAAAGAAGCATCAGAAGAACCTCAAGATCACATGATTACTAGAAGAACATAGAGCAGTAGGATAAATATCAGTATTTCATCCAACTATTAGAAAGACATTCCGCAAAGCAAAAGAATGATGCATGTCCAATCTAAGTGTGCAGGAGCATCCAAAAATTAGAATTTTTTTTTTTTTTAGTTTTCCTTTTTTATTTAGGATTCTGATATAGTATATTAATTAATTAGGAATATTATAAGTTTCCTTCTTTATTTAGGATTTCTATTAATAGAATACTAACTAATTAGAATTACTTTTCAGTATAGAATTAGATTTGTCTTAACTAGTATAAATAGGACAAAACTAGTTAGTTTATGTATTGTATTTTTCTCTATTAGTTCAGAATTTTTATTCTAAGATTTTATTTAGAAACAATGATGTTATTTTGTTCCAACTACAATCACCCTATTCTAGCCTAGTTATTGAGAATTAATTGCCATAAATTCTCCCCGTGTCACTAAGCCACTTTTTACCTTCACATCAAAAGGATGTTATAATAACTTCAGATCAGTATATGGCCACAAATTTAAAATTCTAAGGTCATGAACTTTGAAGGAACAACACTAGCCAATTCAGAACAGGTTACCATATCATAAAGATAAAGTATTAAACAAACATCAGAATAAATTTGGAAGCCTGACCACTAAATGGAAGTATTACGACAACATGTAAATATTAGCTCTAATGTTTTAAAGATTTCCCATCAATCACTGTTAAACTATAATATAACTCGAGCTAATTCTGTGATAGTCTTGGTTAATGACATGCAATACTCAATACGCAAATAGAAGATAAATGCCAGTTTCTGTGCAGTCATTATGAAATATTTGGATCATTGTATCAAATATAGAAGGAAAAAAGAGGAAGTGCAATACCTGAAATTCCATCATCCTACTTCAGAGGCTTCAAACCCTGCAAAAAGCTCATGATAATGATTCTTTTCTGCCTTCAAAAGAAAGGTGGAAAACATGACAGTATATAATCAATAAGAACTTGAAAATATTTTAGAATGCACAGTAAAGAACTGCTTTACAGCATGAGGGAATCAAAATTTTATTGACTTACAGATATTGGATTGTCGTCAAGCAAATGCATAATGGTGTAATAGACAGATGATGAAATGTAAAACATAAATTTCATCCTATAAACTAAACATCTTTCAGCCTTTTTCATTCTCCTCTGATACTACCATGAAATGGAGAAGAAAAAAGACTCATGACGGACAAAGAAACTTGAAGACAAGCACAATAACATGAAACAAAGGAAAGAAAGAGGTGCAATAGAAGAGTTTCAGAAACCAAATCATGGAAAATATTTGATGGGAAATCTTGGTCCAAGCACAGTAACTCTTTCTAGTTGGATAAACAATGTAGGAACATAAATGCCATTTAAATAATGTTCATTCTTAGACAGTATAAAGTGCATCAGAACTCAATGTCAAAATCCTTTTTTTAAGATTTTTAACATGAATCGAGAATGTCGATTTTGTCAAAAAGAAAGAATATACAAAATATGATAGAGCCAACTTTTACACTGCACAGGTGTATAGCCAGTTTATTTATTCTCTTTATCTCTCTCTCTCTCTCTCTCTCTTTTTGGTGCAGGGAAGGGAGGGTGTTTAGCCATCATCAAACATTTCAAAGAAATGAGTGACCAACTATAAACTAATAAAAATAATTAATTGAATCCTGACTTTATTGCCAAAAAAAATTTTGAAACATGAATTTTCAAAGAAATGAATATTGAACGACCAAAATATAAACTCATAAATGCAACTAATTGAATCCCGACTTGATTGCAAAAAAAAAAAAAAAAAAAAAAAAAAAAAAAAAAAAAAAAAAAAAAAAAAAAAAAAAAAAAATGAAAAATGAATTTTTAAGCTATATGTAAAATATTCTAAAAAGTACTTGATATTTTCCAATATAATTTGACCAGTATAAAATATTTTTCCAATTAATTTTCATTATGCAGACTGAACAAAAAATAAATCATTTCTCATAAAATGAACCTTAGTTTCTTTCTACTGCTTTTTATTGATTATCCTTCAGCTGCATATGATTGATGGATCAATTGAAAGATAACTTACGAAAATGCTCTTCTTTAAGTCCATAGCACTTTTTTCTCATTTGCTACAATACATTTGCTACTTCTAAGTGTCATAATTAATCACATTTTCATCGCTACCCTGAAGTGATCCAGGCTAATAAAAGCAAAATCATCTGCATAACACAAGGCAGAAGGGACAAGGTTTTAAGCAGGGGATTTTCTAGTCTGAGTGTATCTTGTCTTCAAAAAAAATATCATATGCTTTCAACTCAAAAAACTTTTGCCTTTTGTTTTGTTAAGTAAGATTTACACTTCAAACCCAAGCCAATCAACTTGTCATTTACTACCTTAGAAAAGGCTCGTGTGATGCATTATTTGCATGGTCACGACACTGTCAGTTGTTTAAAATATGCGTTTGGTACTAGACAGTAGAAAGATAAAGAAACTACTCTTAATGGGATGATAAGTAGACTTGACTAGAGCAATTATGGAATACAAAACAAAAAGAGCCTGCGTTTGACTAAGAAAAAGGTGAACAAGTACAAACATTACATCATATTGAAGAAGACTAGAATTTTGATTACTTTCAAATGAAATTCCTATAAGAGATTGCCCTAGAATGTCATTTACAATGGATTATAGATGTTTTAGACATCATCAAACCCAAGTTTAATTAGATTTTTGCAACTTGATTGTTTGAAGCAACCCACTGTTCCTGGGTGCTACCAAAGTATGTAAGCATTCTTAAATGAAGATGATTGTGTCTTCTACCACAACTAAATAGTAATAGCAAAACATGTGAACCATTACAATAGCTTGTACCATAAATCATCAGTGTTTGTACCTTGGAAGTCCTCAAATCATTCACAGCCATGCGAAGAGAGTCATCCGATAGTAGCAACCTCGATAGTGCCCCTGTGCTTAACCTGCAGGAGTGAGATTAATAGAATCAAGTCATCAATCGTGCTTAGATAGTGCCCCTGTGCTTAACCTGCAGGAGTGAGATTAATAGAATCAAGTCATCAATCGTGCTTAGTCAACAAACGAGTTTTAAGCCTAAATAGGAAGAGAGATTTCTTTCCTAATCAAGCAAACTTTGAAAGGAAAACTTGATACTTCATTCTTATTTGCTTACAAACGAGAGTTTGTATAAGAGCAAAATTAGATGTAACTCTGAATTTAATGCCAACAAAGAGAAGTTCTTGTCGATAATGTTTTATGATATCCAGGAACACCTAGTTAATATATCTATCTAGCCCAAAGAGCCTAGCTACTGGCAGGATAGAAAGTTCAAGATCATGTACCCAAGCAATTTTGCTGCTTCTGATACAGAACCCTCAACAGCAAAGATTAGATCCAGAAGAGCTTGCATCCCCTGCATTAAAGAGTTCTATAATCTTCCTTTGCTCAGTCGATAAAAAAAAAAGTATTACCAATTTTTTTTTTTTTTTTTTAAAAAAAAGGTATTCCCAATGAAAGCGAAAAAAAAAAAAAAAAGGAAGAAAAGAAACAATATCAAAACAAATTTAGGATTATTAGGTCCAATTTGTGGACCGCATTCTGGACCTCTAATAGTTGACTTAAGAGGAAGAATTTGAAGAAGCTCAGGAGGAGGCAAATACGAATTGAGATCCACATTGTTCCTGACTAGCTCACAATTAGTACTTCGTTTATGTTGTTATAGTTCAAAAAAGGGGGGGGGGGGGGGGGGGGGGGGGGGGGGGGAGGGGGGGGGGCGGGCCGGCGGGGAAGCCAAAAATACCTTTGAAGAAGCTAAATGAGTGCGCAGGCGCCTTAAAGGCTGAGCACGATTCTTGTGCTGGAACGGTCCTCAACTGGGGGGGCGCCGGCGGGGAAGCCAAAAATACCTTTGAGAGCTAAATGAGTGCGCAGGCGCCTTAAGGCTGAAGCACGATTCTTGTGCTGTGAACGGTCCTCAACTGCCTATATTATGTCATTTAAACAAATGAACAAACATGTAACATGCATTCAAGATAACAAATTGTGCAATCCACAGACCCAAAAAAAAAAAAAAAAAAGAATCCTGACCTGAGAAATAACACCGGTAGGGAGGTGCTTAATACGGACGGCAGACTCGCGCTTGTTCCGGTGCTGACCGCCAGGGCCTGAGGCCTTGAAAGTGTCCATCTCGCACTGTCTCATTAGTTCCTCATCTGATAATTCCAAATATCTCTTTCCTTGTTCATTGCTAGTAGTAAAGCACCGCAATTGTCCCTGTTGAAATTCTGGCTTTCTTGTCGTCGTTGTCACAATTGCTTTGTTGTAGAAACTATAGCAGTAATTTGACACAGTGCCGCCATAACTTGTGTTTCTGCCTGCAAGTTTGAAAAGAAGAACTGATTTCAATGCCAGCTGAGCTGCCATTGCCGTTTCATAAAATGACTTGAAACTGAAAATGATGGAAAAGATATTAATCTCCTTTAACGGCTTAATAAACAAAAAAAATACTAAACCCATATAAACTTGGGCTGATTGTAATGGGCCTAAGATGTTCTATGACTTTGAGCTGGCCCATTCGCTTTAAAAGGCCGGACCTACCTTATCGTCCAAATTTGACGTAAACTATTGGGTGGTGGGTCATCTCTGTTATTGGTCCGTACAAAATGATAATATGACAGTACTGTAACTTTAAACAACACTATTTTACGCTTTGGCTCCAAATTTTGACATTTGCTAATCTTCCCGCCATTTTCTCTGCCTTAATAAAATTAGGTAAAAATCAAAATCCTAATTATCTGATAAAGAAAAGAAATAGAGCAGCAACTGCAACAGCCAACAGCCAAAATAAGCAAATGGGTATCAAAGATCTTCTCAGATTCATGAAAACCTATATTGAACCAGTTCACATCAAGAAATACTCTGGCAAGAGAGTAAAAATCTAACCTTTTCTTCTATAATTTTTTTTTTCTTTTTTTGTTACTCAATTTTTAAATATTTTCAGGTGGGTATTGATGCGTATTCATGGCTTCATAAAGGAGGTAACTTCCTTAATCTTCGAGTATAATTAATTATATTTTTTCGGTGAAAAATGAAAAGTAAATATATATATTTTTTAAATTTGATAATTTTTGTGTTGGTGAAACTTGTTACAGCTTACTCATGTAGTATGGAGATATGTCTGGATCTAAAAGGCGATAAAAGGCTGCGATATTTGGAGTATTTTATGCACAGAATCAATCTTCTTAGACACTACAAGATAACCCCAGTTGTTGTTTTTGATGGTGCTAGCGTTCCTTGCAAAGCTGCAACTGAAAATGAAAGACACAGGTAGCGTACTATGTTTATTTTTATAGATTACCCATTTGGGATTTTTAGAAATGGTATTTCGGCATTTGATTTTTGTTTGTGGATTTATCTTTGGTTTTTGTTAGAAGGAGAGAAGCTAATCATAAGTTGGCTATGGAGAAACTTAAGGAAGGGAATGTTAATGCTGCTAGTGATTTCTTTCAGGTATAGGAGTGGGTATTTTATCTTTTTATATTTTTTTAATGTTTAATACTAATTCTTAGCTTGTTTATGGATTTTATTTAAAACCGTTTCATTTCAGCTTTCCGAGCAAATTGATGGAATTTTTATTTTGGTTTTTTTATTGAACCAAGTTTTTGTACTAAATGGTCTCTTCAAAGGTTTTGGTAATTTACCCTAGGTTTACTGAGTCCAGAATTTCTACATTTCTTCTTATTTCATGTCTTCTAAATTTTATTGTGAATTTTGTTTCCTGTTTGATTTTGTTCTGGAAATTACAAAAGCAAGGTTTAGCCATCACAAAGTTCTCGTTCAATCTTTATCTATTCTGTTTAAATTTTACATTCATATGATCTGGATGAACGTTTGGCTACTTTCCCAACAATCTTAACAATCATCAATTCACGTTTACTCTTTTGTTGTAACTTTCAGAGAGCAGTGAGTATCACCCCACTCATGGCACGCAAACTAATTCAGGTACATAATTGTTGTAACATCCATTTGTTGTACATTACATTTCATGACATGATATGCTAAGTTCTGCTCTATGCTTACTTTTCACATTTTGAAATCAGATCTTTATATCCTATGATATGTTTAGTTATGTCTTATTGTCGCCTTTCAGATCTTGAGATCAGAAAATGTGGAATTTGTGGTAGCTCCATATGAGGCTGATGCACAGTTAGCATATTTATCAAGTCTTGAAGCAGAAAAGGGTGGCATAGCAGCAGTTATCACAGAGGATAGTGATCTATTGGCATATGGTTGCCAAGCTGTAAGAACTTCCACGAAACTTTGATTTGTTGGAGATGGAGGTTTATTGCTCTCCTGATCACTCGGTTGTTCTAATTCATTATTGAAACTATTGGTATTGTCTTGTCTTGATTTTTTTTGCTTGCTAACAGATCATTTTCAAGATGGATCGATATGGTAATGGTGAAGAGATGGTTCTAGACAAGGTTTTTGATGCTGGGGCTTGCAAACCTTCATTCAAATATTTCAACAAGGAATTATTTATAGGTGATGGTTCTGTAAAAATTTTTCAAAACAATTATGTTATTAGAAATTTATATTACAAACTAGAAGCAGATAGTGCATTTAGAAACAAAGAAGCAATTGAACTAAGAAGAAAAGAACCAAAGAAAGGAAGAAAACGGGAAGACGATAACACTGTTGTACGAGTAAGTTTGGATTGTAAATTGGCTCATGTTTTGTCATATTTACAGGTATGTGTGTCTTAGCTGGTTGTGATTTCCTTCCATCTGTTCCTGGGATTGGGATTGTTAAGGCTCATTCCTACGTTTCTAAGTATCGAAACTTGGATCGTGTAAGTTTACTCCTGGCTTTTGAGATGTCCATATAATTAATCACATTTCATAAAGAGCAAATATATGAAAACATCCTTCAAGCTTTCTGGGATATATAACTGAGTAATGGCTTTTTAATACATATATATTCTCTAGTAGTTTGATCTTCTCTTCAATGTCTATATAATATAACAAAACAATACAAATAGTCTTTAATTTTTTTGGTTTAATTCTTGTCTATTTGCTCATCAAGTTTAGCATACTTGTTCTCTAACAAGCAGTGGCATGTTTATTTTAGTATCTCTACCGGAGTGGCTTGAGACTAAATGCAAATGCTGAACATAACATCAACATGTGCTAGTTTATTAGAAAAATAAGTGGCCAATTGATTATTCTATTGGAAACATTTATAAATCAACTATGAAGAATTATGTCTGAAGATCAAATGTCTGCAGGTTTTATCAGTTCTGAAGTTGGAGAAAGGCAGTCAAATGCCTGAAGATTACTCCAAATCTTTCAAAGAAGCGCTTGCAGTTTTCCAGCATGCTAGAATGTAAGTCAACTGCAAAATTGACTAATTTAATATTCCTGACCTTATGTTTCTGATTTATTTATTTATACAGATATGATGCCGAAACGAAGAAACTCAGACACATGAAACCACTTCCACAAAATCTTCTGGATTCTTTGGATGGACAGCTAGATTTCCTTGGACCGTATCCTATTTCTATTTAGTTAATTCTGTTTCAAAAATTTTGTAACATCTACAAAGGTATTATTAGAAGTAACTCCTAGTTTTAGGCTTTAGAATCTAAATTTTGGGCATTTTATGGTATTTGATTATTGTGCTATAAAACTGCATTTCATTCAGTGTGTATCTGGTGTGTATTGTTCTTGCCTTGACTCATTGTCAATAATATCAGAGAGCTTCCCCCTTCAGTAGCAACTGCGATCGCTGAAGGAAACTTGAATCCATCAAACATGGAGGCCTTTGATTATTTTCCAAGTTCTGAATGTCAGCCAGATCCCATTGTCATCCAAAATCCTTGTATGCTCCAAAAAGATGAATCCACTGTGGTTTCCAGGCGAAAAGGCTGCTTTATAAGCATTTCTTCACGTAAGGCCAGAGAAAAAGATACTACAGGCAAGTTGTTTATCCATTATACCTATTACAAAATGGTTCATATCTGAGATGAGATTGGCATATTTTACATTAATGACTTCATGATTGTAGGTATGGCAATGAATGAGGATCCAGTTGTTACCGAAAGGAAGTACATCAATGAAGCTATAACACTACAGAAACTAATTATGCCACAAGAAATTCTTTCGAGTACAGAAAAAGTTGTGCTTCCTGATGAAGCTCCACTAAAGATTCCTAACAACCCATTTGCAATAAAAAGTACTACTGAAGCACGTTCAGTTGTTTTGGAGAATGACAACTCAAATTTATTATGTTCAACTCCTGATAGGGATCCATCAAATGATTCTGGCAATAGTCCTTCCAAGAAAAGAAAACAAATCGAAATAGACTTGCATCAGAAAGAGAGCACTGATGAACAAGCATCAGAGGTGATTGATGTAGAAATGTATGTTACTAAAGAATCTCAAGAAAGTGTGAATTCTAGGCCTAGAAAGATTTCCAATAGGAAAGTTAGAAGCAAATTTGAAAAACCAAAGAAATGTGATTGTAAGACTGCAGATAATAAGCAGAATACAATCTTGAATTTCTTTTCTCGCGTGTAATTTTTCTTTCCTTGAGGGAAAAATTATTAACTTAGCTTCTTTTCTTTTTTAAAATATCATTTATTATTTAATTTCTTAATATATTTCTATTTAATGTACATTCACATTCTCAATTGATATCTATTATTTAATATTATATTTTGAAAAAAAAACTAAATAAAAAATATTAATTTAATTATATTAATTAGTCTATCTATGTGAAAGCAAACTAGACCTATATATATGGAATGGAATGGAGGAACTCAAAAATGATGGTCAAAGGATACAAATTAAAATTTTATATTAAATACATCCTTAGCAATTATCCTCGTACCCACCTCATCCCTAGAGCGGTAATAATAATTTTCCCATCTTTTAGTTATTAATAATTAGCCCCTTTTCTTTCAATGATTGTTTATCATTCTGTAAGTTATCTTTTCATCGAGGTCCGAATGAATGGAAAAGAAACATTAAAATGTGAAAATTTGAAAGGTATAGCTATTGAATTTGGAGTTAGAGACTGGAGTTGAGTTTAAAATTTAGTTTCATGGTCTAGTAGTATACATCATCGGCAAGTTATTTTGTGACTAGGCCAAAGATAAAACAGGTTCTTGTAAACATGGATTACTTTTATTTAATAGATTAGCTATTCATAGCCTTATAATTGGGCATGGAAGATCATAAAACATTAGCACTACAAAACCATTATCCTCTGGAAAACTGAAATTCATCGAGACTAATGCTTCTTTCGCTCCATGAGTTGCTTGAACCAGTACGCAGACATTTTCGGATACCTCTTTAGGTTGGTGTAATCAACATAAACAATGCCAAATCTTGAAGTGTAGCCGGATCTCCATTCAAAGTTGTCAAGCAATGACCAAGCAAAATATCCGATCACATTAGCTCCATCATCAACTGCCTTCTTTAATTGTGTCAAATAGCTCCTGTAGTAGTTGATTCTAGTTGTATCATGCAATCCCTTTGGAAGTGTGACATTGCCAGGATCATCCATGCCTGTATGCAGTGACGAACCAAGAATTAAAGTTAAAGGGGTTAAAAAAAAATTCAATAGTTAAGGTAAAATTGAAAAGATTTACTATTTTAAAGGATAAGATAAAAAAATTTCAATATTTTATAGGATAATTCTCTAAAAAAATTTTGGTTAGGGTGGCGGGGATGGGGGCGGGTGCTACCCCTGGCCCCCTCCATCCATCAACGCCTGTATGCATGAAAATCATAGTAAACAAACCTCACAAGTCCTGGTGAAAGTATAACCAAATAGTGTCTTTGAGCTTTCGCTTAGTGGCATTGAGTTCTTCTCCAACGCAGGTATTTTGCACTCATTAAATTTGGAGTTACATTTAGTAAGTTGTAATGTAGTGTATTCGAAAGTATTTCTAATTTTAATGTTTATACAAGAAATATATTTCATTATATTTCATTAAGCTTCCATAATGTATGATTATATCTTAATTTTATAAATCGTTCACTCGCTTGATGACTTAAAGATTAGACTTGCTGCTCTAAAGCTCAAGTTGAAGCCTAACTAATAAAAAATAAAATAAAAATAAATAGAAGGAACATGAGTATCTGATGCATACCATTTTCAGATAAGAAGACCGTTGGATTACCATATCGCTCTTTTATGTAAATCAAAGCCTTGTACAAGCCCCATGGTACATTGTAAAGCCAATAAGAGTTTGCCTGCATATATTCAATCAATAAGATGGCCTAAAATGAAAATCATATTCTAAAAATTGCTTGTGATGGTCATAAATTACCCTTGGACCAATCTGCACTCCATTCTTTTCATCTACAAAATTCACAAGAAACAACTTTAAGCAACCAAAGGAGCATATATATATATATATATATAACAAGAAACAACTTTAAGCAACCAAAGGAGCTATTATATATATATATTATATTATATAATATGCACATGGAATTATATTACTAAATATATATATATATATATATATATGCACATGGAATTATATTACTAATTATGTATATTATATTTATCGAAAAAGAGGAAAAGAAAAAAAAAGTTCCTTACAAGCAAATCCAGCATTCCAGTCTTGCTGGTAGCCCAAGTCCTTGGGTTTTGATTGATGAGGATCATACATATAGTAAGTAGTATATTGGTTGATACCAACATAATCTATTGAGCCCTTCACTATCTTAATCTCTTCTTGTGTGAACTTGGGTAGCCTGTTACCAACAATATTTTGCATTGTTTTTGGATACTCACCATAAACAATGGGATGAATAAACCTGCAGCATTATGCGAAAATACAGTTATTGACATTTTTTTTATGAATTTACATAATGCAACTGGAATTCCCTCTCCCTGCTATTTTATGAAATTCATGAAAAATATTAAAAAATATACATCAACTTCAAGTCATCTTGCAAGAATGCGGTCATCGCCAAAGTTACATAGTCACGGTTGACATTATCGTGCATGTGTTTAGAAAAGTTCCGGTATCAGCCTAGTCAATGTATCACTGTCGTGACGACTCACCATGATGACTGTGTCAGTATGCTAAGCTATGGTCGATATTTAAAACCATGCTCTTCAAGTTCTATTCTTTTGCAACAATATTTAATTAGTGGTGTCTAATCAGGTAATAATTATCATTAGAAGCATATCAACTTCATAAATATTTATTTAAATGTTTTTTCAAGTTTCAAGCATTAAGGCAAAGAAAAAAAAAGGCTTACCATCCCACATGAAAGTCTCTTGCTCTTTGAGCAGCATAGTTGTCAGCTTTTGATCTGGTGAGAGGTTCATACCAAACAAAATCTAAGAGAATTCCTATCCTTCCCTTTTGCTTTTCCTGCAATTTACTTATTTATCAATAAACACAAAATTAACAGATTCCAAGAAATCAAATGAATATCATCTAAATCGAAAACAAAAAGGAATAGGTGCTAACTTGATATTTTTCACGATATCTCTGAACTGCAGCTGCATGAGATAAAATCAAATTATGTGCAACAATATAAGGCTCAGTTGCAGAATTTCCAGCTGTACAATTTCCAAAGGCTTTGGAGCATCTCCCAGGAGCAAAGTAACCATTATCATATCCAAGTGCAGCCACTACTCTAGGTTCATTGAATGTCATCCAGTTCTTTACTCGATCACCAAAGGTCTTGAAACAAAAGTCTGCATAATCTGCAAAATCTTTCCTGTAGAATTGTAAAATCCAACTCTTATCCCTTGTCTGAGATATAAATGCAGTTGAATTTCATTTGAAAATTGTAGAATTTGATTTAGATGTATTGGATTTCATAAGATATCAATAAAATGAATAGTTTCAGTCATCGCAAAGGTAAAAACAAGAAATTCCAAATGAATTCGAGAAACCTTTATGGAAGTCATTTATACCAAACAAGCTAGAGATGGTTTGCTCAATGCTGCAATGTAATCACCTTCAATTCTCTAAAAAGATAAAAATACGTACACTACTTGGCGACCCAACAGTCCCTTATACTTCTTCTCAAGTGCAAGGGGAAGATCATAGTGATAGAGATTTGCATACGGAGTGATGCCTGCAAAACAAAAAGTATATAATATAATATTGCTACTGAGACATATATATATAAATCACTAAGATTTTCATTTGGAGCTAAACCTTTTTTGAGCATGTAGTCAATTAATCGATTGTAGTATGCAACACCCTTCCAATTCACTTTTCCAGTTCCATCTAAATTCAAGTCAAAGATTAGGCCAAGACAAAAATATTTCACATATATAAGCATCATGCGCTTTAAAAAGGTTAAAGCAAGAACAGGGAAACAAGAAGAGTTAACTACCTGGGAAAATTCTAGACCATGAAATTGAGAACCGATAAGCATCAAAGTTTAATTTTGCCATGAGATCCACATCTTCCTGTAACATGAGAAGAAGTGTGACCCATCAAAGAAACATTCCACCTTGTCATCTGCAGCCTTGCAACCAAAGCTTATAGAAAACCATTCCATTTAATCAAAAAAATCCTAAAATTTAGTAACCTTGTAAATAAGTTAGCCAATGGCTGAAGGTTAGCCTATTTAGAAACAACAGCTAGGCCATTTGACTAGTAGCCCAGCAGTCTGAGTGACTGCCCTGAGATCATATTTTGGAATCCTATAGTCTACATCACCTCTAAATATATGCCAAAAAAAAAGAAATAAAACCTAAGATTCAAACATCTTTACAATTTGAATAATTAATCAAAAATAAATAAATAAAAGTTCTCTACAGTTCTGGGCATGCTTCTTTGTTCAGATTAAGGTTAATTAGTACAACTGCATATAATTGCAAAATTTAAATTTCTTCTTTTAAAGGTAAGCTTTTGTGAGATAAACGTGCCTTCTTGTTGCTCCAAATTTTCCTTATACAGTATTTTTATATTCCAGTATTGCAGACAACCAATTATAATTTTTTTTTTTTTGAAAATAGACAATCAATTATAAATGATTGGTTCAGTCACCATCTACTTATTTTTAGCAAGTTTCTTTCTCGTTTCACTTCACCAGAATCAGAATTTGAGCCTAGCCAGCTAACCAGCCTCACAATGGTATTATTTTCCTTAATTGGTGAATCCCTTAATTGGCTGGCATTATTTGCCATAACCATTTTTGTTCAGGTAAAAGCAAAAAAGTTGTTGCCTCACTTAAACTGTGTAAATTGATTGGTCTTTAATCTTATCGCACACTAGAGAAGTCAACTTTGGTGTGCAGAACTAGGGAATATTTGAGAGATAGACAAACATGTGGACAAAATTTGGGTCAAACCAAAAAATCGAACCTACTGGTTTGGTTAGATTTTAAACGCATTTGGTTTGGTTTTCAGTCTTTATAAAAAATCAAAATGTTTTGGTTTCACTCGATTTATTATATGAAAGTGAAGAACATAGAAATAAGTCGAACCTGACAAATTGAACCAAAAATTCAGTTTATTTTTTCTATATAAAAATTCAATTTTGATTTGAATTGAACCAACCGAATGATTAGAGATTTTGTAAGTTTTGCTTATTCAGTCAATGTGATGATATGAAGTGAAGAAAAATTGGCACCAGTTTTTTCATAAAAAAATGGAAAAAATCTCTATAATAAATTATTTTCAGAAAGTATAAATTACTCATTAATTTAGTAAGTTAGTGTATGAGACAGTTCACAGGCTCATAATATTTTAGTGTGCACATAATCCAAAGCAACATCCATGGACGACCAAGGACCATATATTGCAGAATCATATCTAGTATATGATAAACAGAATATGAGACAAGGATGAGTACATACTTTGTAGCGGTGATATTGGTCCACTGAAACCTCTCCCGTCGCATTATTGGCAACAATCCCTGTTCCCACGTGATAATCACATGTCATACAATATCATATTATTATTATATTACTAAAATACAGAAATACATCTGCAATATTCTTAAATTACATAAATTCAAAAATTTATTAAATAATTTTAATTTTTACAATTAAACTATAATTCTCAAAATAATTTTCAAATCACCCATCTGGTTGGTTCAAGTCATGGAAATTTTTTTTTTTTTAGAAAAAATAGCTTAAATTAATTCTTTCTCAAGCTCGAGTGAAAATATTTTGTGCACTACCCATTAGGTGTGATTTAATTGATACTTTCACGAGGGAGATCTCAAGTTTGAATTCTCTTGATTAAAAATTTTCATTAATTTAGTAAACTAAGAGAAAGCTTAGCCCAATTGTATAGCTCATACCGTATTAGTTCGACCAATAAATTAAAAAAACTATATATTATTTAGTGTTATTTTGACCAAAAAATTTTTAAAAAAAATTTGTGCACCAAGTCATAGTAGCTAACACAATTTTTTTTTGTCAGCACAAAAATTTTGTCACACCGACATACATTTCTGGCAATAAAATTGTATTCCAAATATACCCTCAAATTCAAGTGGAAAATTCCAAACGCACCCTCAAATTAGTTTTGTTCAAGTAATTATGAAATTTATTATAATTAGATTAGAAAAAGATAAGATAAGATTAGTTTCTTTTCTTGTGCCATATATGTCACCATAATATCCAATCACCGAACATAATTTCTTAATAATTGTAATATTATATGCTATTAATTGTAATTGAAATTAAATTAAATTACCAGGGATTTTAACAAACTCATCCCAAATGCTGGGGCCACGACCGTCCTTGTCGGCCATGCCTTCAACTTGATAAGCCGAAGTCGCCGTTCCAAACAAAAATCCCGCCGGAAAGCTCTGTCGACTCAGCCCTCCGGTGTCAAACTTTATCTTCTCTGGTTGCCGCCAATCTCCGCCGTCAACCTCCGCTGCATCCGCCATGCACAGTACAGTAAGCATACATATGAACAATGGCAACTGCCATGAGCCTCCTCTCATCTTCAGCAGAGAGATTAGAGAGAGAAGGAGAAAATGCTAATGGTAGGAGTGAGTGAGAGTGAATGGTTTCAGAAGCTTATTTATAGAGCTGGATGGAGATTTTTCCATTTCACCCATTTATTATTTATATATTTCATTTTTATTTGAGACAAAGTATAAAAGGAAAGAAAAAAAAAACGACAAACTAAATCACAAGTTATCCGAAAAGAAATCAACGTATAAGGAAAAATAACTAAGATGAGTTGGCGCCACATCATGTGCAATGAGTGTGCAGTGTTCACTGTTATGATCTTGCATTATAATTTTTTTTTTTTTTTTTCTTGTTATGATCTTGCATTATTAATTTTTTATTTTTTTTTTTTTTTTTACTTATATATACACATATCTGGTTGACGAACAAAAATAGTGTTGCTAAAAATCTAATCACAAATCAAAACTATTTACTAATTTAATATTTTTCTTTCTAAGAAAAAAGAGAATTGCACTAAAATCATCAACTCAATTACTGATTTCAGTACAATAGAAAAAGTATCAAGCAATGACAAACAGTCGATAAAAATAATTATATAAATAAATAATAATTTATATTTTCTATTTAGACCATCAATCGAACTTGTGATTTATCTAAAATAAAAAATTTTAATTGTCATATGGAAATTTTCATTGGGGCACATAATGCATTTAGTGGTATTAGTGCAAATATGGAATGTGACCACTAGCAATAAAAAGTACACGAAAAAAGAGAATATTATCTTATTAAGAATCCACTAAGTTTACTAATGATTTTAATGCAAAAATATTTATTTACTCAAAATATACGTATACATATAGAGTAGTTGCTTTATATGCTTCCAATCATTGAACCCAATAAAACCCATACATCTTTCCCCAGGTGGGCGAGGCAACGTCATCTCAATATATAACCTACTTTCAATACCATCTATCTATTTTAATTTTATTGATTGAAAAAAAAAATATAAAGATAATTTTTTATTTTGATTGGTTATACTGCTTCCCTATTTAAACTTAAATTTTATTGGCTAAAAAATATAATTAAATATTATATATTGAATTCTAAATATATTCTTATTTAAGAATTAAATTAAAAAAATAAAATAATAAATATATGTAAAGATTTTTTTTTTTTGGGAAAATTATTATTTTCATATGTAAAGAAATTTTAATCGTATAAAATTAAGGGTTTGCAAATCGACAGTTCAGTTTCGAACCGAATGGAACTATAAGAACCAAAAATTTAAAAACCATATTATTTGAAACCGAAGCAAATTGAAATAAATTCGAAACTTGAACCAAATTGGTCGGTTCGATAGGTATCGATTTGGTCAAACGGTTCGATTTTACTCATAAAATAAATATTTTGGAATAACTGATCTAATGGCCGAAAACGAAAATTATGGAAGTCGAAACCGAATAACCGAACTAAAAACCGAAAATAATTTGATTTTATTTTTTTCAAAATTTGCTTACCCCTGTATATAATGTCTACTTATTTATGAATTTTTTTTATTATAATGATATTAATTTTATTGGTTGAAAAATGAATATAATTTATTTTAATTGGTTATATTACTTCCTTATTTAAACTTAAATTTTTTTGTCATCCTGTCTACATGTCTAGATGTTGCCCTGCTTCTATTCCTCTGATTATTTGGCCCGATGCTTGTGACATTAGTTATTTTAGATAGTTCTTGTTTCTCTCCTTATTGTTAGCAAAATAAATAAATAAATACTATATATTTGATTGTAAATATAATTTTTATAAGAATTAAATCAAATAATAAAATAATAAATATATGTAAAGATATCGAGCATTATTAATGATTGTTGTATTGTGCTCGTTGAATTACAAGATAGTTTTAATATTAGATATTGATAATATATAATAACAAAAAATATAAAAAAAAGTAATATATTAATATTGGAATCCTAAATAAACTCTAACTTTATCTAACAGTATTATGGCTGAGCGAGCAAATGGTTAGGTTCAAACTAAATCGAATCGAAGCCATAAAATATAAACAAAATTTCTTTACAACAAATCGAACCAGATCAAAGTTTGTAAATGAATCAAATCAATTGAACCAAATCTATTGGTTCGATCTATTTTTATTGGTTATACCATTTCGGTTTGATTTTAAGCCCAACCGCCGAATTTTTGTGCAACAAAATTAAACCGAACAACAAATTTGGTTCAAACTGAATGAATTGATCAACCAAACCTCTTTTGGACATTTGACCTAATTGAACCGAAATGAGTCGGTTCGGTGGTAATTTTGCGCACCCCAGTAATTATTCTTTTTCCAATACATACATCCACAATTAAATCTAGCAAAAAGTTAATTCGCAATTCAGATTGTTATATATATATATAATTTTGCGCACACCCCCCACAGTCTAATTATCTGCTCTTTCTCAATACATACATCCACAAATAAAAATCCTAGCCAACAAGTTTAATTACGGAGCAATTCGAGAATCCTATTATATATATTGTAATGCACTATATATATATATATATTAAATACATAAATGTAGAGCGCCGTATATATATTAAATACATAAATTAGAGCTATATATATAGACTAATATTAAAATTTATATTCACATGCACAGCATGTTATTTGTACTATTGCACGTTCATATAATATTTTATATATAATTTCCTATTATTTTTTATTTAATACCACTATTTTGGTCTTCTTTTTCTTCTTTTAGTTATTATTCTCGATAGTTATTATTTTTCCTTTTCATAGAATATTTTCAATTTTTTTGAGGCTTTCTCAAAATAAAAAAAAAATATTGGCAACAATTATTTTCTTTTTAAAATAAAATAAAAAAAAGATATATAAAAAAAGATATATACATATATTATATATGCTACTATATTACTATTATTTATATATGATATATTATTACTTGGCTAGGATTTTTAATTAAGTTATTATCCTATAGTGGGGGGCGGGCGCGGTATTCTTCTTAATTTGTACAAAATGTAGTCCGAAAAAAAATAAAAACCAAATTCAATGAGTGCAAAGGATGATATATTACTTGGCTAGGATTTTTAATTAAGTTAGATCCTTTAGGGTATTTTTAATTTGTACAAAAATGTAGCGAAAAAAATAAAACCAAATTCAATGGTGAAAGGGATGCAAAAAAATATTTTTTGATAGGTCAATATTGATTGGAATGAAATGGTCAAGACTCCTTCTCCTTTAACCTTTGGTTAAAAGCGTGTTTGGCAGTAGCGTTTGGTATTTTGAACTAATCAAAACACTGTTTCTCTAAATTACTTTATTCAGTAACTTGATATACAGAACAACTTTCAGAAATTTATAAAGTGTTTTCTAAAATGTTATCCTTATCCTTATCCTTTAGGTTTCACTTTTTTTATTAATTTTCTTTACAATCTTATCTTTATTCTTAATTAATATAAAATCTTTATATTATCATATTAGGTGTTTTATTATCTTTATATTTGGCTTATTTATATTTGATAGTAAAAGAAAAAAATATTATTTATATATTTGTATTTAAACTCAAAAAAATATTAAATATTAAAAATGTTGATCCCTACAATATTGAAAAATTTTCCATTTTATTTATAAAATAGTGAACTTTTCAATTTTTGCTCTCTTAAGTTTTGAAAATTTAAGTACAGTGAAATTATTTTTTTTAGTGAATTGTTAATTTAAAATTCTAGGTGAATATTTCAATGTCTTTTTTGTCATTTTAAAATTTATTGTCAATCAAATAATTGTTCTTATTGAACATTTTCACTTTCAACCACTATTTAAATAGCTAACAGCTAAAAACTATTAAATCAGCTAACAGCTACTAGAACAGCTAGTACTGCCGAATAAACCCTAAGTTGCCACGTTAGGAGAGTTGCCCTCTATATGGGCCCTGCAGTACTCAAACCAGACGTAATCGAGTCCAGTGGACTTTTGGATACCGGTGATTATATTATCAAAAA
Organism: Jatropha curcas; assembly: GCF_014843425.1. The sequence goes on along the minus strand of NW_023590789.1, from coordinate 8,146,094 downwards.
CTTTTTTTGGTACTGTATTAAAATTAGTGCCTCAATAATTAACAATAATAAAAAGAGAATTCTTCCACGTTGGCAAATTTTCTTTTCCAATATGAAGTAAACTTATAATTTCTAATTAAAATTAGAAAAAAAAACTTATCAATTTAGATTCTTTATAAGGAAGTATATATTAAATTAAAAAAATATTTATTATTGACTTTATAGTTAATAATCTATATATTTATTTGTTACCATATATATAAGAAAATTTAAAATTAATTTAATTGAGAAATATGTGCCAATTAAAATAATGTATTTTATTTAAACAGGAAGTAATGTATAAGTAATTTTAAGGTAACAAAATGTTTATTAACATAGGAAGTATTTTTTTTAATTTTTTAGTCAATAATATTTAGATTTTTCGTAGGAAACCAATATAACCAATCAAATGTAATTTAATTTTTATATATATAATTTTCTATTAATTTTTTTATAAGTTATAATTTATATTATCAAAATTCTAAGATCATTTAAAAAATAAAAAAAATTTATAAAATAATAAAAAATAATGATTAAATAACTTGTTAAGAAAAGAGCATATTTATAATAATAAAAATATATAATTCAACAATCAAATTTTCATGAAAATTTACTTTTTTATAACAATTTCAATTTAAATTTAATTAACTTAATTTTTCAGAATACAATAACATAAAAATATATTAATCATTATTTTAAAGTATCATTTATAATTTTTGTATTTTCTTTTTTTGTTTTGCCAAACTCTATGAGCATATACTTAACTTTATGGTTTCTTTTTTTGAAGAAAAAAATTCTTTCAACTAACGTGTTATATAGTTTGCTAATAATAAATTATATTTATTTTTTATAGAATAAATTACTTATTAAAAATAATTAAATACATGATGTCCTTTTCATATCAATATGTACCTTATATAATATAATATAACCTATCAAAATTAAATTATTTTTATTTTTTTCAACTAATAAAACTAAAATGATTAAAGATATTATATTTTTGTCATATTTAATATATATCTTTTTTTAGTATAAAATATAATTTCTTATTTTACTCATATAATAAGGTATAAAATATGTACCTTATATAATATAATATAACCTATCAAAATTAAATTATTTTTATTTTTTTCAACTAATAAAACTAAAATGATTAAAGATATTATATTTTTGTCATATTTAATATATATCTTTTTTTAGTATAAAATATAATTTCTTATTTTATTTAATAGATTTAGATTTAAATATTTATATTTTGTGAATACTCTTAGATTTTAGTAATATAAATTGTTCATAATATTATAATTTACTAGCTTTCTCAAATATGTGTTGCATGTTGTTTGCACTTGTTAATTTTTTCTCAGTTTCTCATTTTAAATAAATACAATTTAATATATATTATTTTTCATTAATTTATATATAATAATTTTTTTATAAATTATAATGTTATGAACAATAATGCTTAATGTAATAAATAATTATATTACTTACAAATCTAAAGACATTTTCACAAATAAAAAAAAATATTTTATAAAATAATAAAATTAATAATTAAATAACTTTGTTAAGGAGAGAAATATAATGCTATAAATAGTAAATATTGAATAAGTTTTTTATTATAAATTATAATGTTATGAATAATTTATATTACTACAAATCTAATGACATTCACAAAATAAAAAAAAATATTTTATAAAATAATAAAATTAATAATTAAATAACTTGTTAAGGAAGAAATATATGTATAAATAGTAAATATAATAAGTTACTTATATGAAATAATTATAACAGATCAAATTAAATATATACTAAAAATATTAATTAAATATTTTATATTCTTATCATATTTTAATACGTATCTTATATAATATAAATATAACTAATCAAAATTAAATTCTCTTTATTTTTTTAACTAATAAAATTAAAATCTTTAAAGATATTATATTCTTACCATATTTAATATATACCTTATTTAGCATACAATATAATTTTTTATTTTGTTCAATAAAAGTAAAATTCTTAATAATATTTTTATCCATCCATAATTTTAGTTGAGACATCTTTGGTAGGTATATATATATATATAGAAGGACTAGTAAGTTTCAAATTATGCATAAATTTATATATTAAATAAATAGTTGGTAGTTATATTATTTGTTTAAAAATTATTGTGGCCGCCATAAATTTATGGCCACAATATTTAAATATTTTTCTACCAATTTTTACTTGTTGCAATGATTCCCATTTTAACTTTATTAGAAATTATTTTTCATTGTTTCGTTCCATTTAATTTACATCACACAATCTTCATATTCGGACTAGAATAATATTCAAATAACACTCTTATAATAGTGCCGAATTCAAGTTTTAAATTCTAATTTTATAGTTAAAAATCATCGGAAAGACATATATTCTTACTTATCCAATTGCTTAATAGTTTATATGCCATCTGTTTTTGATTAAATTTTTTATTTTTTATTTTTTCCTTAAAAAATAGACAAAACTAATTTAATTTTTTTCTTGACTTTTTTAAAAACTTTTTTTTAATTAAAAGAATTTATGAAACCACAAATAGTGGTTTATGTCATTTTGTTTTTTGTTTTTAATTCTACATTTCTCTTTTTTTTTTTATAAGATTTATCCTCGTAAAGTTATTATTATTATAATTATAATAATAATAATTATTATTTCTCTATCTGTATAAATTTAATATCAGTTATCCAAAATATACAATTTTAAATATTAATAGTTATTTTTATTGTTATTTCTAATATATAAATTTTAGAAAATTATTTCTTTTCTATTGAAAGCATCATACTAAAAAAAAATCTCTTATTTTGTCATCATTTATACTATTTTCATTAAAAATTTTGACCGTGTAAATATTTGTTTATGTAATTACACTACTTTTAGATTTTTTTAATCAAGTTTATTTTTTATTCGTCGTGAAATGATAAATATATTTTTACCATCTAGAAAAAAAATTTTGGCTCCGCCACTGAATAGTGCATGCTACCGTGCATCTATAGCTCAAATCTAATAATCTGTCAACACAATTGGATCTTTGAAATCAAACAAATATTGTTCTTTTTATAAGTGGTTAATCTTAAATTACATGTATTAATGTATAATAATATATTAATATGTATTTGTCACGACCCGTTTCCATGGACCGGACCGGCACTAGGGCCCAGGTAAGCTTAAGGCCCCCGAGGCCCGTAGTAAGCCTGAAACACTAAAGAAAAAAAAGAAACCAACAAATTTCGGTAATGTGTGTGATTTGATTGGTCTTTTCATTTATACGAGAAGTGAGAGATTTCAAATTTGAATCCTCTCGACTATAAGTATTTATCTCTATTATGTAGCTCACAGTATTATTTTGATCTATATAATCTGTTAAGCGAATAAAAAAAATAAAAAAAAAGATAAGGTTTATCTTCTTCAATTATCTCCTAAAGTCAGGAATGCATATCTGTATGTACGTCAAAAATCATTCAGTCATATCTCATCTAAAACCCAAAAATTGAGTCATGTTTCTTTTAGTGATGTCTTTTTCTGAGTCAACCAATTGACTGGCAAATGTATTTTCTTTTCTTTTAAGGCTCTTAGATTACAAATAGAATTGGGTATTGAATCGGTTTGACAGTTGAATTATGATTGAACCGAATCAATTTAGTTTAATTAAAATATTTATTTTTATTTTATAATTATTTATAAAAAATTAAAAATATAGTTATAAACATTTTATAAGAAATAATGGAATAATATCAAGTAAATTTTATGTTTTTATTTAATTATTGATTATATATCTGAATTTTAATTAATTAGTTAATTTAATAATTTGGTGTGAAGACTTTGTAGTTTGGACTCCAAAATGAGTCACCAACCAATGACTTATACACATATTATCCCCAATTTTATAATTAATCCATAAATTATTTAGTATATACTATAATTTCGATAATTTATAATTATACATTTTATTAATTTAATTAATTATGTTTAGAATTCAATCCAGTTTTACTTATCTAATCATCCGTTTGTTTAATTCTTATTAATTTGTTTTTCAATCATTTTTCCATCTCTTTTCTTTACCATGAAAAATCACATAAACTCAATAAAATGCAATAGCCCATAAATATATATGAAATGCATGATTGAAGCTTCCTCTCAAGACAACTTCTACATACCTTAGGACTAGATTTCATGGTTACGATTCATTCTCAATTATAAAGCTTTGAAACTTCAAGGTAAGGCCAAAGTCTCACTTTTAATCCATGGGTAATATTATGTCTTTCAGATTTAAACTTTAGTTCTTTAATGATTTTGAGCGGAGAAATCAAGCAAAGAAAGAAAGAAAGAAAAATGAAGGAGAGAGGAGACAGAGTGGTTGGCCAAGCTGGGGAGGAAGAAGATAGATGATGTGATCTCATTCATGCCATTTGGTCCAACGGCCATAATCACTCCACTTAAACCTTTTTCTTATTTGTACTTATAACGCCTAAACTTTTCATCACTTTGCAGTTAGACCTAAAATTAACTTTTTAAAAATTACACTATTCCTCATCTCTACACACATATTTACCATAATACCCCTCACATACACAATTCATCTTTTCTAATAATTTCATTTACGTACATGTTCCATTTTCAAATAAGAGTTTTATACCATCTAAATCAACTTAATTTACATCCAAATTAATTTTCCACATATATTATGAATAGTACTGTACATGAGTTAAGAAAACACCACTCACCTCCCAATGACACTATTCACAACCCAAGAAATGTCACTATTTATGATTCGAGATTTTGGGGCATTACATCATTTATAGGGCTTATTTATTCATACTATGCGTTGTTGTAGGATTATCATGGTTTCACCGGCTCATGTGCACTTCATTTTGAGTCTTATTAGTGTATATACTCAAGTATTCTCAAAGCAATTTTTGAACTTGGATTTTCAATATGTTGGGAAAAATTGCTATTTTTCCCGCCCTTCGGATCGGCTTCAAGCAGGAACAAATGAGAAAATAAAATAATGACTGAGAAATTAAAGAGAATAAATAACAAGCAGGAACCAAAATGAGAGAAATAAAATAATAATGACTTGAGGAAATTAAGAGAATAAATAAACACGATTAATTTAACGTGGAAAACCCCCAAGTGGCAGAAAAACCACGGCCTGTTGCCCCCAACGACAACCAAGAAAAAATATTCGCTATGTGGCAAATTGTTACAACCACAATTACAAAATATTTTTCTACCCGACACTCTTTCACAAAACTCCCCAAATATTTTATACTCCAAGGGACTCCAAGAGACTTGCTCTAAATCCCTAATATAAAACACATTCAAGTATTTTTGGTGTGTTTTAGTGTGTATAGAAAACTAAGCATTAGCTTCCTTTTATAACCAAACCTACCACCCTCTTTTGCTCATCTCCCCGATGTGGGATTGAGCAAAACCTTTTTTTTTTTTTATTTGTTTTCAACAAAGGTGGCTAACAATCTCCACTTTGAAAAAAAAAAAAACACAACATTGTCTGCTACCGACAATCATAATTCTTATCGTCAAGAATTATCATACTCCACCTCATACTCCCCATAAAAGAGTATCGCCACTTGGAACCCACTTTACGACTCCAAGAATTTCCATCGGCCATGTCAGATCCCGCTAATAGTTTATGGTTGCAACCCTCCATGTTGGACTTTTCCGAGAAGTTCATTAGTCATCGATATATTTTTTCCACCACCACACTTTTGGCATCAACTTATCAAAACCAACACACTTTGCATCAACTATCAACCAATGCCGTGCGCATTTCCGTGGACCAGCTACCAATAATCCATCCTCTTCCATGGCATCTCAATGGGTAGCAATCATGCCATGAGGACACACATCTCTCAATTACAGAGAGATCACATCATCTCCTTCGCCACAGGAGATCACATTTGCAGCAACAACGTTAGAGCTTCTAGCCGAATCAGCTCCACCGTTCGGGCAATCCTTCCTCACGTGTCCAGTTTGACCACAAACCCAGTAGACAACCTTCCTCTTTCTGGAGCTTTTATTCTTTTTCCTGGTACCGACAAATAAAGCTGAATCCTCATATGATTTATTTTTCATTTCATTTAGTTTTCTCTCCTCAATAATGAGCTTACTAACCACATCCGCATACACCACTTCCTTACTACCATATTTCAGAACAGGTTTCATATGCTCATATGTCGAAGGAAGTGACAGGATGATGAGTCGGAGAGCTTTGATCTTCATCTTCGGTTTGCACTCCAAGAGTTTCCAATGTTCAGAGACGATGGCCGTTTAAGAACACTCAGGTGATTCTTTTGACAGGCTTGTAACCTTTTGCCATTTTCAACGGTTTCATGGGGAAATTGGCTCCTTCAAATCATAACCTGTTGCGATATATTTTTTCCCTGCGTACCATTCTTCCAGTTTCTCCCACAAACTCCTTTGTCGGGACAATCCAAAGCACATTAAGGCAAGAACATTTTTTTTGGCTAAGACACATGCGGAATTTGGGACTGCCGCTTTAATATTTAGCTTCCTCCCATTCTTTCATCGCGTAATCTTTTGGATTTTTCTGGAGGTCTCTACTGCCCACTATCTTTTTCCTGAATTCTTTTCGCTGATTGTTTACCCTGCCCAAACCTTATGAGTCCAGGACTGGAATCAAACACGGTCTTTGGGACTTGCCACTTGCCACAGTGCAAAAAATTCATTCTCCCGTCAAATTTCTCAATTCTCACATTCTCATAGCCGACAATTGGGGCTTACTTGCTGCTTATAATAGTGAAGCCAATATATTAGTGAAGTTTAAAAAACCGCATTCGGGCATACACAGGAATAGACCACAATGATTCTTCCAGACAAGTATTATAACCATTCCACGTAAAAATCTCCAATGGCGGGAGGATCACGAGTGGGTCCCACTTAAAATCCGGGCCTTCTAGACAGAAAGTTACGTGCACGGTATATTATCAGAACTTTCGTTACCAGGAATTAACTCAATAATTATCGTCAGGAGACCCTTCACCACCGGTACTCAAGCCACACCAAAGCCAAAGCTCCACCCGCTTCAAGACTTCCAAAACTCCACCTGTTTTAAAAATAAAATTAATTTTCTAACAAACGAGTATTTCTGATGTGGAAAGATCAGGACTAAGCCGCAAACCACAGTGCATTTTACTTATAATTTAAAATCTACAAGGAAATATTTTTAACACTAAAAGCTCCGCCTAACCAAACTAGGCTCTGTGATACCACTTGTGGGAAAATTCGTTATTTTTTCCCGCCCTTCGGATGGCTTCAAGCAAGGAAACCAAAATGAGAAAATAAATAATGACTGAAGTAATGACTGAGAAATTAAAGAGAATAAATAACATGATAATTTAACGTGAAAAACTCTCCAAGTGGAAAAAAACCACGGCCGTTGCCAAACGATAACCAAGAAAAATATTCACTATACGGCAGATTGTTACAACCACAATTACAAAATATTTTCTACCCGACACCCTCAAAACACCCCAAATATTTTATACTTCAAGGGATTCCAAAAAACTTGCTCTAAATCCCTAATATAAAACACATTCAAGTGTTTTTAGTGTGTTTAGAAACCTAAACCTTGGATTCTTTTTATAGCCAATTCACCACCCTCACATGCTCTTCTCCCCGATGTGGGATTGAGCAAAACTAAATTATATATGAGCAAAACCTTTTTTCGATGTGGGATTGAGCAAAACCTTTTTTTTTTTTTTATTTGTTTTCAACAAAGGCGGCTAACACAATACACCTTTATTTTCTTGGTGCAACTTTGAGTAAAACACTTCCTAGTGGTCAAGATGATATAAGTACTAACATAATTGTTGGTCTATCTTTATTATCCTTACGTTGTTTACTATTTTCAAGGATCCTCAACCCGACTCTTCAGTTTGCACCAACTATATTTTTATGAATGTTGCCATTGGTTTTGCATTTTCTTCAAAAATAGCCATTTTTTACAAGAAGCGATCATATTCAGAGGAGAGTATTCAGTATAACAAATTGGTTGGAATATCTAGAGTAGTACGAGAATATGCATCGAGAGAGGGAGTTAGATTGTGGCCAACCACGTTGTGAAAGTCAGGAGGTAGAACTCGAAGCTAGCAGTTAGGAGAAAGTTCAAGATGATATTAAATGATTGTTATATTTTCTATGAGTTAATCTAATTTAATGTACTTTTTATTGTGGTATGATTTCTGTATTTTTTATTATAACATATTTTGTTGTCGTAGTGTTAGTTTATTTTAATGTAATTTGTAGTATGGTGTTGTAATGTTTTCTTTTTTTTTTTAAAGCTTTTTTGAGCTTGCTTTGTAATCTTTTCTAAATTTTTAAAGATCATTTTCATAATATTTTTTCTTTTTTTTTTCAACTCATTTGTGGGGCTTATTTATATATTCATACTATTCATTTTTGTGGCATCATTATAGTTTCACTAGTCTTTTCGTGTACTTCATTTTGAGTGTTACATATATATATTCAACTATTCTCAAAGCAATTTTTGAACTTGGTTCTCAAATTTTCCTTTCTTTCTTTTGTGCCATTTTGAGTAAACCACTTCCGAGTGGTCAAGATAATACACGCACTAACACATGATTATTGGTCTATTTCTATTATCCTTAATTACATTGCTTACTCTTTTCAAGGATCCTCACCCCTATTCTCCAGTTTGCACCAACTATTGTTTTTGTGAATGGTGCCTTGGTTTTACATTTTCTTCAAAAAATAGCCATTTTTGATAAGAAATAATGGTACTCGGAGAACTGTATTCAGTAAAAAAATTGTTGGAATATCTATAGTATAACAATACACAGCGAGAGGTAGAGTTAGATAATGGCCAACCACACTGTGAACGTCAGGAGGAAGAACTTAAAGCTAATAGTCAGAAGAGAGGTCAAGACGATATTGAATTATTGTTACATTTTCTATGAGTTAGTTTATTTAATGTATTTTCTATGTTTTTTATAATGTTTTTTTTTTTTTTTTTTTTTTTTTTTTTTTTTTTTTATTTTCTATGTTTTTATAATGTTGTTTTTTTTTTTTTTTTTTTTTTTTTTTTTTTTTTGCGGTTGAGCTTTTTTGTGTTTTTTTGTATTTTTAACATATTTTACTTTATGTTAGTTTTATTTTTAATGTAATTTGTTTTATGGTATTATAATATTTCCTTTTTTTTTTTTTTTTTTAAGTAAGTTGGGTATTAAACATTTGATTTTTTTTTTTTTTTTTTTTTAAGTAAGTTGGTATTAAACCATTTGATGCTAGTCTCATAGTCTTTTTCAAATTCTTTAAAGATCATTTTCATTTTCATTTTCTTTTCCCTTTTTTCAACTTATTTATGTGCTTATTTATTCATATTATGCATTGTTGTATTATCATTGGGAAAATTATAAACGTGTCCATATATTATGCCAAAATTAATTACTCTATCCCTGTATTTTTCAAAATACATTATTTTATCCCTATATATTGATTCCAACTATTTTGTCCTTTAGTCAATATTTTTCCAATTTTTGCTGTTAAATTTAGAGGAAAAGAGTGAAATAGCCTTTGTCTTTCCTCCCTTCTTGTTTGTTCTCTTTGTCTCGCTTCTATTTTTCTCATATTAATAGATTTATAAACAAAAACAAAAATAAATCTCTAATTACTAATATGCAATACCAGAAATAAATGTATACTAGGGAACTGTTACAACCTCTTGTATATGATCAAGCCTCTTATTAAAGATCAACAACAAATCTTGTAAATGGAGGTAGTTTCTAGGGTAGGGCTTGCAGAAATATGCTCTTTGGAGTTTTCGTCTTGATTGTTATTGTCAGCAAGTGAACGAGGAAAACAAGTGCAATATTTTGTTCTTGGTTGTTTTCGTCTTGATTTCATTCAACCATGAAGATGTTTCCATTAGTTGGTTCAAGAGATATATATGGTAGAAAACACAAATATAAGAGGGGGTGTTAGGATATATATATATATATATATATAAGGGGCCGAATTGTGAGTAGTTAGGATCTGATTGTTTGTTATGTAATTGTTTTGGGGATTATTTGTAATTGGCTTATTATAATTGCTGAGTTAGATATTATATACACTCTTCTGTCAAGTGTATTGGCACCGCCAACATCTCTTCCATTGTCTTCTGTTTTTTGTTTGCCTCATTTTTCGTTTCATCTATGTCTATTAGCAAACATACTCATATACTGAATTGTTGTGTTAAATTTTATCTTGCCTATTGTGTGTTTCATGATCTTTTGACGAAGCTGATTATTGGTAGAGGACGTGAGTCTGGTGGCCTTTACCTTCTGGATGAACAAGTTTCGTTATCTCTGGCTTGTGCTAGTGCTCTATCTACTCTTGAGGGTCATTATCGTTTGGGTCATCCTTGATTGTCTATTTTAAATTTGTGTCCGCAGTTTCAGTCTTTATCAATTTTAGAATGTGAATCTTGTCAATTTGCAAACATCATCATTTGCCTTTAGTTCCTTAAGTCAATAAACGGGTTTCATCCCGTTTTGAGTTAGTTCATTCTGATGTTTGAGGTCCATGTCCTATTATTTCTAAAACTGACTTTCGGTATTTTATAACTTTTATGGATGCTTATTCTCGTGTTAGTTATTTTTAATGAAAGCTCGTTTTGAGATATTCTCTATTTTCTGTTCCTTTTGTGCTGAGATTAGAACTCAATTTAATACATCTGTTCGCATATTGCAAAGTGATAATGCTAAAGAATATCTATCTAGTTCCTTCCAATCTTATATGTCACAGAATGGTATTATCTACATATTGCACAGTGATAATGCTAAAGAATATCTATCTAGTTCCTTCCAATCTTATATGTCACAGAATGGTATTCTCTATCAAACATCTTGTGTTGATAATCCTTCCCAAAATGGGGTTGCAAAAAGGAAAAATCAACATCTTCTTGAGGTTGCTAGGGCACTTTTATTCCAAATGAAGGTCCCTAAACATTTTTGGGCCGACGCTGTCTCTACTGCATGTTTTTTTATTAATCACATGCCTTCTTCTGTACTTAATGGTGCAATTCCTTATAATGTCTTGTTTCCTTCTAAGCTTTTATTCCCCATTGAACCTCGTATTTTTGGTTGTACTTGTTTTGTTCGTGATGTTCATCCACAGGTTTCCAAATTAGATCCAAAGTTCCTTCGCTGTGTTTTCCTTGGGTATTCTCGGCATCAAAAAATATTCTTGGCATCAAAAGGGGTATCATTGTTTCTCTCCCGATCTTGACCGTTATCTTATTTCTGTAGATGTCACATTTTTTGAGAATACTTCATTTTTTCCTTCTTCATATATAAGAGTGAGGGGGAGGACGGTGAGCTTTTAGTCTACACTATCCATCACTTTCATAGCTTTCCTGCTCCTATTCCTCAACTTGCACCTACTCCTGCTACAGCGTCTGCGACTCCTATTCCCGCTCCTGCACCGGCATCTACTCGCCCTCATTTTGAACAGGTTTAGTCCAGGAGACCTGGAACTCTTGACTCACTTCCTCCACTTGCCGCTTCAACAGAAGATCCAGTTCCCTCCACTCCACCTGAGCCTGTGCCATCCACTCCTCAGTCCAACCTTGACCTTCCCATTGCTCTTCGAAAAGGTAAACGCAAGTGTACCTATCCTATTTCTTCTTTTGTCAGTTATCATCATCTTTCTTCTTTATCTCATTGATTTGTCAATAACTTAGACTCCGTCTCTACCCCTAAAACCATTGTTCAAGCTTTGTCCAATCATGGTTGGTGTGCAGCAATGAAAGAGGAGATGACTGCCTTAGATACTAATGGTACTTGGGATCTTGTGCCTCTCCTGGCAGGTGAGAAAGATATTGGTTGTAAGTGAGTTTTCACCGTTAAAGTGAATCCTGATGGGTCTCTGCCTTTAATACTAATGGTACTGGGAGTGCTTGTGCCTCTGCCTGGCGAGTGAGGAGAGAGATATTGTTGTGAAGGTGAGTTCACCGTGTAAAGAGCTGAATCCGTGAGTGGGTCTGGTTGCCGTCTCAAGGCTAAAAGATTAAGTTGCTGTAGAGGGGCGTATCTTAGATTTTATGGCCTTTGATTATGTTCTGATAGCCTTCTTCTCTTGTCACCCAATTGTCTTCTGGTCATTGGTTATTTCGTTTGAGGCAGGGCCATTTGTTTATTTCTTTAGCAGCTACTTTTGACTGGCTCTTACATCAGTTGGATGTTCAGAATGCCTTTCTTCATGGGGATCTTCAGGAGGAAGTTTACATGGAGCAACCACCAGGCTTTGTTGCTCAGGGGGAATTAGGTAAAGTGTGTAAACTTCAAAAGTCTCTTTATGGCCTCAAATAGAGTTCTCGAGCTCGGTTTGGTAGATTTTGCAATATTGTACATCAATTTGGCATGCAGAAGAGTACTTCTGATCATTCTGTATTTTTTAGAAGTACTAAGATTGGTCTGATTCTACTTGTGGTTTATGTTGATGACAATTGTTATATAGGGAGTGATTCAGCCGGCATTATATCTTCTCAAGTCATTTTCTCCAGACCTCAGTTCCAGACAAAAGACTTTAGGATTTTTTGAAGTATTTTTTTAGGTATTGGAAGTGTTAGGTGTAAGGAGAGGCATTCTCTTTATCTAAGAGAGGCATCTTCTTATCTCAAAGGAAGTATGTCCTTGACTTATTGAAGGAAACTGGAAAGTTGGGTGCCAAGCCATGCAGTGCTCTAATGACTCCTGATTTGCAACTTTCAATTGGTGGTGAGTTATTTGATGATCATGAAATATATAGAAGGTTAGTGGGCAAACTGAATTATCTTACAGTAACACGTCCAGATATTGCTTACTCTATGAGCGTTTTAAGCCTGTTTATGTCTTCTCCTACTGTTATCGATTAGGAAGCTTTAGGACATATTTTGTGCTACTTGAAAGGTAATCCAGGTCGTGGCAGATTGGGCAGGTTCTAAGGTTGATAGAAGATCAATTTCATGATATTTGTGTCTTTGTGGGTGGAAACTTGATATCGTGGAGGAGCAAGAAACAAAATGTAGTCTCATGATCGAGTGCTGAATCAGAATATCGAGCTATGGCAGCGGCACAATTGCTTGTGAATTAATTTTGGATTCGTAGAATATCGAGCTATGGCACAATCTGCTTGTGAATTAATTTGGATTCGTCAGTTGTTAGAGGAAATTGGCTTCAAGTCATCCTTGCCTACAAAGTTGTGGTGTGACAATCAAGCTGCTCTTCACATTGCATCAAATCCAGTATTCCATGGATGAACAAAACATATCGAGATTGATTGTCATTTCATTCGTGAAAAGATACAAGTGAACAGTTAGGAGATATCTTTACAAAAGCTCTAAATGGACATCGGGTTAACTATCTTTATAACAAGTTAGGCATGATTAACATCTATGCTCCAAGTTGAGGGGGAGTTTTAAGAATTAGTTATAAATAGAGTTCTATTAAGAGTTAGATTCCTAATAGGTTTATAGTATCTTGTGTATATATAAATATGTGTGTGTCCCTATTAATGAAAAAAAAAGTGAGAAATATTTTTCCACATTAGAATTATAATATTAAAGCAGGGCCAAGAAAAATGCAATATCCAGTTAAAGACTTCCTTGAAAAGGGGTAAGAAGCCGAATCAGCATCACAGTTTCCTTGAAGAACCAAATCATTAGAAGCAGAATAAAATAAACCTTGAGAAGAGGAGCCATGAAGATATCTGACTAACTGAAGAGCTGCTGCCATATGAGGCTTTCTAGGAGTAGCCATATATTTGCTAAGGTGTTGACCAAAATAGCTTATATCAGGTCTAGTAAGAGCGATATAAAGCAATTTGCCAATTTTAATCTCCTAAATTGGTTAGGTTCCTCTAGTAAATCTCCGTCATCTAAAGAGTTTCAAGCCTTTAGACAAAGGAACAGCGGAAGGTTTAACATCCTGAAAGCCAACCTCTTTCACCAAATCACAAATAAACTTCCTTTGAGAGAGAATAGTACTAGATTCAGAACTTGCAATCTCAATACCTAGAAAATATTTAGCAAAGCCTAGGTCTTTAATAGTGAACTAAGAGTCCAAAGCCTGCTTCACAATATTTATAGCATCTAAACTAGTACCCGTAAGAATTACATCATCCACATACACCAACAAAACTAAAAAGCCTTGATCATTATTTCTAGTGAAGAGACAGTGATCATGTTTAGATTGAATAAAGCCCAGCTGAAGAATAAAAGTGGTAAATTCAACATTCCATTGTCTCGATGCTTGCTTAAGACCTTATAGTGATTTCTTAAGCTAGCAAACTTGACTAGGAGAAGCAACAACATGACCAGTAGGAGGTGTCATCTAAACCTCTTCATCCAAAGAACCATTCAAAAAGGCATTATTAATGTCTAGTTGACAAAGTGGCCACTTATGAGCAATAGCTGATGCAAACACAATCTGTACTATTGCTACTTTAGTTGAGAGGTGTTATTTTTATAGTATTTTTAATATAGTTTTTATTAGGATTTTTAGTATTTTTAATTACTTTAATTATTTTTTATTTAGTTCTATTTATGTTTTTTAATAAAGCTTCCTTGAATCATATTTCACTTGATCTTGAGAAATTTTGTAGGATTTTTATAAGAAACTAGCCAAAAATGAAAAAAGAGGACTAATTGTCAAAGACTTCCATCAAGTAGCACACCCAGGGTGTGCTACCCAGCACCACTGTGCTACTCTGCAGAGTTTAACTTCGGCTGAGATTTCATATTAAGCTCATGCTGCTTATATGAATCTGCATGAAGATATTGTAGGACGTGCATTCTTAAAGCTGGAGTCCTATTTAGATGCTGGGAGAGTCCTAATTGGGAAGAAATACAAAACCTATATAGTTTCTTATCTCCAAAAGATTTCTTCCTCAATAGAGATTCACTTTCCTAGACAAATTCGAAGATATTCCAGAAAGTCTATATAAAGAGAGAGACTAAAAGATTTCTTCCTCAATAGAAGATTCACTTTCCTTAGATTTCTTCCTCAATAGAGATTCACTTTCCTAGACAAATTCGAAGATATTCCAGAAAGTCTATATAAAGAGAGAGACTAGCCATAATCTAGAGGGATTCATTGTATATTTCATCTCTTGTTCGATTGTTCTTTGGTCTATTTAGTTTTTCTCTCTTTTTAAGACTTTAAGTACCCAATTTTAAGATCAAGATTCAAGGAAGTCATTCAAGCCAATTGTTGACTAGTTTTTATTCTTAAACTTATTCTTTATGGGATTGTTTACAAATTTAATTTTGGTTTATTTACTATGGCGAACTAAATCTTCTTACTAGGGATGTAGCTTAAATTTAACTCCAATTTATAATATTAGATTTGATTTTCTTTGTTCAAGTAAAATTTATAATTGATCCTAATGCTTCCTAGCAGAGTTTCTCCCTTGTATTGATTTGTTTCATTAATCACTGCTGAGAGAAGGGTTTTTGATATGAATAGGGTAATAAATTTCAAGGGAATAACAAGTTGGTGCGAGAGCTAGATGGTTTAACTCGTGGGAGGGTTTTCATAAAATTAAAGGTCTTAATTTGTGAATTCTTGAATAATCACAAGAACTTAATGATTTAATCTATATTTGGTTGTGCGATTGAAAGATGGGTAATTGAAGTGGGTTAAAATAACTAATAAAACATCGAAAGAGCTTATTAGCGAATTTAGGGGTATTTCTCAGAAGTGGGTTAAAATAACTAATAAAACATCGAAAGAGCTTATTAGCGAATTTAGGGGTATTTCTCATTCTTGAATAATTAAAATTGATTATCAAACTAATAGGATACACTCGATAGAATTCAGTGAAGTCAAATCCATAATAACCTTTAAACCTTGATTTCTTTTCAACAATTACTTACTTGATTTCTTATTCATTGCTTTAATTTATTCTTTTTATTTTTAGAATTATTCCCCTTATTGTCATTTAAATAATAATAGGTTAACATAATTTTGATATCTGGTAAACAATCTTCATTGGATAATATTCTACTCACTCTTTATTACTTGTTTGCAATTTCGTATACTTGCGAAAAACCTTGTCATTAGCTACAGGAGAAAATCTTTCTTTAAAATCAATGCCGTCAATTTGATTATACCCCTTGGCTACTAACCTAGCCTTGTATCTATCAACCACCCCATGAGGTTTATACTTAACTTTATAAAACCCATTTAGACCCAATAACCTTTTTGCCCTTATGTAAAGATGTTAATTGCCATCTACTATTTATTTCTAGAGCCTTTAATTCATCAACCATAGCTTTGACCCAACTAGGATCTTTAGAAGCTTGAGCATAAGTGGTAGGTTCAAGTATCTTAAAAATGGTAGACATAAAAGCTAAATGTTGAGGGAAAAAGGTATAAGAAGTACCTATTTGAACTGAAGCAACAGTAGCAGTATAGTTAGATGGAGAAGCTGCATGGCATACAAAATCCTGGAGCCAAGCTGGTTTAACAATAGTTCTAGAAGTTCTTCTTAAAGGCATAGAAGAGGGGACAAGAGAAGATGAATTAAGAAAAGCAGAAGAATCAGATGAAGGAGAAAAATCTGAATGAGGAGATACAGATGGAACAGTAAGAGGTATATCGAGTAATGGAGGAGTAGAAGCAGTAGGAGAAAAATCAAATGTGGAAGAAACTGGTAATGGTAAAACAGGAAAATCAGAAGGAACATAATGGTGAAAAGGAAAATAATGCTAAAAAATGTTGACATTTCTACTAATGAAAATCCTTTTGAATTGTAAATCATAGAGTTTATAACCTTTCTGACCAGGAGAGTAACCAACAAAAACTGACTTAATTGCTTTAGAAGCAAACTTGTCCCTGTGAGTTGATGTATTTATTATAAAATAGAGACAACCAAAAACTCATAAATGAAGGTAATCAGGTGGTTTGCCTAGAAGCCTATGGTAGGGTGTATCCCAATCTAGAGTGGATAAGGGTAGTCTATTGATGAGGTATATGGCAATGAGGATACATTCAGATCAAAAAGACTTTGGTAGATTAGTTAGAAGCAAACTTGTCCCTGTGAGTTGATGTATTTATTATAAAATAGAGACAACCAAAAACTCATAAATGAAGGTAATCAGGTGGTTTGCCTAGAAGCCTATGGTAGGGTGTATCCCAATCTAGAGTGGATAAGGGTAGTCTATTGATGAGGTATATGGCAATGAGGATACATTCAGATCAAAAAGACTTTGGTAGATTAGATTGATGTTGTAAGGCTCTAGCAACTTCTAATAAATGTCTATGCTTTCTCTTAACAACTCCATTCTGTTGAGGAGTATGAACACAAGACCCATGGTGAATAATACCTTAGAGTGAAGTAAAGATTGATAAGAAGAACTAAGAAACTCAACACCATTTTCTGTCCTAATAACCTGAACTTTACTGTTAAATTGAGTTTCTACTTGATTCAAAAAAATACACAATAGAGAAGTGGTTTGGCTTTTATGATGCATCGCGTATGTCCAAGTTGTCCTAGTGTAATCATCTATTAAAGTAAGAAAATATCTTGCATTAGTGATAGAAGAAACAGGATATGGTCCCCAAATGTCTATAGAAACCAAAGCAAAAGTTATCTTAGCATGTATGGAACTAAGAGGAAAAGGTAACCTGGTTTGCTTAGCAAGAGGACAAAAGGGACAAATATGATTTATATCAGTAACAAGTTTCAAAGAATCAATATGAGAAATTTTATCATGTGATATATGACCCAATCTAGCATGCCAAATAGGAAAAGAATCACGTGAGAAGGTATGAAAAATGGAATGGTTCTCTTTATTCAAATGAATGTTAGAGAACATGGTATTTACAAAGACTAAAGATGAAAGTTTATCAAGATAAGAAACAATACAGGAAGAAGAGAAGCTTGAGCTGTCCAATTTATAAAGCCCACCATCTAACTTGCCCACTGCTATGATTGTGTCAGTCAAGAGGTCCTACGGTAAAAGATAACAAGAAGGTTATGCTCAAACAATAATTTGCTAATAGAAAGCAAATTAAATTTAAAAGCAGGAATGTAAAGAACATTGAAATTTTAAGAGCAGTATCAAGATGAACAGAACCAGATTTAGTAACTTGGCAAATAGTTTCATCAGGTAAGCATATAGGAATAAGATAAGGTAAAGCAACTAAGGATTGGATAAGATCAGAATTTGGAGAAAGGTGATTTGTATCATATGAGTCAATAATTCAAGTATCTTTGGAAAGAATGGAAGTAAGACAATATTTAGTGAGGTTATTGTCAATACCCACAAAATTAGCAGCCAAGTTTGCTGCAGAAGTAGGTTCAGTAGCTATGGATTTCCCTTTCATCAACTTCATCATCTCATTATGTAAAGAGGTGGCTAGTATAGTGTCTAGAGTAGAACTCCAATTATTGATTTGAGAACCAATTGGTGTAACAATATCTAAAGGGGTAGATAGTGTGCCTTCACCAAATATAGCAAAAGCAGCTACTCTTGGTGTGGATGAGAAATTGAAGTTTGAAACATTTATCCCTTGTATGACCATCTTTATTACAGTAGTCATAATGTCTAGGTCACCTTGTAAAATTCCCTTTATACCTCCTACTATCATAATGAGGATTAAACTGAGGTTTAACTACTAGAGCCACATTCTCAATTGAATGTTCTAGGTTGGAACTAACATTCCTTTGTGACTCCACCCTTAAAAGCATAGAATAAGCTTTATTTACCCCCAGGCAGTGGCCTTATCATTAGCAATTGATTCCTAACTTGTTCATAACTATCATCAAGACCCATCAAAAACTGCATTAATCTGTCTCTATTAATCAATGTTGCAAAATGCAAAGCAGTTCCACAAGTACAAGATTGTATATGGTCAATACTAGACAATTCATCCCAGAGTTTCTTTAATTTTATATAACAGACTGAAATATGTGCATTTGCCTGTGAAATGGAAGCAATTGAACGCTGAAGTTGGTAAATCATTGGCCCATTACTTTCCCCAAACCTCTTAGCTAATTCAGTCCATAAGTCCCTAGAACTCCTAGTGTACTCGAACGCGTTAACTAGGTCTTTAGATATGGAATTCAAGATCCATGATGTGACCATAAAATCACACCTCTACCATTGCTCAAATTCAATGGAATTCTCATCAGGAACCTTAAGTCATCCATCAACAAACCCTAGCTTGTGTTTGGCACCTAGCGCTATCTTCAAAGCTCTACTCTACGTTCGATAATTGGCCCCAGTAAGAAGAGATGGAACAAGTATCATACCTGGATTATCTAGTTTTGAAGAACTATCGAATCCCTAGTTGCATTTCCTACACGATTGAAGTTTCTCGCATTAGGTATCTTTCCGTGTAATCCTTCACCAAGATTGACTTCATCTACTTCCAACATGATTAAGACTTTCAGGAGAGGAATTACATAACAACTATTGGAAAAATTCCCGTAAACTGAACAAATTACCCAGATTTAGGGTTTTGCAAGGAAACATGATTATCAACAATCTTCTCAATCTAAGAAAATCCAAGAAGAATAAAGTGAATCAATCAATCGTATTCACTCGATCATGTAAAAAAACTTTGAAATCAACAAGAGCAATCAACCAAATGACAAAGATTGGATCAATGCTCTGATACCATGAACAAAGCTATGTTTGAGGAAAAAACTCTTTGAGAATAATGAGAGGAAATTATTTATTAAAGAAGAATGATTACAAAAGCAACTAACTGAGTCTCCTTTTCCATATACACGTCTTATATATAAAGAAGTTGACTTGGCACCTATAAATTGTACTAGAGCCAAACTATACTATTGACTAAGCTGCACTGGTAAAATAAATAATACAATGTTTATTTCTCATATACTTTCATTAACTTCTCTACTTGAGTTCCTAGACTTTGAATGTTATCATTGTAGTTCCATATATACCTAATTTGACGCCAATCAACCACTAGTTTTGTAACTTTGCATATGACGAGATCCAGAACGGTTTCCATTTTATGTTTAATTAGTTGCTTCTTTTTTTTTCTTTATTAGGAATAAGAAAACAACTTTTCTACAGTGGGTACTGACAGTGATTTTTCGCAAGTGCACGAAATTGCGACAAGTAATAAAGAGTGAGTAGAGTATCATTCCCACGAAGATTGTATACCAAGTACCAAAATTGTGTTAATCTACTATTATTTAAACGATAATAAGGAAAATTATTTTAAGATATTAAATTAAAAGAAATAAAAGAGAATAAAAAGAAATCAAGCAAGATAATTTGATGAAAAGGAAATCAATGATTAAAAATTTCTAGGGATTTTGATTTCATTTAATTATATCCAATTTATTCTATTAATTTGATAATCAATTATAATTGGTCAAGTAGGGGAAACAACCCTAAAATCACTAACAAGCTCTCCCGATGTATTGGTAGCTATTTTAATCCGTTCTAATTACCTATCTTCCAATAGTGCAATCAAACATGAATTAAATCATTAAGTTTTATGGTTTGTTTATGAATTCATAACCTAAGGTCGTTCATGAATTAAAATCAATTAATTTTTATGGTTTTGTTTATTGATTCATAACCTAAGGTCGTAACTTATTGGAAAACCTCCATGAGTCAAAACATATAGCTTCCGCAATCAAGTTATTATTCTCATGTAATTTATTACCTTTTTTTTGGTATTCAAAACCCTTTCTCCCGTAGTGAATTAATGAAATAAATCAATCTAGGGAAGAAACTCTGCTTAGAAGCATTAAGTTCAATAATAAATCTATACTTTTAAACAAAGGAAAAGCAAATAGTGATATTATAAATTGGAAATCGAAATTAAGCTACATCAAAATCCCTTAGTATGAGAGTTTAGTTTTTTAGTTCGATATAATAATTAAATAAAACTCAATTAAACTTGTAAATAATCCCATAAAGAATAATAAACAAAAAGAGAGTTTAGAAATAAAAACTAATCAACGATACGCTTGGACAACTTCCTTGAATCTTGACACCAACTTGAATGCTTGAAATCTTGAAGAGAGAAAAATATGTAGAAAATAATAGAACAAGAGATGGAATATACAATGAATGGAATCCCTTCGAATGGATAGTCTTTCTCTTTATATAGACTTTGTGAAATATCTTCGCGTTCGTTTAGGAGAGTGAATCTTTATTGAGTAAGGAATCTTTTGGAGATATGAAACTGTTTAGGCTTTGTATTTCTTCTCAATTATGACTCTCCCAGCCTTCTCAATTATGACTCTCCCAGCGTCTAGATAGGAAATAAGCTGGTTTCTTATAAAAATCCTGTAAAAAATTCCTCAAGATCAAGTGAAATATGATTCAAGGAAACTTTATACAAAAACATAAATAAAACTAAATAAAAATTAATTAAAATAATTAAAAAATATTAAAAACTTTAATAAAAACTATATTAAAAATACTATAAAAATAACCCCTATCAGGAACCAAAAAGGAAAAAGATTGAGAATTAGAAAGAAAATTAATTAATAAGAAGCAGTGAACACATAATGTAAAAAATAGCATAAAAAATTTGTGCTTTTGGATTCAAAATGACAATTGGAAACCAAACATTTCCTTTGCAACACAAAAAAAGAAAGTTTTTTTTGATTGAATGATTGCATTTATAATAGATCGATATAAATAAAAGAGAAAATTAACACTAGGGAGATGAACAAAAGGAGGAACAACTAATTTCAACTACACATTCTGTAATTAAGTAATAAACAATAAACTAATAAATAGAAGGAGAATGTTTTTCAAAATGAACTTCTTTCCTACTTGAAGTATGACAATGGCTGCTTCCCAAAAAAGATTACTTAGTCAAAATCGAGTATTATGATCTAAAGCCATAAAAAGATTTAGACATGTTTATTCAATAGAAAAGTGATAGATAATAAAAGAAAGTTATAAACAATATTCATGAAATTAGTTATTTTGTAGTCTTTTATAATTGTAAGGAGGGTTAATTTGGGTTTGTAGCTATATATATATATATATATAATGGAGGTTAATTTTGGGTTTGTAAGCTAATATATATATATATATATATAATTTTTTAAAAAAATAACTTTGTACCGTCGGTTTAAAAACTCCGTGGACATACAATTTCTAGCCATCAAATAAAAAAATTTAAAAATTTCAAAAACTCTTAACCTATCAGTTACAGTGATTTCAGTTCTAAATAAAAAAAATTGGAACTGTTATTTGTCAACTTTGAGCTCTAGGAAAAGAATATATATATATATATATATAATTTTTAAAATCACTTTGTACCGTCGGTTTAAACTCCGTGGAATCCAATTTCTAGCCATCAAATAAAAAAATTTAAAATTCAAAACTCTTAACCTATCAGTTACAGTCGATTTCAGTTCTAAATAAAAAAATTGGAACTGAGTCAACTTGAGCTCTAAAGAAAGAAAGAAAGAATCGAAACCCAACCACAAACTCACTATTTTCATTTTGATTTTGGTCCGTTCCAGTACTAAACCAATTGTTACACTTGTTGCAACCTTATAAATATGTGTGTTAACTAAACCCTTAGAGAAACCATTACCAAAAAAGGGAAAACTTTGGCAAACCCCAAATCGTTAAAAAAAAAAAAAATGATCAGGAGAAGGTTACTCTCTTCGCTGCTTTCTTCGACCTCGATTCTCAACCCCAAAACCACCACAAAATCCATCTCGTCCACTCCAATTCCACAATTTCAGTCTCTACACTGCCCAAAACCCATCAATTGCAGCTTTGATGGGGCGACTTTTTGGCTTGCAGGTGTCAGGGGTTATAGTCTTTTGAGTCTAAATGATTTGAGGGATAAGGTGCCTAGGAAGTTGAAGACAAGGAAAGGGCGTGGGATTGGGTCTGGAAAGGGAAAGACTGCTGGCAGAGGTCACAAAGGCCAGAAGGCTCGTGGGACTATGAAGTTTGGGTTCGAAGGTGGGCAAACGCCAATGCGCCGCCGCTTGCCAAAACGAGGGTTTAAGAACGCCTTTAGCCTTAATTTTCAGGTATTTCCCGAAACACTTCTCTTGAGATCAATTTAATTGAAAAGATGCTGCATTTAGATTTATTTAACTTGAAAAACCTGACCAATATATATATGTGTGTGTGTGTGTGTATATATATATAGTTCCCTTTGTAATTTGTGATAGCCCCAAGACGACGTGCTTAACTCATGTTCAAACAAGTTGGGTGTTAGAGTTGGAAATTGATGCTTAACAATCTTTGTCTCCCATTTTTCATCCCCTATTCTGTTTTTGTCTGGTATTTTGCTATTTTTACACTGAGCCTTTGTCTTTAATTTCAACACGAAGACGTACTTAAGTACTGACTTGAGAGTCACTTATAAGGATTGCAATGAACATGTGGGAAGAAAATAAAAACTAGAGAATGTGAATTTACTTAGTGGGGTTTAGAACTTTCTGTTTCAGTAGATAGTTTAAGCGGTTTGTCAATAACTCAATATGTTCCATAGCATTATGTATGAAATAATGGGTCTGTTTTGGAGAATGGGGGACTCTGTGTTTTTGCATATTGTATTACTATAATTTAACGAGCATTTACTTCTGCTTTTGTTTTTTTTTTTTTTAATTTTTTTTTTAAGTTGATAAAAGAATGTAGGCAATAAGATAAAAAGAGAAAAACATATACAAATAAGTTCCATTAACCTGCTATATTTAGAACTTCCAAAATGCAGATCAAGAGGAGTTTACACTTACCAATGGTTAGTCTAATATGATGATGTTTGATCAGGAACGCAACAGACGTTTCTGTTTTTTTCTGCCATCTCCTCTATTCACTTTGTGGTGACAATGTTTATAATTCCCAGGCATGTTTTTACAACCATGTCCGCAGACATTAGTGCTTGGTTTTCAACACTCATCTACCTGATAAACAACCAAAACAAATTTCCGTCTATGGTTAAAGTACTAACTTTCCATATTGGATAATAATTTCTTTCATTAGGACTTCCTATTCTTTTGTAGTGCTTTCTTAGAACATTTTCGTCAACTATTAAAAGGAACTTTTGTTGGCCAGTAAAGCACAAGAAAACATGTGATTTTCTAAACATTTGGAGGGGGAGAGGGAGAGAAGAGATTGTATATTTTTGTTATCTAGCATAGAAGTAAGCTAGAAGGATGGAGATACTTTATATGAGCTTCTTCTATGTCAGTCTTGGATAGAGACATTTGGTCAAGACATATGGATAGACACTTGATTTTATCTATTAAAAAAATAGGAATTTAATCAAACCTTAAGAAACAGGACTGAAATGTTAGAACTCTTTCCCAAATAAAAAAAAGGACTTCACTTAGATTGCCTTATTTGAAAAATGCTATCTGTTTTGACCTTCATATGGGATCATTTTTACTTATTCTACTCCCTTCTGTTTGCTTTTTGATCATTTTCTTGTATTTGGCAGCCGGTTGGATTGGGAAAGATTGCAAAACTGATCAATGAAGGGAAGATAGATTCACATGAATTGATCACAATGAAAACCCTCAAGGTGCAGTAGCATCCTTCTCTAATTTCCAATTTAACCTATTTACATGGACTATGGTCTATATTGATCATTACAGATGTCATGATAGGATGCTGGGGCCATAGGAAAGCAAATAGAAGATGGAGTAAGACTGATGGGGCGTGGTGCTCATGAGATCAAATGGCCTATTCATCTGGAGGTAAATATGTTATGAAAGGTTCCTGCTTTTGTTGTCTACTTTGTTAGAAATTTTAGATTCTACTTGTACTTGCTATAATGTAAGGCACCATTTAAAAATATCTCATTTTTTGAAATTTCAATTGTTACATTTTCTATCATTATTGTTATTCTTGTTGTTGCCAAATGATGGTGGTACCTAAATGACAGTAAATGGTTCACTAGATTGATGCTTGGTACTGAATTAAGGATACACTTTTCAAGATTTTGATATTTCTGATCTTCAACTTTTCCTGTGCTGTTTTGGTTTTGTAACATTTCTGGTGAAGTGATAAAGTTGTCCTCTTGTGTTTTTGTTTATGCTTCTTTGCAACTGTTGAAGATATCTCAGACAAGCAGATAGCAAGTGAACTGTTAGAAGATGCTTCACTAATTAAATTTCTGACTTCCATTGTTGTGTATTTTAAAGCACGGGGAAAGTGGAAGTTATAAATCATAGACTCGATTATTCATAATTTTCAGTACAAAACAGGACACTGGGTAGTTATGTCAAATTTATCAATTCAAAAATTACATGTTTTGCGTTACAGATATAAGCACATCTGAATTCACTGATAAATTATTTGAACTTTTAGGTATATTATAGTGTTTGTTCGATGCTATTTGTCAAGAAAAATGATAATTTGAAATTGATAGCATTTTTAATTTCATGCACTTGAACTAACTCCTCTCTTAAGGGCCTCCTTCCTTGCTGCCTTATTACGAGCAAGATATGAACTTCTCATCCCAAAGCTGCTCGCTCAATTTATGATGTACAACTTATTTACTTTCTGCATCCAAAAGAAATTTTTTTATGAATGAAGTTTTGCAGGTATCGAGAGTGACTGTCAGAGCCAAGGAAGCTGTTGAAGCTGCTGGTGGTTCTGTCAGGCGAGTGCATTACAACAAGTTGGGTTTCCGGGCATTGCTAAAGCCTGAATGGTTTGAAAAGAAGGGCAGATTGTTGCCGAAACCAGCCAGACCTCCACCAAAGCTGAAAGATAAAGTTGACAGCATTGGCCGCTTGCCTGCCCCTACCAAACCTCTTCCATTTTACATACAAGAACAAGCAGCTACCTCTACTTCTGCTTAGTTCATCAGGCGACCATTTTGCAGAGTAATTTAAGAATTTCTATTTTGATTATGAACCAATGTACAAGTAGATTTTGTTTCATATGAAATTTTAGCTGCAGTTCTTTTTGGCTTACTTCCTTTGAACTGTCTAGATGCTTTTAGGGTTCTGAGCTAACTGTCTTTGATGTGGTTCTGAAGAAATAATTCAATTTTCATTTTTCTTAATGTACTATCCAGATGATTGCCCTCCTATTGGCGGGGGTTGTTTTAACGCGATAATAAATTGTTCATGTTAAAAATAAAAATAAATAGGTCATTAATTTTTCTTATATATAGATTAATGAAAAATATATACACAAGAGAGGTCAAATGATACTGATTATCACTCTTAAAATTAATTTCAACTCTCTAAAATTGTAATGGCTTAATGCATCAAGGTGTTGATGTTTAGGAGATAATAAAAAAAATAAAGTAAAAAACAATTTCCAATTAGCAATGCTAATAAAATTGTCTTCAAATTAGCAGATAGAAAGAGAGTTCTTCCCTATTTTCTTATCTATTGTGTTGATTACAATTATAACCCAAATAGATGTGTAAGTGGTGGTTCATGTTTCTTACTTCTTCTCTACCAAACTCACTAATTTGTTCCAATTTCCTTAATTTTGAAGAGTAAATTTGATGATTTGATTGATAGTGAGGAAATTTTTCTTGATACTGAAACAACAGTTAATATATGAAATCACATGCAAAGAAAATTAATTCTCGATCCCTTTACTGTTCTTTTGTTACATTACATTTTTTTTAACTTTTTTTCTTTTAATTTTTTAGTCTAAATAAATTTATAAATCTAAATGATCTTTAATAGCTTGATATAATTAATTAATAGTTTTTGATTTAAATATTTCTTTTATATTAATATTGAGGTGGTTGTGGTTGTGATGCAACAGTGGTTAAGGTGGTGGTGGTGGCTGTGGTGGTGGTGATGGAATGATTTGAGGTGGTGGTGGAGGTGATAGTGAATTGTAGAGTTTGGTGGATTATTTTTTATTTTTAAAATTGATGAGGTGTAAATGAAATTAGGTCCTATTTTCATTTACTTATCCTACTCAACTTCTTTGAAATACCAGTATGGGAATATGTAGAAAAATATTTACTTGGTGCAAAATTTTTTATTTTAAATATATAATTGGTCTTCTGCAAAGTTAAATATGCCATAAAGTTAATTTATTAAAATTTCAGGGGACAATTTATGAATTTGGCCAATATTTAAGAGATGGTGATAGAATCCTTATCATATAGGTTTATGGATGTAACCGTTATTACATTATCTTAAGTAACGCTAAATATGATTGTAATATTCATTAATAAGAAAAAGATCCATCAAAACAACATAGGTTTTTTTCTATAATACATAATTCAAAATTTTGACACTATTGCAGGAAAGTAAGACTTAGTTAAATTCAGTTATATGTTTTTTTTTATCAAATTTTTTTATTTTTTTTTCTCTCATAAATTTCGCTTGTTCTTTTTCCTATCAAATGTGAAGAACTTTATTTTGAGGATAAAAATAAATCTTTACATATCAATAATTTTATGAGATATTAATTGCATTATTTTACGTAAAAAAATTATTAAAAAATTGGTCTAAATGTAAATATAGAATTCTAGAACATAATTTTAAGCATAACAAACAATAATTTTAGATAATTATTTTTATAAAAAATTACAAATGATTTTAATACCTTATTAAAATTTTCAAAAATTTAAAATTTTGTATTAATTCTGATATAATATATAATGTTTTATTTTTTAAAAAATATAAATAAATTTAAGGTAAATAAATTTAAGGTAAAAACTCATAATTAAATTAGATAGTCACAAAGATATCTTATTTATTATGGCTGAATTTATATAAATTAGATTTCCAAAAAGGTGAGAGAGATTTTAATGAGCCAAATATTTAAATGATTATATAAATTAAATTTTTATTAATTAAAAACATTCTATTAAGAAAGATAATGGGTCATTTCATGTATTATATATATGTAATTTTCAATTGCATTCAAATACTAGTTATTAATGTTTTAATAATAACGATTAAATAAAAATTTATAATTATTTATTAAAATTTTTAAAAATATTTTGGGCAAATAAAATTTTGATATTATTAGATAATTATTTTATCTTTAAAACTTTTATTTTTTATTTA
This sequence comes from Jatropha curcas, assembly GCF_014843425.1. Next base: position 8,118,044 of record NW_023590789.1, on the reverse strand, counting down.
ATTGGTGCTGACAAGCAGTTAATTTTTTATTACATAAATTAAATAGCTAATATTTAGTAAATTTTAATAATTGAAAAATAATATATTTGTTTTTGTGATAACCTGTATATAATTAAGGTTATTAAAGCTATTTTGAATTTAATGTTTATAATTAACTATTTTAAAGTATAATAATAAAAACTCTTTCTACGTTAATACAGAATTTTTAAAAATCCTTGTATGTAATTTTTACCCCCTTCAATATAACTTTAATTTATTAAAATTTTAAAAATTTATTTTGGGCAAATAAAATTTTGATATATTAGATAATTATTTTATCTTTAAAACTTTTATTTTTTATAATTGTGCTGACAAGAGTAATTTTTTATTTACATAATTAAATAGTAATATTTATATTTAATAATGAAAATAAATATTTTGTTTGTGATAACCTATATAATAAGTTATTAAAGCTATTTTGAATTTAATGGTTTATATTTAACTATTTTAAATATAATAATAAAAACTCTTTCTACGTTAATACAGAATTTTTAAAAATCTGTATGGTAATTTTACCCCTCAATATAACTTTAAACTTAATGGTTGACAAATTGATTTCAGGTAAGGTAATATTTGAACTTACCACCATCACATGTAGAGCTGGGAATTGAATGGGATCCAACTCCATGAGCCAATATGTTGGGCATCGTGGTTTGCTCTGTTTGAATCCGAATGGAAATAAAATCAAATTGTACTTAGATGAATAGTAATTGGACTGAAACTATTGATTCAAAATTTTGAACTAGAACGGTCGATGCAAGAGCTTATTAAAGTTGATGTGAATGTAAATTTTAAATTTGAATCGACCGAGAATCCGGCATTTTGAATTCGAATCTAGTATAAATTAGAAAGTTTTCTATTTTTATTTTCAAAGTTATAATCATTTCTTATATGGATATAAGCATTTTATAAATTAGTTAAAATAAAATTTATTAATATTTTTTAAAATTCACAATAAATTTCTCGAAAGAAAAACGCCAATCAATTTTTTTTTTTTTTAAAAAAAAAGTTTACATATTACAAAAAAAACCATGATCGAAACTGTTAGTGTGCCGAAACCGGCTGGAACCAACAGATCAAAGACTGATCCAAATTCAATGTTTTAAAAATCTCAATTTTAAATATCTCAAACTGCGTGAACCGCCCATGCCTACAACTTGTAAGAGTGGCAACGTTTAAACTTCCATGAATTTTTCGAAACAAAAATATTAAAAACATATTCATTTATTTACTTTGTTAGGTGTTAAAGAGTAACCGTTTTTCTTAGAACGAACAAAGAATAGTCAATTTGGCAAAAATTGCAAATGATCCCTAGCGGCAAGCCGAAATGGCAAGGGTGATTTCTAAGAGCTCTCAGATTAGCGGCCAACATCCTTCTTCAAATCGTAAAAATTATTACTCAAAATGAAATGAAATGAAAAATATAACACTCAAATTACTTAAATTTACACCAAACCAGGCACACAAAATAACAGATCTGCAGATGAGAAATATTACATAAATGTAACAACACACACTAACTAGCATCATCTCCACAAAAAAATGGAGCAACATGCTAGCATTAACAATCCTTTTACAATCGGCACTTGGATCACTTTGCGCCTCAACTGATTCTTCGCTATATTCTATTTGGAACTGCTTTTGAGTCTTGAGATCAAAATAAAACTTCTGCAACCTCCCATTGAACCAAGGCAAAGGCGGAAAATACCCGGACAATACTGCAGAAATTCGCTTAACTCAGTCACCAGCCATGTGAACACTGCCAACTCTATAAGCAGCGGAAGGGAATAAATAACAACTGCTGTTTCTAGTTGGCTACTTCCAATATAAAAGGCTACAAAAAAAAGGGGCAAAGCATCTCCATGAGTGTACCAATTCTTTGAACTCTCTCCAATTGCATTGCAACCAAACTTATACAACAACACAAGTCCTAAATTATCCGGCTTTCTCACCAAACTTCAAGGTAACCTTCATATCATTGTGGGCTTAATCTCCAAACACGGACACAGGCATCCTCACCTGAGCTTACCACACTCGACTCATCAGTGAAAGCTAATCCATAAACGCCGCCCAAGTGAGCCCCCTTTATGGTAATCCGGCTAGATGCTGGCTTGTCAACTTCATATATAATGACACAAGTATCAAGTGATCCAGTAGCAACCATGCTGCTATCAGGAGACCAAGCAAGGCAGTTTATGCGGGCAGTATGGTACAACATGTTCTTAAGCTTCACCTGTAAGAAAGCAGATCAAACATAAGCAATAAGGAAGAAAAGATGAAGCAAGCTTTCAAACACATTTTGTTTTGTATACATATTATAAAATACAAATTTTTAAGACATGAAATGGCACCCAAACTTTCAAAATATTTTTTCAGATATTGCCTTCGAATGTGTGTACTTGGCCCTCAAATTTTTTTGAATTTTATTAAGTATGAACTCATTTCATAAATTACTTTCCAAATTATAAATAAAACACTCCCAAATTTGAAAATCATTTATATATAGTTATCCGTCCAAAATTTATAAGTAGGCCATATTGCCCTCCACAACCTTAATTTTTTCCTTTATCATCCTTTGTCTTTTTTTCCCCAAACTTTTGACTTCTTGTACTGTTCTGGATAACAAGATAAAATAATCTATACCATATATAAAAGTAGGTAATGGCGTTTGTTAAAATATCCTTAATGAAATTTGAGATATCATAAAACATCCTTAATTATGGCCAATCAAAAAATTTTAATTTAGTATATATAATATTTGAATAATTAATATATAAATTGATACATATGACTTTCAAGTTTTTAAATTTACATTATAAAAATCTAGACAACATAAAAGGAAAATCATAACGATACTTAATATTATATAAAGATAAATTAATTAGTATAAAAAAAACAAGCAAATAACAAATCATGACAACATGCAACGCAGGTTATAAAATAACTAGTTAAAATGTAAAAGAAACAAAGTGGAAATTTACTGTTGTTACCATTTGTCAGAAATTAAATTTTTACCTTCAATGACAAAATGCAAGAAAACGATCAATTGGAAACCAGACTGAGGGAGTTCTGAGATGTTATATATTCATAGAATCATATGTGAACTTCAGATCAAGGACCAAGACTTAGTTTCATTTAATCTACTGGAACAGCATAAAACCCTTACACAATAAACTCATCTGTCCACTTACAGAATGAGGATGTGATACACGACAACACTAGAATTAGGCAGTATAAAGCTTAGATGTTTAAGTGTAAGAGCAATTCCCTGACTGCTTGCTTTATGGATGCACTAGTCTAATAGATAAAACTATTGGCCCTACATTCACATTAAACAAAATGTCAACAAACATAAATAGGAAATTTTGCCACTCTGCACTGTTTAAATTGATTAAACGAAGTTCATTTCACTTGTCAAAAAGGATCTTTGCTTTTTCAAATTTTCAAGCAAATTCAAGAACAATACCAAACATATACTGGAACAAAATATTAATCTAACCTATGCATCCAAATTATTTAGCTTCCAGATTCAGAATTAAGCATACTAACTTGTAACCCATGCTTTATGAGCTAAATTGATTTCTTCTTTTTCGTATTGGAGCTAACTTGGTCTCTAAACCTGGAAAAATTGAATATATTACATTAAAGGTTATAGGAATTGAAGCAGAGTTACAAACTTCAAGACTTCGACAATTACTCTTTACATCAAAATTCTTTAGTTATGTAGCTTGATAGCAAGGAAGCAACATGAAGCTGTTCTGAAACCATGGTTTCAACTCTTTCAAGAACAACTAAATTCTCTTAATGCTGGACTGAGTGAGAGCAAGTCATTTTTGATTCACCATTTGACCACTCGCAAGGATTTGAGGGGGTAAATGGATCAGTAACCAAGCAATTCCCGGCTTAACCTGCTCTGACTAATCAGTTTATAGAATTGAGCATACCCACTCTGACTATTCTAATAATTGATAATAGTACCTAGGGAAAATGCTATGCTATTAACGACATGAATTTCAAAGAACCCAGAAATACTGTAGAGACTATTTTATCCAGTATTCCCATAACACCATACTGCAGTCATAACCCCGCCAAATTTTGGATAAACCAAACAGCATAAATTAATCTAATGCATGTATTTTAGTTGTCCTCTTTATTCAGTGTTTTCTTAAAATCATGCAGTTCAATAAAATTCAAAGCCCCTGCACTGAGTCATGTATAATTCTAAATATAAATATGTCATTAAGTACACACATATACAACTGATATAAGTTCAATTATTTGCCACTTCAGCCAAACTTCGCATATCAGAAACAAATTGTTATAATGTGACAAAATCATTAATCATCAAATTAAATTGAGATAGGGTAAGAAGGTACCTCTCGAGAGACACGGTCCCAAACAATAGCTTCTCTATTCGCGTCACCAGATGCAAACATTGAAACATCTGGGGAATAACGTATGACACTGACAGCACCTCGGTGCTTCTCAAGGACCGCCTCTTCCTTAAGGGTATCACCAGTAACAGAATATATATGCAATTTACCATCTTGCCCACCTATAATTGCTTCGCTTCCATCAGGTGCAATTGCGGAGGCTGTTACAGCAAAACCAAGATTGATGGTTGACACAACTTTTGTACCACGGAGTATGACAACACCTGAATCAATTGTGATCAATGCCAGCTCGTGACAGAGTAAGGCAACACTTAAGTCTTTTGGTTGACCACCAATGTCAATGGAATCAGCATCTCCACACTGATCTCCATGAAAACGAACTCTCCAAATCTATGTAAAAAATAGAATGAAGAAAGGAAAGCATTACAACCAAAGATTGGAACGTAAGACTAATAAAAGGAGGTGAGAAAAAGAGAAGGTCCCGGATGCAATAGAACTGCAAACTTTTTTTCTGCATGAATAAAACCTAGAAACCATGCAGGAGGAAGTAATTCAGTCATCATATTTTGTAGATCTTCCTGTGAACCTTAATTTTAAAAGTCAAGAAATTGAATTTGGGTTTGAAGTACTAAAGACATGTTATAATTTCAACAATAAACGGTAGGGAATCAAAATCTCACAAATACAATTTAAAGATTATCTAAAAACATCCTCCATAAAACTTTCTAATAAAACTTTGTTTACTAGTGTAGTCCTTAAAATTTCATGACACAGACAACTTCTTTTGCCATGTGTATACTGTATATAACTTGAAGAACTCAAGGATTTTCACAAATTGCTGTAACAAACATTTTATCATTCATCTTCTTAACTCAATAATTGATAAAAAATGGCAATCAATAGTAAATACAGTTATTTCAAAAAAAGCACGTTAGCCACCTTATTATCAAATCCAGATGTGACAATTTCTTCTTCAACAGCAGCTAAACATTTGATTTGAGCATTCTCTTTCCGCTGTAATTTAGAGCTGTATCCAGTCCCTTGAATCCATTTAACTATCAAACCATCATAACTACTGGATAATATGGTTTTTGGGACATTTTTAAGAACAGCTAATGATGTAACATTCTTCATATGTCCAGATATTTGTCGTGGAGTTTTATCCAGATCACTTGCAGAGAAGATACTGATCATGCCACCAAGAGAAACCGTGACAAGATGATCATTCTGCCAAAGGCAACCAACTAGCATGTCATCCACTCCACCTGAGCCAGAACATGTCAATGTTTTCTTCAGTTTCCCATTACCTTCATCAGAGATCTCCCACACTTTAGCTGACTTGTCAGCAGAAACTGTAAGAATCTACAAAATAACTTATCCCCAGTCAATAATTATTGGGCACAGTATGCCTACTCAAAGTAGAATGAAGATGGCAAGGTAAAATGATACGAGCAGAGGTAAGGCTAATTGATAGAAAAACGTATGAGAGAGAGGGAGGAGGAAGAGAATGTTAAGCAAAATGAGAAGAGAGAAGAGAGAAGAGAGAAGAAGATTACTTTCTTTAATACACAGACAGGTTTTGGATACCTCTTTTTTGTTTTAAATAAATAATAATAAAAAAAAAGAGTACAGATTAACTTCAGACCGATACAATAATAGTACTTTGAAAACATCTCAAATGCTGGTAACTAGCCACAGGGCACAGGCTCCATTTGTGAAACAAAGAGTGGGGAGAAAAAGGCAGGCAGTTTATGTAACAAAATAAGTCCATGCACATTGACGAATGCATTTTTAGTATGTAATATAACAACTGCAACAGCTTTTCTTATATCCAACAGTGAGTTACCTGTTTACCATCTGGACTCCAGCTAACTGCATAAATGGTCCCCTTGTGACCACCTTCAGAGGATAACTCTCCAATCTTTTCTCCAGTCTTCCCATCAAATAATACGCCCTTCTTATCAGAGCTTACACTGATGAATTTGCTGCCATCAGGAGAAAACCTTACACAATTGACAAAATTTGAATGATCCCTGCAGACAAGTGAACCAAAAACTTTATGGTTAGACATGAAAGACTGCCAGTTCCTTTTCAATATCCACTCTCTCCAGTTTCATATGTTATAAAAATGTAATTAAAATATTTGAATAGAAGTTAACATTTGTTGTATTCATTTCCCACATCCAAAAAAAAAAAAAAAAAAATAAAAAAAAAGAAAACCTTACTACAGATTGACCAAAATTTGAAATGATCCCTGCCATGGGACAAGTGAACCAAAACTTTATTGGTTATTTAGACATGAAAGTAAAACCTGCCAGTTTCCTTTTCAATATCCACTCTCTCCAGTTTCATATGTTTATAAAAATGTAATTAAAATAATTTGAAATAGGATAGTTAACATTTGTTGTATTCATTTCCCACACTCCAAAAAAAAAAAAAAAAATAATGAAAAAAAAAGATTAAAAAAAATAAAATATTATGGCTAACAGTTATGGTGTTTTCAGGAAAGTAGATTGCTTAATCAACTAGGCAGAGGAAAACAATAAATCAGTCCTGGATCCATCTGAACTTGAATGGCTTAAAAAAAAAAAAAAAAAATAATGAAAAAAAAGATTAAAAAATAAAATATTTATGGTAACAGTTATGGTTCAGGAAGTAGATGCTTAATCAGCTAGGCAGAGGAAAAAATAAATCAGTCTGGATCCATCTAACTTGAATGCTTTAAAATCTAAATCATTCACAGCTGAAATAGCCAATTTCCATACTTCAGTTTTTCATTCTATTGCATTAGACTTTTAGGTTGGTTAGACATCTATCTCATTGAACAATGTTATAGGAGTTAATTCAAGGACTAGTAATTGGATTATGTTTTTCTTTCTTTTTCCTTTTCCTCCCACACCTAATTGCAACTGCATTGCCAATAGTTTAGACTGCACAAGCCAGAAATATTCATTGAGAGAGCAAACAAATAAATAGTAGAATGCAGGTCACTTCAGCTTGGATTTTGCATCCAATCAATCTAGGTTCTAGAATGTATCATTAAAAGTTCTTGCAGATCAATATTGAGTAAAGGAAGATTTGAATATACCGTGATAAAACACACACATGTAACACTAATTAGTGTGCATTGGAGGGAATAATTATAAATTTGGTCCTTCAAAACTAGGTTCTAGGATAGAAAAGGGTGACCCAGTGCATGAAACATCTCATATTTATGGGCTACAGAGGGTTGATACATGCAGGCTTTCCCTGCTTTGTAGAGAAGTTTTTACCATGGCTCAAACTGTGGCCTCCAGGTGACAAGTGATATAACTTTACCATTACAAAGCAGCCCTCAACATTAGATTCTAGAACGTATCAATAAAAGTTCTTGCAGATCAATATTGAGTGATGGAAGATTTGTATAGACCCTGCTAAAAACACACATACAACAGTAGGTGTGCATGGGAGTAATCATAAAGTTGGTATTTCAACTTTGTCAATTTTTCTATTTCAATAATAAATTTTTTTTTAGTCAGGTGCATTTGGCCTGAATTTCTTGCCAAAATATTAAAACAAATCTATTTCACCTCATCTCTCTGCTTTATTCATTCATATAACTATTCTCTCCCTCTTTATTATGTTTTCTCTCATATTTTGGTTCAAATTTTCAAGGAAAATGGAGAAAATTAAAAGGTAATCTAGATATTTTTCTAAAGGAAGAGATAAAAGATACTAGAAAGACAGGTGGATGAAATAGATGTTTAGGTGAGATATCATTTACTGAGAAAAATGATCCATTTTATTTTTCCAAAAAAAAAAAAAATTACCGCTAAAACCAAATGATTGAAAAATTGACAAAGTTCAAACATCTTAAATATAATTATCCCCATTTGAATATAATATCATATGGGCCAAGCACTCTATCAGAAGAATTGAGACTCAAATAGAAAATTTGATATTTAGTATAATTATCTCCATATTTGTGAAATGGGCGCCTGAGCCAGAAAAAAATTATACTGAATTTGAACATACTATCATATTGGATAAAGAATTCAATCAGAAAAAGATCCATTTCTGAATCCAAGCTTCATATATGTGTTTTATCAAAAGCCAACAAGAGAAGCAAATGTCAAAAGTAAATTTCCAAGAAAACCTCTTTGTTTGTTATAACAAACCTGTGAGATGATTTGAATTTAAATGGCGGCCCTTCATAGAAATTCACCAAAAAATCTTCTCCACATGTCACTATCCGAAATGGTCTTGTTGGCTTAAACGCGCAGCTTAGGACTCGCCTTGAATGCCCATCAAATTCCCCTACATTAGTTCCTGAATCCCACCTATTCAACAAGCAAAAATAACAATATTACAACTAAAAATCATACTTTACTATAGTTAGAAACAGTAAGTAAAGAAACTCAAATTTCAAGTACTAACATGAAAGCTCGCACTAGTGATTTGCCCTTTCCATCACCACACGCTACGATCCTCAATCCATCCGGCGACCACTGCAGATCGTCGATCCGGCCAGATAAAACCTTGAATTCCTTCTTCAAGACATGATCATTGTAAGCCCCCCAAATCCTGATAGTTCCGGAGACATCAGCAGAGGCGATCCACTCGCCGTTAGGCGAGTAGCGAGCCACAGTAGCTTGATAACCATGTTCGCCGTAGACGGATACGTCGAGAGGATTGTCAAGGTTGAGGATTAGGACTGATCGGTTATTAGTGTAGAGAATGGAATTGGATTTTGGATTCCCGGAAATTAGAATTCCACGGCCGCGTTCTGTTGTTGGAACGCAAGCGTAGGTTTCTGTTAGTTGTGGCATTATACTTTTTTTGTAATGCTTAGGACGGTGACTTGAGATTTGGAGAGGGTATGAAAAGCGAAAGTGGAAATGGAAAGCGAAGATTTTGAAAGGATTTGGATTTTATATTTGAAGTTGTGCAATGCACCAAGTGGGGAAATTGATCAGCTGGCTCTAGACTGTAAAGAGATTTGACTGTGTTAACACTCCCAACTCATTAGAACTCCGGGGCTTTTGGTTGAACTGATCTATGCAGTTCGCAGTTGATTATAGGTGTTTAATATCAAGAACCGATAGAAATCAAGTTTCATCGGTACAATTTGCATTGTCCGGTGGATATATGATCCGATCCATTCAATGGTGTGACTAGATATAAATTTTAAAATAAAATATATGCGAATATAGATATATCATAATTCAATTTAAATTTAATAAATGAAAAATAATTTTCTTTTTTATATTTTTAAATTATTGATTATAATTTTAAATATGTAATTGCCTCTATTCTTCTCTTACTTCTTTTATTCTTTTGAGCGAACCTCGACTAATAATTGGGAGGACCAGTAAGGAGCACCCATTGAGGAAAATCAGAATCAAGAGATCCATGTTCAACATCTTAAATCATTATAGATAAATTACAAGTTTAGTATTAGTATTTAGACCTTTTAAATGTTTATAATTTAGTGTCTAAATGGAAAATCTTAACAATTAAGTGTCTGGGCTATTTAAAAAATGTAATATAGTCTCTATTTCTGATCTGGAGGCGAGAAACATGAATCAGCATAAAATGGGCCTATTTAAAACACGTCATCACATTCTTATTTACAACTGAAAATGACATGGTGAAGAGAATGAAAGGACTATTTTATCCTCCCTTTCATATTCTTTAATTTCATCTCATTCCTTGCCCTGAATCGATACTGAAAGCAAATTCCAAATTCAGAGAGAGTAGAGAGAAAGGCAAAGGAAGAAATGGATATGGAACCTCATTTCTGCACATGCAGATGGAAGTGCCTTGAACGCAACTCTTGCACTGAGTGGAATCCGAGAAGGCGATTTGTTGCATGTGAGCTTCATTTGGTGAGTATGTTTTTTGAAATTTGATCTGAAAGCATTTGATTTTTTCTTACTCAATGAATATTATTGCCATAGATGGAAAAGAATATTTTGTACAACGTATTTATTTTTTATTCATATGCTCTTACCATTATTAGATTATATAGCTTTTATTAGAGAGAATCAAATCAGCATATTATATCATTGCAAATCAATATAAATCCCTGTAAATCAGCTTTTGATGATTGTATATTCATCTATTTATTTAATGAAAACAGAAGAGCAAGGGGCCATTCAATTAAACATCTACTAAATTCTTCAAAAATTATCATAGTATCAGAGCTCTAATCTTGAGTTTTGGAATTCTGGGTTGTTCTTGGTGTTATTAGAGTTTCAGGTCTCTGCAGGTTGCAAGTTGTGTGTGTTCTTGGTTGTTCTATGTATCGGCATGTTTTTTTCTTTCACTGATATTTGGTTGAGTTTGCAGATCCAGTTTAGGAGAAACTCACATATTTTGGTAATATTTTCAGTTATATTCAGTTGCTTTTATCTAAAATGGGTGGTGATAAATCTGAATTTTGAGTCAAATCTATGTGAAAGAATTATTCAACATGGAAATTTCAATTTCGATTATATGTTACCGAGAAAGAGTTAAGGGGACGTATTGATCGCACTGATCTAGTCCCAACGGATGCTGCTAAATTAACTCAATGGACGATTAAAGATGCTCGAGTGATGTCTTAGATCATTGGGTCATGCGAGTCCTAAATTGTTCTTAATTTACGTTCCTATAAAATTGCTCAAAAAATGTGGGAGTATTTGAAAAAGCTTTACCATCAAACAAATTCAGCTAGGAGATTTCAATTGGAGTATGAGATTACAAACTATAAACAGGGAAGTCTATCTATTCAATATTATTTTTCTAATTTTCAAAATTTATAGGCTGAATTTTCTGACATAGTTTGTGGATCAGTGTCTAATGATTCTCTTGCTGATGTATTAGCTGTTCATAAGATTAGCAAGCGAGATCAGTTTTTGATGAAGCTGAGACCAGACTTTGAAAATGCTCGTTCTAATTTGATGAATTGCCATCCTCCTCCTTCCTTGGATGTTTGCTTCAGTGAATTAATCGTGAAGAACAACGTCTTATTACACAAACCACTCTTGAATAGGAGAAAATGACTACAACACATATGGCATTTTGGCTCAAGGAAAAGGCCAGGGTAGAGACTTGCGTAAGATTCAGTGTTTTAATTACAAGAATTATAGGCATATTGCTACAAATTATGCTAAGAAAGTTTGCAATTATTACAAAAAGCCAGGCACATCATCAAAGATTGTTCAATTCGTCCTCAAACGCCAAACTGTCGCTTTTCAAGAAACTGTTGGCAACTCTTCTCCTAGTCAGATTCAAACCGAGCCCACAACTATGATGGTAGTCAATCAAAATGCTCAACAAATTGCCGTTACTCCTCAAATGCTGCAAAAAATGATAGTTTCAGCTTTCTCAGCTCTTAGTATTCAAGGTAACAATACTTCTTTGTCTAAATTTTATCCTCTTGATTCTATTGCATCAAATCACATGACTAGTTCAACTAATTTGTTGAAAAAATATTTGTCCATATCATGGTTCAGAACATATTCAAGTTGCTAATGGAAACAATTTGGCCATTACTGTTGTTGGTGATATTACTCTAATTTTCAATCATGCCTTTCTACCACTTAGATTTTCTAATAATCTTCTTTTCCTTGTCGAGTTAGTAGAAAATAACTATAATGTATGTTTTTCTCATGATGCTTGTTGTGATCAAGATCAGGTATCGGGGACGATGATCACGAAGGGGCCTAGAGTAGGATGTTTGTTTCCTCTACATATTTCAATTCCTAGTAATATTTCTTTAGTTTGTTCTGCAATTGTTAATAAAATTGAGCAGTGGCATAAACATTTGGCCACCCCAATTCTATTATATTGTCTTATTTGTTGAAATCTGATTTATTAGGCAGTAATGATCAATTCTGAAGTCTTTCTTTTGATTGTTCAACTTGTAAATTGAGAAAAAGTAAAATTCTTCCTTTTCCTCTTATTGGTAGTCGTGCAAATAAATATTTTGATGTTATTCATAGTGATGTATGGAGGACCACACCTATAAATATTTTGTGACAGTTATTGATGATTATAGTTGGTTTACTTGGATTTATTATCTTTGTTTCAAATCTGAGGTATTTACGATCTTCAAAACTTTTGTCACGCGTTGAAACTCAATTTTCTATTTCATTCACAATTTTAATATTACGATTAACCTTAATTGAGATAACAAAAATGATTTTAATGCAATTTTCAAAATATGGCAAACATGGACATTAATAATCAATCAAAACATAAAATTAAAATCATACAAAGAATGGGCGAGGAGAAAAGAATTGCAAACCAATTATCTAATTTACATTCTACCCTTGAACCCAATATAATTTCACATATCACTTAATTATTACAATAAAGCAACTAATTAGGGTTGATTATGAACTCTTTACATAATGCCCATTAAAACAAAAGCAATAAATAAAAGATAAAACAAGCATAAATGAATTAATTACAAGCAATCACAAAAATACAATCCAAAGCAATAATCAATAACAATAAACAACATAATTGCAATCAAATGTGAGAATGAATAAGGAAATAAATCAAGAGTTAGAAGGGTTAGAGTAACAATAAATGAATGATATAAATATAAAGTGTTTGAATCTTAAATGACTGCAATTTAAAGTACATAAAAATAAAAAGCAGTAAAGTAAAAACATTAATTTAAAGATTATTTCAAGATTTGAGTTCAAAATTTTGATGTTCATCCTAAATGATGAACAAATATGACTATCACAACCCATTTCTTGATCATTATGGTTTGTTAAGGCCCATATGAATCTTAAACACCATTGAAAGCATTGATGCTTAGTGCTAGACTAAAATGGATCCCAGGATTAGGATTCAATTGCTTATTTATCAATTCTGAGTCTCTAAATTGAAGTGCCTGACGCCACACATAATGGCATACGCCATAGGAGTTGTGGAGTGAGGGACTTTCGAAGACCAAAAGCCCAGGAAATGATAGTTGAGCTGTTTAGCTGTAATGTAATGGCGTGTGCCACTACGAGTGGCTTGCACCATTGAGTAGTGGCGTGTGCCATTGCTTATACAATCAACAGGATTTGATCGATGACGGGTTTCCCTTACAATTAACAAAGATAGGGTGATTTTAATCACTAAATAAAAGAAAAGGATAAAGAAAATGAGATGAGACTCTCAGGTATTACCTTGTTTTCAAGAAAACCCAAAGATTTGGATGAAAATGGTTTAAGATAACTAAAAATCCTTTATGCTTGTTGACAATCCGAGTTTTAAAGATTTATATAAGTGTTTGTTGATATTTGATCAAGAAACTCAATATAGTTTTATCAAAAAATAAAGATTAATCCTCTAGATTCAAGCTATAATCAATAGTATAGCTTAAATCAATAGTGAGAGAAAAATTTTCAAGAGTTTCTCTATGTAATCAAAAACCAACCCCTAATTCCTTAAACCCTTCGCCTATTTATAGGCAAATGGGGTGATTAGGTGGCCCTAATTTGGGGCTTAGTTGGCATGAGCAATTGATGCCTCCAAAATCGAGTTGGACCCATTTTTATAAAATTAGTCTAGGTGGCACGCCAAATGAGACAGTGCACTGGGACGCGTCTCGGGCAAACCTAAGGCGCTTCTCGGGCCTGTTTCGATACGAAAATCCTTGGAAACCTAAAAATGTAAAAATAGTCAAATAATTCAAATTTCATAAACTTGGACCATTAGTCCATGAATCAAGGCGATTGGACATCCCAATTTTATTTTATGATGAAAAAAGTTATCATCACGCACTGAGTCACATTGCCGGAGTAAAAATTAAGTGCCTACGATACCTTTGCTCCATCTCTGTCACATTATGATTTTCCTTGTCTCCCACGGTTGCAATCTTGGATAGCTAGGGTTAGTTTCACTGTGCATGAAGAAATTCTCTGTTTCTTATCTTAGTAGCGACACGAATGTTTCTGAGTTAGTAAATTTCAGTTTCAAGTTTTAATTGCACAAGTTAAACGTCAAAGAGTGTGAAAGGGAGGATAAACTAATCCTTTCATTCTCTTTGCCGCATCAGTTTCAGCTGTAAATAAGAGTGTGATGACATGTCATGCCAAGTCATCGGGTGACTAGGATTAAGTGTGCCCCATTTTATGTTGATTCATATTTTCTGCCTTTAGATAAAAATAGACACTTGATTGCATTTTTAATTACCTTGGATACTCAGTCGTTAAGATTTTCCGTTTAGACACTAATAATATATAATAATAAAATAGATCAAATAATAATATATAAAAATATATTGAGGGATATTAGACTCTCAAATAAACTCAACTAACACATGATGTAGGATTCTCACAATCCTTATCTTAGTAGAATTTATCTTGACTCTAATTTATATACCCCAAATTTACTTCAAGTAGGGAATAATTCACAATTTACTCAATTCTCAATTCTGATAGTTAACAAATGTTGTGGTAAGCGTGGAATACACTTTTCTGATATTCTATAAAAAAGAATATATATGTGGACCTTTTATTTTTAAAAGAATATATATATGGTAGAAAAGTTTTGGGCTTGGAGGGGACAAGTTTCGATTCTCAGGCAGTGGAACTATGTTTCCTCGCAGAGAGAACCGCTGTTTGCACCAGCTATGAGGTAAGCGAATATTTATTTTTTGGATAAGGAATGATTTAATTAATATTAAAACTTCAAATATTGGATGCTGTGTTTCCTGCGCTAGTTGAAGCCGTTTCCAATTCAATTTTTCTTTTTCTTTGTTGTGTTATTTTCTTTTCCTTTTTTATCCCCTCAATTGTTCTCTGGTTATATTCATCAAAGGCGTTAGTTCTCCATTGAAAAATGAATTACTTGAACTAATATATGCTAGCATATGGACACAACTAGGCAATAGAAATTGCATATTTTTGCAATGAATAATTGAAAGTAAGACAGAGATATAAAAGTGTACCTTTTTGTGAGATCAATATCCAACATCATATAGTAGACGATAAATTCAACTGATGCCTTCTAGGTAAATCATTAGCTAAGTGCAAAATTTATATTTTTGACTATAAGATAGTCCTAAACCCATTGGTCATGCAGAGGAACATGCCTACAGAGTCACTGATAATAATTCAATTTAAACAATAAAGGAATATAAAGCAACAATCTAGAGAGTAAGAAAGTAAATACTAAAGAGAATTGAAAAAAAAAAAAAAAAAAAAACAAAAAAAAAAAAAAAAAAAAGTGTTAACTATATAAAGTTTTATTGGATATTGGCGGGGTAGAATACTAAGCTCTGTTATTTTGTTTGGTATTTCAGGTAGCCTAGTAACCTTGTTCAGTAATCAAGGGATTCTTATTTGATATACAATTGGACTGCTTTGTAATTTTATTGTTACAACTTATATAGATAAGACCTGGATATGATTCAATGATGGAAAAGAAAACTAGAGCAAACGTTGGAAACAACTTTTACAGATTATGAAAAAAATGTGTATTCCTCTTGCTACTATTCAACAAAAGGTATGCTCCATATCCTACTTTAAAAAGATTTATTTTTGAAATATACTTCTATTTATTTAATGGATTTTTATCTTATGATTAAAACTAAATTGGACATAAGTTAAATAAATTGAGCTTAAATACTATATATTGCCAGCTTAAAATACTATATAATATGATGATGGAGTTTCATATGGGTTGGGATAATTATTCCATACTTAACTAGTGTTCAATTCGTTCATATTTTATTTTTTTAAAACCAATAGTGCCCAATATCTCATTAAAGATAAAAAAAAAAAAAAAAACTTGTTGATTGCTTAAGCTTTGGGTCCATAAATTAATTTGTTTTTAACTTTGTCCATAAAATTTATTTGTTTCTAATGGGAGGTTAAAAGATGTCAAATGCAAAATAGCTGGCTGCCTTGATAAAAATTAGAGTCCTTTTTTTATATAATTTGGTAACTGATTAAGCTTGAAGTATTTTATTATGTCAAATTAGATGTTTAAATCAAACCATTTCCTACTTTATAAGCAAAGATTAGACAATATATATAAGGGAGGCTTAGCAACATTATGGAATCATTAGTATTAATTATATGTGTAACTGGACTAATTGTTTCACTTTATAACGTCTAATCTACTTGCCATTTAACAATTTGCAAAAACATATCCCAGATTTGATCTATTAATCATGTTGATTAATATTTTATCGGCAGTACTGGAAATTGGAAATCCATATTCTCTAACTATTATTAGTTGAACCCTCTAGCCTGTAAGCTTTAACAATTGTATTCCTATATGCAAATAGTGATAATTTTCTCCCTCAATAATTTCTGAATGGAAATGCAATTGTAACAACTCAAATAAAGTTTTTTTTATTTTTAGAGAGGAAGACCAATTTATGAATTGATTATGTGGTAGTGTTCATAGTATTAAAATTGTTTTAGGATGTCATCATAAAAATAAAAAATTAATGCTGAAATTTAACCCAAAAAATATATCCATTTGATTGATTAAAAAGAATTTAGCCATTATTTCGACAAATTAAATTGGTCTTATGATACTTGATTTTGATTATTCTATTATTAGGCAAATTAATTATTTATTTATTTGGAGCCATGCATAAAACTATATAATCTAATAAAAGCTGAGTATATATCAGGTATTAAAAAAAGAAAAAAAAAAGAAAAAGGACAAATAAATTCAATTACTATATATTCTTTTTTACTTATAAAAATCTCTATATTTAAGAGTGATGGCTATAATAGAGTTTATAATATTTACGAAATCTCTTTCTTGGTTTTAGCTACTTTACTACTTGTTGATCCTTGTACGCTAATAAATTTTCCTCAAATGCATTTAAGTTAACTATATTTATTTATTTTCTCCATTTCAATTAAGACAAAGCAGTTTTATTAATTAGTTTGTTACCTTAAACTTATATATTTATTTATTTTCTCCATTTCAATTAAGACAAAGCAGTTTTATTAATTAGTTTGTTACCTTAAACTTATATTCTCTATGTTATGATAAAAGCGTATGTAGCATAACCAAATGGAGGTCAACAAATTCAGGTTTAAGAGTCCTCAAATTCAGACTTAACCAGTTATTCAGCTCGGACTTAAGCAGTCCATAAATAGTCCATCAATTCGGACATAATCAATTCTCCAATTTGGACTTAAGTGGTCCATAAGCAGTCCATCAGATCAGACATAACCAATTCTCCAATTCGGCCTTAAACGGTCCGTAAATAGTCCATCAGTTCAGACATACCCAATTCTCCAGTTCAGACTTAAGCGATCCATAAACAGTCTATTAATTTGGACATAACCAATTCTCGACTTCGGACTTAAGCAGTCCATAAACAGTCCATCAGTTCGCATATAACCAATTCTCTAGTTCAAACCTAAGCGGTCCATAAACAGTTTATCAGTTTGAACATAATCAATGATAGGAGTTATCTTTATAATATTTTTAATATAGTTTTTGTTAGGATTTTTAGTAGTTTTAATCACTTTAGTTAGTTTTATAGTTTTTGTTAGGATTTTTAGTAGTTTTAATCACTTTAGTTAGTTTTTATTCGGTTTTAGTTATATTTTTGTTCAAAGCTTTCTTGAAACATAATTCACTTGATCTTGAAGAAATTTGTAGGATTTTGATATAGAAAAGAGCAAAGTAGGCAAAACTCTCAGAGGCTGGCATGCCTTGACCGTGCAACCCAGCACGCCCGTGCAAGATTCAAGGAAAAATCCACTTGGAGACTTAGAGCCTAGCACGCTCTAGCTGTGCGGACCAGCATGCTCATGCGACAGAATGATATATTTCAAAGGCATGCTCATCTAAGCACGGCCCGTGCTACATCCATCCTGATAACTCAGAGCCTAGCACGCTCTAGCCACAAATTTATCTCAGAGCGTGCTCACCTAAGTATGGCCCGTGCTGCGATCACCTTAGAACTGAGACTCCAGCATGCCCAGCCTATGCCAAATGGCACGCCCATGCTGAAAATCAAGTTTTGTTTTGAGCCAAAAACATCAGCCCAGTCCCTACCACTTGCATGGGCCCACATGAGATACTTTCCTAACGTGCCAATCAAGTTTAAATCCTATTTAGACGCATGACAGAGTCCTAATTGAGAAAAAATTAAAAGCCTAAACAGTCTCATATCTCCAAGAGATTTTCTATTCAATAAAGATTCTATTTCCTAAACGAAGTCGGAGTTTTTCCCCAGGAAGTCTATATAAAGAGAGAACTCATTCATTGTAGGAATATATCTGGTTCTACCATATTTTGTTCTATTGTTTTTTTTTCTCTCTCTAAAACTTCAAGTGATCAAGATTTGTGTCAAGATTCAAGGAAGCCGTCCACGTTATTTGTTAACTAGTTTTTATCTCTAAACTCTTAATCTTGTTTTTATTTTTCATTATTTTAATTTTTCATTTATTACACATTGATTATGGATTATTTTTAAGTTTAATTGAAGTTTTATTTAATGTACTATTGTCGAGCTAAATTCTCATACTTAGGGATTTGATATAGCTTAATTAATTTTCTTTTCCAATTTTAAATTATATTTATTTTCTTTTTTTTGTTCAACAGTATAATTTATTATTGAACTTAATGCTTCAGGCAGAGTTCTTCCTCTCCTGGATTGAATTTTATTTCATTAATACTATTAGGTATGAAGAGTTTTTGATATGAAAACAGATAATAAATTACCATGAGAATAATGCTTGATGCGGAAACTATATGGTTGAATCATTGGCGGTTTTCATAAGTAAATGTATTTTAGGTTAGTGAATTCCACTAAAATAAATCATAAATCTTAATGATTTAATTCATGTTTGATTGCACTATTGGGAAAATAGGTTTAGATGGTGTTTTAAAAATACTATAAAATTACATAAGGGAGAGGTTGTTAAGTGATTTTTGGGGTTGGCTTTTCCCTACTGAATTAATTAAAATTTGATTATCATAACTTAATTAAAATAAATTGGATAGAATTAAGTGAATGTCAAAAATTCCCTTGTAACGTTTTTATATCCTTTGATTTTTTTTTATCAAAATTACCTTGCATATTCTACTTGAATAATTAAAATTGATTATCAAACTAATAAAATAAATTGGATAGAATTAAGTGAAGTCAAAATCCCTAGTAACTTTTAATCCTTGATTTTTTTTTATCAAAAATTACCTTGCATAATTTCTTTTTATTCTCGTTTATTTGTTGAAGTTAATTTCTTAAAATAATTCCCCTAATTGCCGTTTAAATAATAGTAGGTTAACATAATTTTGATACTTAGTATACAATTCTCATGGGGACGATACTTGACTCATTCTTTATTACTTGTCGCGATTTCGTACACTTGAGAAAAATTACTGTTAATCAATTCTTCAATTCAGACTTAAGCGGTCCATAAACAGTCCATCAGATCAGATATAACCAATTCTCCAATTTGGCCTTAAGCGGTCCATAACAGTCCATCAACTTAGACTTAAGCAGTACACAATAAATTTGGGCTTAGGTAGTCATCAAAAAATTTGGACTTAACGGTTCCAAAAAAAAAAAAATTGGTCTTAAGCAGTCTGACTATTCGAGCTTAAGCAGATCACTTGTTCGAATTTAGACTTAAGTAGTCCACACATTTAAGCTTAAGCAGCTCACTCGGACTTAAGTTGCCCACTTAAGCAACTCATCTTTTCGAACCTAGGCAATCCATCCATTCAAGTTTAAGTAACCTACTTATGAACTTAACCAAACTATAACATGTGTTGGACATAACTGAACAACTTCTTTTGGGGGGACTATTGATAATATATAATAATCAAATAGATCAAATAATAATATATAAATATAATTGAGGGATATTAGACTCCCAAATAAACTCTAACTAACACATAATGTAGGATTCTCACAATCCTTTTCATAGTAGAATTTATCTTGACTCCAATTTTATATACCCCAAATTTACTCCAAATAGGGAACAATTCACAATTTACTCAATTCTCAATTCTGATAGTTAACAGACACCAAATTGTAAAAATTTAAAAAGTTTAAACACTAAATTTGTCATTTATCCAATCATTATTATAATTTTATCCCTATAGTTTGCCATAAATAATAAGTTTATCCTTACATTTTGAAAAATACACTATGATATCCGTAATGTTTGATTCTGTTACATGATTTTGTACTTTCGTCCAAATTTTTTCATTTTTTACTGCAAGTCAATGCAGAAAGTCCCAGTCAGATGAGACAGAATGTAACAATAATCGCTATCAAAAGTTTTACCAAACACCAATATTCATCAGGTAACCACTATCAGCCACCTATTATTTGCTATATCAACCATCGCTGTCAGTAATCCGCTGATATAAACAGCTAGACCAAACCTTTGTCTATCGTGATTATGTCATAAATAATATAGTTTTTTAACTATGTACCAAGACAAGCAATATTTAGACAAAAATTATGAAAAAATTTAAGAAATAAGAAAATGTCTCAAGCAAAATCGATTTATAGAAAAATAGCAAAACATTGTAATTGAATTTATTTTGTATTTGCAAGCAAATTCATTATATTTGATACATGCTGAATCAGATTTAATCACAATGTTTTAATTTTTTATACAATTTTTAATGTGTTCAGGTGAAAGCTATTTTTGTAATTTACTATGTCATTCATATTTTGTGCATTTTTGCCATTTTACAGAATGAATTTAATTGGATTATTTGATTTTTTTATATTTTATTGATATAAATGCAACATTGGAGATACTCTTTTTTACTTTTATTTATGAAAAATTTTCCAAGAAAATGAATGAGAATCTCTATTTTGATGTTGAAAGAACTAGTCTCTCTAGTGATAATATTTGAATCAATTAATCAATTTACCAATTAATCAATTTTCTTGTAGGCCTTTCTTTTCTTAAGGATCTGTAATTGACTAACTGACAAATAAATAAAGTTCGTTTATTTCTCAAAATTTCAAGAAAATTCAGATTCCATTCATGTAAACAAATATATGTAAAAATATATATATATATATATTATATATATAATTATAATATTGTCTTACTATGATTGTAAGTTCCAGCGATATGAATTGTTCTATCTAAATTGATTCGAGCGAGTCCGATTTAAATCCAACTTAAATTTGCTAATGCAATTTGAAATACTGAGAGGGCTGGCCCATAAGGGATGATGACTCATTGATTTTTTTTGTGATTTTCATTGGAACCAATTTTCACATGGACTAGATTTCATTGCTTATGAATTACACAATATATAATATTTCTACTATGATTGTAAGTCCACATATGAATTGTTCTAATCTAATCTGATTCGAGCGATCCGATTTAATCCAACTTAATTTGACAATGAATTTGAAATATGAGAGGGCTGCCCATAAGGGATGATGACTCATTGATTTTTTGTGATTTCATTGACCAATTTTCACATGACTAGATCATTGCTTATGAATTACACATTGTGTTTGTGGAGTACTGTTAGATATCATTATGGGATTGTTGCGTGCTCATTATAAGAACTAGAAATCCTTCTCATGTGAATATTTGAGTTGAAGCATCACCCTTGTCTCCAAATTTTTTCAGTTTGTAGGGTTATTTCTATTTTATCCTTCTACAACTCTTATCTCCCGTAAAAGTAGCATGCACTTGCACACACTAGTTATGAGTTGTAATAATTTTATAGAATTTCTACAGTTACAATGAATGTGAATTGTTTATATCTCAAGTGATATTAATACTATAAAATTGTTAAATAAGTACCTTATTGATATGAGATTAAGATAAAGGGAATGAGACTAACCGGTCTTATATTTATTAATCGATTATAGGAACAACTTGAATAATGGGCTTAAAGCCCAATTGTTACATTGTTCTAGTCAATTTTATACTTACGTGATATGTTAGGTTTACTGCAGGTTTTGAGAGTCTTAGACTTATCCAACTCTTATGTTGGTCTGGCCAAATGAAACAAGTCGCAACAGACCAAACCACCAATTTATCAAAATCGTAGCTTTGAATATGTTTAGATTGATTTGAGTTGTTTTTTATTTTGAAAATCTTAGAATCCATTAATTTAATATCAAATGTATATGTAGATGAGACAAAATAAGTTGAGCTCTTGTAAGGAGATTATCGATTGCTCATAGTTAAGAAAGAATAGAGAAAAATAATTTTTATATTTCCAATTACTCTAAACTGTAACGGTCAAAACGGTAATGAAACATATAACCCTACGGTGAAAAAAAAAACTTCTTTTATATTAGACACTTAAATAATAATAATAATAATAATAATAATAATAGACACTATCGTGCAGTAACTGCCAGAAGTTAAAATTCTCTTTGCTGGTTAATGCCTTTTGGTTTTATGTATGCTTTTGATAGCTTTTTTCTGGTTTCTTTTACAAATTTTTCAAAATAATTGAAAAATTCATCACCTTTCCTTCTGTTCTATCATCATGGATTAAGAATTATTAAGTATTTCTATACAAAATATTGATTATGAAAATGTTCTAATTGATACTGGTTGACATTCTTAACAAAATTCATGTGAAAACTATTTAAGAAGGAATTAGAAGAAATAATAATTTTTATATTTCAAATTACTCTAAATTGCAATGGTCAAAAGGTAATGAAACATAGAACCATACTGTGAAAAAAAATTTATTTTCTATTATAAAATTAAATAATAATAATAATAAATATCATAGAAATTGTCATGCAGTAACTGTCAGTACGTAGTTGAAGTTCCTCTTTGGCAGTTAATGCCTTTTGGTTTTCTGTATGCTTTTGATAGCTTTTTTATACATGTTTCTTTTACAAATTTTCCAAAACAAATGAAAAAAATTCATCACCTTTCTATTTGTTCTATAATCATGGATCAAGAATTATTAAGTATGTCTATACAAGATGTTGAGGAGGAAAGTCTTCTAATTGATACTGACCGATATTCGCAAAACAATTCTTATGACAATTGTTTATTTGGTATGCTTTTAACCCTAATTACAATCAAGTTTATGGCAATGAGAAACATTCTAATGGATCTTTGGCATCCTTTAGGTGGCGTTACGATCACAGAAGTGGGAATGAAAGATTTTTTATTCTATTTCTACAATTCGATTGACCTTGAAAGAGTTATGGATGGATCTCCATGGACATTTAATCACCACTTGCTAGTTTGGTATAAGCTAATAGAGAGTGAGAAACCAGAAATTGTTCTTCTTGTTAGATGTCTGTTCAGGGTACAAGGTACTTATAGGTATAATGTCGAAGAATCTTGCTCGGATTTTAGGGAATTTCGTGGGAACTTTTCTACAGTATGATGCAAACACATTGATTGTTGATAACAAGTACATGAGAATCAGAGTTGCTTCAGATATTCGCACACCTTTGCATCATGAGACAAGCTTGTAACTTCAAATGGTTCAGTTCCATATGTTCAATTTTGATATGAAAAACTTATTGTATTTTATTTTTTATGTGGAGAACTCAGACATATGTATAGCTTTGAGATTACACCACAAGAAGGAGTATCTCTCTTTAGAGATAGAGTGGGAAGATCATATTCAAGTTCCTTCTCGTCGGAATACACAGTCAATTAGCAGTTGGCTAAGGATTAACGATGAGGAAACATTTGTCCACCAAACTCGAACTCCATGGAAATTGGAACTGCTGCTTACTAAAACCTAAAGGATATACAATTATAAGAATGATGTATGGGGACAAAAATGCATAGTTTGGGAAATCACATGAAGTATATTGTATATGCCTAAAGTATATTGTATAATGTAAATCACATAGTAATATAATATAAATTTCTTCAATTCAACTGCTCGAAGATTTTAGTTTTTAGACCTTTAAATTTTAGTTTAGGTTAGATGTTAATATTTTTGTTCTATAAATTTCACTTAGGCTAGGAGAAGAAAGTATGGTGCCAGTATCATAAAGTGGTTAAAGATGGTCATACCCAATTTAAGGACAGTTGTATGTACACTTTAGTTATTACCTTTTATTGTTTAAACAATATTCTAACAATCATCTTGTAATTCCTATCTCTTATAATTTATAAACATATGGATAATTATTTGATTGTTTTATATTATTGCATTCACAGTAAGTGAGTAAATTCATTGTTCTGGTGATGGAATCATAGCCATTATCACCAAATGCTGGGCATCATAATCCATTGAATCGACTATAATATGATATAGAATTCTAATTCAATTTATGTATATTGAAAGCCTGTAGATAAACCCAAATCCATTTATCTACAAGACATTAGATAGGAGAGAGAAAGGTTGAAAGATGAAGTTTAATTACATGAACATTAGAAATTAAGCATCAGCTCTTATGGCTAGAGATAGAGTATGATATTTATTAAAAGGAAGAAGCTATATCTATAAGATGCACTATAGTGATCTTAAGTCTATAGAAATAATATCTTTTTACATGTACGACCCATTAATACTTGTAGTAATAGCAATGGTAACATGATTTACGTGTATGGCCTGTTAATACTTGCAGTAATAGCAATGGTAACAAAATATAAACCCACTTGAAAATAAATATTACATAAAATAGAAAAAACAAAATTTAAATGACTCAAAATAATAAATAAAGACCTTTAGCACAAACTTTATATTAATAAAAACATTTTATTGTGAAAATGAACATTCTCCATCCCTATAGAGAAAGCACTGACTCAACTTCTCATAATAGAACTGTAATATAAACTAAAAGGATAACAAGTACAACCATAAACATAAAACAGGGAACAAAAACTTCTTTGATGCTCTTTACTACTATATATATATATATATATATAATAACAAAATACATATATATAGAGAGAGAGAGAAAGACTTAGCGCCTTTTGGCTGCTGGCTCTTTCTGCGCATTGAAGTAGACGGTAGCAACTGGCAGCCCCAATTCCAAATGAGCAGCAAACAGACGAGTGTTGAAATTAGCTCGTGATTGTGGTTGCTCCACCACCCCCATCGCCGCCTTTTGCCGGAAAAGCACCAGAATGTAGCGGTGGATTCCTACCGGCGGACGTGGCCCCACATAAGACAAAATCTCTTTCCCTGCAAATAAAACAAAATAGATATACAAAGAACAATTAATTGATTAATTAAGACATCAAAAGAGAAATGGATGTACTTCATCTATTGTCTATCCCTTTTGGTCCAATAAACAGATTATATACATAGATCTACCATTCATATTCCAAAATTTTATAAAAATTTAATTATTTTCAAATAAATTTTTTTAAAAAATTATTATTACTTTTTTTTATCCCGACTATAGAGCCTAATGATTTTTTATTTTTCCAGTATAATGCGACTCTCAAAATCAAATCATTGCGTAATGACTTTTTATTCTTCTAATAGATTGCGACTCCCAAAGTTGAATTGGTGTTCTAAGACATTATATTCTTCTAGTAGATTGCGACTGCCAAAGTCGAATTGGTGTTCTAAAAACATTATGGAGATTGCGTGACGGAGATTGCAGTAACTGTGGGAAACTAATTTTAATTTTAATGCTAAATAAAAATTTTATAATTAAGCATGACTATCTTTGATTTCAAATCAAAATCCCACAAAAGATAAAATTGAATCACATATGATAACATAATCAAATCAACTATTTCAGTTGAATTAAAATTTAACTTAAAATAATAAACTCATTTTTATATAAAGTGGAACTCATTAATTATTTAATTAAATAAAAATTAACTTATAAAATAAATTCGTTGTTAGTTAAAGTTGAACTCATGTCCATCCATCCTTGTTGCAGAAGATAATGATGGGAAGCAGCAGATTGCACACGAATGAATGTTAGACAGCCGCCAAAAATAACGAGGTGAGGGTGACAAATAGTTCAATACGTGTCACTGTCAAATTCAACTAACAAATTACTAATTATTTAATCTTGTATTATTTTTTTTCTCAATTTAGTGATAAAAAATAATATCTCAAATTAATTTTTAAATTTTAAATATTTAGCTATAAAAAATGTAATTTTTTTTGAAAATAAAAATTAAAAACATAAATAAAAGTCCAGTGGTTTCACCTTTGGTAGGATTTGTACCACCAGGTATATCTGCAACAACCCTGAAATAAAAAAAAAAAAATTAGCTAATTAATTAATTAATCAGTAAACATGAAGATTTTATTTATACAAAAAACCAAAAAAAAAAAAAATGGAGATTTTAAAATATATATAATTCTCTTTAGAGCACTCACCAATGGACCCATTCTCGCATGCTGGGTTCACTAGGGCTTGGAGCATCAGGGTCTGTCATCACCTGCATTAATTACCATGGTTAATACTTTAGGCATCAGCATGCATGCACTTTACAAGCTTTTAATTACCCTTTAGGAATACCCTAACTCATATATATAATTTCAATCTTTCCATTTGTTTTATTTTTACCAATTTTTTAAATAAAACAATTTTTTTCTAAATTTAATATTACTGTTAATTTCACTCTCCCTCTGATTCAAACTCCGAATAATAAAACTTATCTATTTCCGGTTTTTCATAAATTCATAAATTGAGTCTGTAATAAAATTAATATTTAAAATACTGGTAAATCAAATTTAAGCACATGCATGCAATTACAGTAACGGACAAAGAATTTAAACTCAAAAAAAGAGAAATATATACTTAAGTTTATTGTATAAAATTTTGACAGACCAAGTATAGTAGTTTAATAAAAAAATTAGTATATTAAAAATACAATTTTAAGAAAATGGTAATACTGTCACACCTTCGTATCCACAAGTCCTGAAAAAATAATTACCGGGAAGGCGGGAACTCCGAAACGAGAATAGGTGTAAAAAAAAAAAAAAAAAAAATAAAAAAAAATTAACCGCCAACTCCGAAACGAAAAAAAGTAAAAAAAAAAAAAAAAAGAGAAAAAAAAAAAGAAAGGCTGCAGTTAATAATTAATATACTTAAGCACAACGCTGCTTAGATGGTCGAATTTAGGGATGGCCAGAAATTGAAAAAAAAAAAAAAAGAAAAAAAAAAAAGGCGCAGTTAAAATATATACTAACCAACGTGTAGAGGTCATTAGGATGGCCAGAAATGGTAAGTTTAGGAGGGTTCGAAGCAGTAGAAGGCTTAACATCACAGCCATTGGTGACATGTTTAGAGCCATAATAAACAGACATAGTAACAGAAGGAACAAATAGGTCAATAACATCTCCTATAACGCGACCCACAACAAGAGGATCAACAGAGGCCGCCATTAAAACGAGAAGAAGAGAGACACAGAGAGCTTTTCTGTGTATTTTGAAATGTATTTTGAAAGTGAAGGAGGAGAGCAGTACTGCTGGTGAGCTTATATACAGAAAGTGAATGAAAATATTGGCATCTTGGATTAGTGTACCTCTTGAGCATGCATAGGGCGATATAAAGTTGATTGAAGCAGAGATTGACACGTGGAAGGACAGTCTCTGCTGATGAGTTTTTTTCCTTGTAAAACCAGATACTTTTTGTATCAGTTCATAAAAACCACCATCAATGTCTTTTTGTTTAACAAGTGGTTTAATCTCCGCCGTTAGTTAAGTGTTCGCCAGACAGCAGAATCTATAATCTCAAAATTCAACAAGTTATTATGAGAGATATTTTTACCTTTAATTAATAAAAATAATTAAAAAAAAGGATTTATTTATTTAGTGCAAAGTATTTAGACTCTTTGCTTACTTCAATAGCGAAATTTTGATTTTAGATTGAAATATTAAAATAACAATAAATTTTTATAATATTTAAATCAGAACTAAAAGTGCTAGTTCACTAGATCAAAGTTATATGAAATCACATCAATTTTTTACCAAATGATATCTTAATGTCAATTTTGTTATACAATTTTTATTTTTGGTAATTAACTATTTAATATTTTATTTTGATAAAATTATTATCACACCCTATTAAATTTGTAAAATCATCGATTTGTATCTAAATTTAATTTCATTAAATTATTTATTGTCTTTTCATTTAAAAGATGTTATTTTTGTCGTTCGGTGAAAAATTCAATATTAAATGAATAATACTAAATAGTAAAGTATTATAGTGTATTTAATGACAAAAACAATATTTTTTGATAAGAGTGTCTATAAACGAGTCCAAACTGCTCAGACTAATTCAAATCAAATTAAAACCATAGATTTTTTTTTCAAAAAATCATGATTTGGTCGGTTTTGACATTTTGAACTCCGCTGTTGGTTTGGTTATAGTTTGAGATTTGAAACAAGCAGACTGAATCAAACTAAACCATCAATTTAAGGTAGTTAATTATATTAATTGTATCTAAACTTAAATTTTAAAGTCTTAATTTACTTGCACTTATTTGGGCAAAAAAAAAAAAAAAAAAAAACCCATCAATTTAAGGTAGTTACCATATATAATTAATTGTATTCTAAACCTTTAAATTTTAAAGTCTTAATTTACTGGAATCAACTTTATTTGGGCAAACAAAAATAAAAAAATAACTTGGGATCTGAATAATAGTTCTAATACAATTGAGTTGCAAGGAAGCTTGAAATGATGTATATTAAATTTGAAATATCTTCCTAAAAAAAAAAAATTAAACGTAATTAACTTTATTTTTTATATTGTCATTAATTAAACGTTAATTTTCAATTTATTTGTTAATTTATTTGCTAGTTTGACAAAACATAACTATTTTTGTTTTATTTTATGCTATTAGTCTATTGTTTTACATTTAAATTTTTATGGTTTTTTTTCATTATTTTTTTCGGTTGTTCTGTTGGATATTCTAATTTAATGTATTTAGAAATTTAAATTTTGATATTAACAATTTTTTTTCCAAAACTGCATCGCGAACCGTCCCAAAATTGGAACTTAAAATCCAAAACTAACATTCATAGGTTTAATTCAGTGAATATCTTTAATCGGTTTGAATTTTTTTATACAAGTTTATTGTTTTGTTCTTAATGAAGCTTTCAAACTTAAAACCTATGAAACACTCTCTACTTCTGGGGACAAAAGGGACTAAATAATTTATAGAGTTAAACTAAAAAAAAAAAAAAAAAAACTGGTTGAATAATAGTTCTAATACAATTGAGTTGCAAGGAAGCTTGAATGATGTTATTAAATTTGAAATATCTCCCAAAAAAAAAAATTAAACGTAATTACTTTATTTTAATTGTCATTAATTAAACGTAATTAATTTATTTTATTTATTTGTAGTTTGAAAAACATAATATTTTTTTGTTTATTTTATGCATTATTATTGTTTTTACATTTAATTTTTATGTTTTTTTTATATTTTTTCGGTTGTTTGTTTTGATATTCTAATTTAATGTATTTAAAAATTTAATTTTGATATTAAAATTTTTTTTTTCAAACTGCCGCGAACCGTCAAATTGAACTAAAATCAAACTAACATTCATAGGTTTAATTCAGTTGAATATCTTTATCGGGTTTGAATTTTTTATACAAGTTTATGTTTTGTTCTAATGAAGCTTCAAACTAAACTATGAACACTCTTACTTCTGGGGACAAAAGGACTAAATAATTTAATAGAGTTAAACTTCAGGTAAATCAATAATTTTTACTAAACGATGGGGATATAATAGTAATTCCGATCAAACTCAAAACTAAATGGTTACTGATTCTTCCTTTACGTTTATTATTTATCAATTTATTTTTAAATTAAAACTAAAATAAAATTTATGAGACAAAAAAAATATCGAAACTCATAAATGATTCTCTAACATTGTTAATTTTCCCATTTTCCGTTTCATAAAAACCATAACCGTTACGCCGTTGGTTTTGCATTATAAAGAAACGTCTTATGCTCTCTTTTCACTTACGATTTCCAAATGGCATAGCCTTATCATATTTCTTACCACAGTTGTCATTTTATTTCTTACCACATTTGTCATATTATCGACAGACTTGTTCCTTATTTGATTTTTCTGTTCTCTAATTTATATATAATCACTCATCATTTTGTTAATTTTCAGTACCAATTGATTAATTAAAACTTTACACTCATAAGATTATTTAAACATTTTGTAACGTTTATAGTTTATTTTCATATTCTAAATAGGCAAAATGTCTTTCTCAATTCTTTATAACCCTAGAAAATAAACAATTTATAAATAATGGCTAAATTTGTAAACTTTTGATCTTTTATTAGTTTTGTTGCTTGAGGACAAGCAATGGTTTAAGTTTGGGAAATTTTGATAGATGTTATTTTTATTCTATTTTTAATATAGTTTTTATTAGGAATTTTAGTATTTTTAATTATTTTAATTAGTTTTTATTTAGTTTTATTTATGTTTTTGTTTAAAGTTTTCTTAAATCGCATTTTAGTTGATCTTAGGGAATTTTACAACATTTTTATAGAAAACCAGCTAAAAATATAGAAAAGAGTGTTCCTAGGTTCAAAAGCTAGCACGCCCTGGGCATATTATCTAGTACCCTCGTGCTGTGTTCAAATCAACAGCGGTTCAGAAGCTAGTACGCCCGTGCTACAAGAGGCTGTCAATCTTTGAGCGTGTTCACTCCAGCATGGCCCGTGCTGCAACTACCTTGAAGTCCCCAGGCTCTAGCACACCCAAGCCATGCCAGAGAGCACACCCATGCCGCAAGTAGCTGTCGATCTCTAAACGTGCTCATCCAAGCACGGCCCGTGCTGCAACCACCTTAGAGACTCAGAGCTAAGCACACCTAGACTGTGCTAGACAGCACGCCCATGCTGAAGACCAGATTTCTCCTTGGGCCGAGAACATTAGTTCTTGCCCGTGCCGCTTGCATGGACCCACATGAGATGTTTTTCTGACATGTCAATCAAGTTTAAATCATATTTAGACTCTGGAAGAGTCCTGATTGGGAAGAAATACAAAGTCTAAATAGTTTTCTATCTCAAAAAGATTTATCACTCAGTGGAGATCCTCTTTCCAAAACGAACATGAAGATATTTCAGAAAGTCTATATAAAGAGAGAGACTATCCATGATCGGGGGCGATTTTCATATTCCACCTCTTGTTTTATTAATTTCTACATAGTTTTCTCTCTTCAAGACTTCAAGTGCTGAAGATTAGTGCAAGATTCAAGGAAGCCGTTCAAACTTATCGTCGACTAGTTTTTATTTCTAAATTCTCTTTTTGTTTATTATTCTTTATAGGGTTATTTATAATTTTAATTGAGTTTTATTTAATTATTATGTCGAACTAAACTCTCATACTAGGGATTTGATGTAGCTTAATTTCAATTCTAATTTATTATATTAGATTTGTTTTTCTTTGTTCAAAGTATAATTTATTATTGAACTTAATGCTCCTAGGCAAAGTTTTTCCCGCGAATTAATTTATTTCATTAATGACTATCTGGAGGAGGGTTTTTAATATGAAAAATGTAATAAATTACATGAGAATAATAAGATGCGGAAGCTATATGTTTGACTCATGGGGAGTGTTCATAAGTTAATGACCTTAGGTTATGAATTCATAAACAAACCATAAAACTTAATCATTTAATTCATATTTGATTGAATTATTGGAAGATATGTAATTAAACCGGGTTAAAATAGCTAACAATACATCGGGAGAGCTTGTTGGTGATTTTAGGGATATTTTCCCTACTTGAACAATTAAAATTAATTATCAAACTAATAAAATAAATTGGATAGAATTAAATGAAATTAAAATCTCTAGTAGCTTCTAATCCTTGATTTCTATCATCAAATTGTCTTGCTTGATTGATTTTATTTTCTTTTACTTATTAAATTTAATTTTTAAAAATAATTCTCCTTATTGTCGTCTAAATAATAGTAAGTTAACACAATTTTGGTATTTGGTATACAATCATTATGGCACGATACTCTACTCATTCTTTATTACTTGTCACAATTTTGTGCACTTGGAAAAAAGCCTGTCAATGTTTTATAAGAAAGTATGTGTAACTTGCTTGATTTAATTTAGACAGAGAACTAGGAATTCATTTAATTTAGCTATATGATTTCATTTAACCAAATTTTCCTTTTTTTATACATAGTACATTTAATATTCTTTGGAAAGCCAGATCTTTGATTATGAATTTTGCTTCTGTTGAGAGTAGAAAATTATTGTATGGTACAAATTTGGTCTACTAGATTATATGAAATCTATATATTTTGCTTTTGTTTTGCAGTTGGTACATCTCTACCACTTTTAAGTGATTAAAAGTGAATATCAAGCAAGACCTCGAAAATAATATTCAAAGGTACACCGACTAAATTAGCATTATAAAGTTATTTTTTCTGCTTTTTTTTTTTTTCAATTCATAAAATTATGTAATTCTGAATTCAATAGAATAAAACAAATGGATGTTCTATAAGAAAGTATGTACAACTTGATTTAATTTAGACATAGAACTAGGAATTACTTTAATTTAGGTATATATATGATTTCATTTAGTTAATTTATTCCTTTTTTTTTTTTTTTTGTATATAGACATTTAATATTCTATGGAAAGTCAGCTTAATGAAATTATAAATTAACTGAGGATAAAAACTAATTAATTAGCAATTGCATAAATAATAGAATATGAAAAAGTTATCAATTATAGTATTCTATTTATTTCTATTTTATTTTCTATTTTTATCAACAATGACTAATACATTATATAATTGTAGGTTGAATTCACTTTGGTTGGATCAAATACTCTTGGATAAACACTTGCATTGCCTAAGCAAGTTGATATCACAACATAGTAAGAACAACATTTTACTTTTACTTTGTCTTTAGTCTTTTAAATAAGTTAATTTAATATTTAACTTATTTTTCGATTAACCTATTGAATGCAATATTTACTTTATTTTATTTATTTTTAAATAGATTACTATGTTTGCTGGATTGTGCTCACCTTTATAAATTTGTATAGAACCTCAAAAAAAAAAAAAAAAAGGCATAAACTATTATTAGCAGAGCAACAAATAAATTAAAAGACATGGAAAAAGAAAAATCGAAAACATTAACAATAATGATAATTATCAATTCAAATTAAATAATTCAATTGAACCTACAACATAATATATTTTAACAAACATTATGTCAGAAAGTAATTATGATGACTATATCGATTTTGGTATACGATTATGTCAATATGAATATTG
This sequence comes from Jatropha curcas, assembly GCF_014843425.1. The sequence goes on along the minus strand of NW_023590789.1, from coordinate 8,084,494 downwards.
TGGTGCATTATTTTGATATCAAAAACGACAACGTAAAGATAAGTATAATAAAAATCCTAAATTTACTCTTTGTTGTCAAAGTGGAAATGTTAGTGTACCACTGCCTAAAAAAACACCCACATTTCTAGATAATTTGCTTGATCAAACCAAATTTAGAGCTTCAAGTTATAATAATGGAAGTCCTAGATATATATATGATTCAAAATTATCATGATGCTATAGCTATCCTACTTATCAAGCTGCATATCAAGCTCTTGCTTTATTAGGTGATGATAAAGAATGGCATGAAGCAATAGATGAAGCTGCACAATGGGCTACATCAATAGAACTTTATTTGAATCTCATTGGAGACAAATGTTTGATGATATTATTTTAAACTTTAAAAAATTGTTCAACATGTCTCAATTAAATTTACTAGAAGCAGAATTAATAAATTGTGTCCTTTGTGAATTAAAAATAATTTTAATGCAAGTTGCTTATCTTTAGCGGAATTTAAATTACCTATATGCCTAATTATGAATTAATATCAGACACAAATAATAAATTATTGAGAAATAGTGAGCTATTTTAAAATTAGAACATTGTGAATTAGTTAAAAATTAAAATAAAAAATAAAAAAGAAAAAAAAGAGGCATAATGATTTTTTTTTTCTATATATCTATTTAGAACATTAAAATTCTAAAAAAATTGTTATTTGAAACATTAAATTTTAAAAAACATTGCTTTTATATTTGGATTTAGCTATTATATTTTTATAATAAAACATTGCGAAATAGTGAGCTATTCAATTATAATAATTTTGTTGCTTAATTATATTCTTATAATTTGTAATAAAACATTGCTTATAGTTTAGAACAAGTTGCATCCTAGAAGATGAAACCGGACAAGTGAAAATAGCATTAAATTTTAAAAAACATTGCTTTATCTCATTTGGATTTTAGCTATTATATTTTATAATAATAACATGCCGGAAATAGTGGAAGCTATTCAAATGGTATAATAAATTTTGTTTGCTTAATTAATTCTTGTATAATTGTAATAAAACATTGACTTATAGCTTTTAGAACAAGTTGCATCCTAGAAGATGAAACCCGGACAAGTGAAAATATTATCTCCTTGAATAATAAGCACAAATGGCTTATTTGGACGAGTCTCGTCTGCTCAGCAATTGACAATTGTTGCACAGGAGTGATACAGAATCACTGATCAGTTCTTCCACTATCACTCAGTGCAGTTACTGGATTGTTTAAAAAGATTTTTCAAGGTTCATTCCAACATTAAAGCTGCCAACTCCAAAAAATTCGGAATTGTTATAAAACAGAATCTTTGATGATGGTTTAACCAAGCTACTCCAGTAACAATTAAGTTTTGATGATGAGTTTAAACCAGCTACTCCAGTAACAATTAAGTTACCGATGGCAATACTTCACAGCAATTACTGGAAAAAGCTTTATCTGTTAAAAAAGAAATTTTGTCAAGTCACGCTGAATAACAGTGCTTAAACAGGTAAATTTAAACTCTTTATTTATTAAATTCCTTATACTTAATAAAAACTTCTAATTATCAACAATTGTCTTAAATTTTCTTACAGTCCATCAATTTCTGCAAAAAGAAAGAGAGAAGACATTGAAGAACAATACATGTAACTTATTATTTATATTTATTAAAATTAATCTTTAGATATAACTATTTAAATCTAAATTTTAATCATTATTATATTACGTATAACATTGTTAAATAGATAAGAAGAGAACTTTAGGAATTAGCTGAGTCGGCTTTTCCACAGTAACTTTCTGCATATAAGACCCTATTAAATTGTTCAACTTTCAAATTTTAAACTAATAATCCTTTTGAACTAATAGTTCTCTTGAATATAAATATAAACTAATAATCCTTTTGAACTAATAGTTCTCTTGAATATAAATAACATTTTGAATGTAGATACTTTTGAAGACAAATAGCTTTTTTGATGTGAATAATCTTCTACGCCAATGACTTCCCAGACACATTTTGCTGTATATTAAGAACAATGATTCAGGTAAAGTATAATTTATATTCGCAAAAATAATTTATCCTTAAGTTTGAGCGGAGAGTCAACATAATGGATCTTTTGTGAATAATACACTCTTTACGTCCTTTTATTACATAGAGTATTCTTTGAATTGACAAGGCTATTAAACGAACAAAAATAATTTAACCTTAAATTTATATTGTCAAACAAGCAGAAAGAATATCAAACTATTTTGCATATAAATAGCCTTTTTAACTTAACATTTTAACAGGTATTTATCTTTTGACTCAAAACAACCATTATTATTTCTAGAAAACTTTTTCTATCTATTATATATTATTATTTGGTTTAATTTATAGATGTATACAGACTCTTTTGGAATTCTATTGCCTTGGATGGAGACTTTTTTTGCTTGGGACTTTTCAAACTTATTTTGTTGTGTATAAAAAATAATATAGGTAAAATGTACTTTACAATCATATCTTTCTGTGAGAGTTTAGAATGTTTAAACAACACAATATAAACTTTATATTTAGTATTGTCAAAGAAGAAAAAAAAAAAAAACTTAATCATTTTGCATTTAACACATATTTTTATTTTGTCGTCAAACTCTTTTTTGAATGACATAAATATTAAAAAACTGTTAAAATAATAACGTTTTACATTTGGTATAAGCTTTATGCAACTATTAAAAAAAAATATAAGCACTTATGACAATATAAGCTTTATATTTCATATTATTATATTTTACCTTACAGTTATTTATGTAAGTGCATAGACTCTTTTAGAGCTATACTACTTGAGATGCACAGGTAAAATATACTTTATAATCATGAAAGTAATTCATTTCCAAATTTAACTTTTTAAATTTAAATTCTAATTATGAATTTCCTATATTTGGTGATATCATATAGGCAAGAAGAAAACCCGATCGTTGTCGATATAAATAACCTTTTTGACAATGCCTTCTTGAATGTAATAAAAATGGCTGCTGAATGGCCTTTTGAACTATTAGCTTAATATAAATGTATAACTAAACCTACAACATTAATGTACTTATACAATATACATCAATCCATAAAAATACTAACATTATATTAGCTTAATATTAAATGCTATAACATAAAACCCGTTTTACAACCATTAAGTGTACTTAGTCTATCCAACTACGGTACATACAATCCATAAAAATTACCATTATACATCTATATAGAATATCTACCTATTAGCTCTTAGTATATAGTTATAATATACTATATATTATACACCCACACAGAACATTAACCGACAACACATTAAATATTCTCAAGATCCACAAATCTCTTTTTATGCGTGTGAGACAAAAAAATGCATTATTTACGTAAATTCAAACTGAAAATGTGAAAAATCCTGCGACAATGTGCGGGTCAGTCCGCATTGTAAATTTACTATTGTATATAATAATTAATTTTATATATATACACACACACATACACACATAAATATTCTCAAGATCCACAATCTCTTTTATGTGTGAGACAAAAAGATGCATTATTTACTAATTCAAACGAAAATGTGAAAAATCCGCGACAATGTGCGGGTCAGTCCGCATGTAAATACTATTGTAATAATAATTAATTCATTCATTATTATAATTAATGAATATATTATGGACTCAGGTCTTTACACTCATTATGGGCTTATATCCTTGAACCTATCCATAAATTCCAATATCTCCCATTTGCACATGACGAGTCATAACCCATCTATTACTAGGAATGCATACTTAGCACATAGACCATGTACCACCATACTTCAAAAGTTCTTCATTATGCACATGTTAGGGATATATAGGTAGCAAATTGGTTCAACAACCGAAGGTTGATCTGGTAGATAAAGGTGACATTTGCTCACTCTTTTGGACATAACTCTTCCCACAAATTAGATCTTGGAATAAAATTTATATTAATGGAAACTAGACAAAGATAGCTTTCCAATGGTATATTTATGAGAAAAAATTTGAGGTGAAATTGTCCCAAATCATGACACAAAGTCACTACATATAAAACTAGAGATCAACCTAGTAGATAAAGAAGACCTTTGCTCACTCTTCTGGCTATAAATTTTCTCACATATAGAATTTTGACACAAACTTTGTATTATTAGAAACTAGACACAAATAGCTTTTCAATAGTATATTATTGGCCAAAATATGGATTGAAATGAGTCCCGAATCATAGGCACAAATTTACTACATACCAAAAGAACTAAAAAAGTAATCTCTCTCCACTCCCTTTATCTTATTTTGAGCTACAAATTGAATTTTTAGGTGATTTAAGTTTGATTAGAAACTAACATCTAAATTTTTCAATGATATATCATGGCTAAAATTGCAATCGAATTATGTTTCGAACCACCTGAATCAAAAAAATTGAACTAAAGCAGACCTGTTGTCGAATCAGGGACTTGACTACCGGTCTGCGTTCATCAACCCGGGCTGACCAACTTGGCCATGAGGTTGGACATTAGAGATGCAAAGCTAATTTTTTAGTTTTAGGGATCAAGGTATTCAACCTTAAACCTCTCTAATTATTGATTCATATGTTAGGTCTCACAATCTCAAACAACAAAAGACTAAAAAGTAACTTATTTCTTAATTGTTATTAAACTTGAACTTGCTATTATTAATTAAATAATGACATTAAAGTAAGACAAAACAATTCATCATAATCAAGAAATTTAACTCAAAAGTCAATTTTCAATCAAATTGGCAACTAAAGCAACTCTTTCAATCAAATTGGCGACTAAAATCACTCTTTCAATCACATGATACTATTTCTATCAAAATGACGGCTAAAGCCAATATTTGACAAAAACATAATTTTTTTAAGTCTAAAACTCTCATTTCACAATGGAAAGAACTATTTGGTTCTGATCCCTATTCAATGTGATAAAAAAACAAACTCGATTACTAAACTCGAGTTACGAACCAAATCAACAAACCCCCTTCTTTTCTCTTTTTTTCCCTTTATTCCTTACTTTATGTGCTTGGATGAGAGATATGTGCCCTAGAAGGGGATAGAGATAACACTCCTTACTTTCTTTCTTTATGCCTTATTTATGTTGCTTTCATGTTTCCTTCATTACATTTTATGATTGCTTTCTTTGCCTTTAATTTGGAGAAATGTGTTGTTATCTTAGAATTCTTTCACATCCTAGAGGTGACATTCCCTTTATTAATTTATTCATTCGTTAGATTGTTTACCACTTTCTCTACTTGCTTTATTTGCCTTGATGGGAGATATATGGTCATTCAACAACCTCTAAAAGGGATTAGAGGTGACACTTCCTTTTATTGATTTAACCTTTTATCGTTTTCCTTTTATGTTTTCTTTACTACTTTCTTGTACTTTTATAGGTGTTATTTTTATAGTATTTTAAATATAATTTTTATTAAGATTTTTAGTATTTTTAATTACTTTAATTAGTTTTTATTTAGTTTTAATTCGTTTTTTGTTCAAAGCTTCTTTGCATCATAATTCCCTTGATCTTAAGGAAATTTGTAGTATTTTGGCACAAAAAAGAGCAAAATAAAGCAAAACATTCAGGCTCTGGCACGCCCTAGCCATGCTCCTCAGCACGCCTGTGCTGGATTCAAGGAAAATTAAGTGGAGACTCAGACTCTAGCACGCCCAAGCCGTGCTAAATGGCATGCCCGTGCCAAAAGAGGACATCAACCCAAGGCGTGTCTGCTTAAGCACGACCCGTGTTGCATCTCATCTTAGAAACTCAGAGCCTAGCACGCCCTAGCCTTGCTATGTGGCACGCCTGTGTCACAAATCCTTATCTAGGCATGCCCTCTAAGCACGGCCCTTGCTGAACCTTCCTTAGAACTCAGGCTCTGACACACCCTGACCGTGCCGCACAGCACGCCCGTGCTGCACGCCCATGTCACAAATCCTTATCTAGGCGTGCCCTTGAGCACGACCCTTGCTGAACCTTCATTAGAACTCAGGCTCCGACACGCCCTGACCATGCCGCACAGCATACCCGTGCTGCGAATCAAGTGTTGTCTTGGGTCGAGAACGCCAACCAGTCCCTATCACTTACATGGGCCCACCTGAGATATTTTCCTGGCATGCAAATCAAGTTTTAATCCTATTTAGGCGTATGGAAGAGTCCTAATTGAGAACAAATCCAAAGCCTAAACAGTTTCCTACTTCCAAAAAAATTTCTTAGTTAATGAGGACTCTATTTCCTAAATGGAGTCGGATTTTCTCCCAGGGAAACTATATAAAGAGAGGAGCCATTCATTGTAAAGGGATCTGGAGTTTTAATAATTTTTGTTCTACTGTTCTTCTCTCTCTCTAAGATTTCAAGTGCTCAACTCAGATTTGTGCCAGGATTTAAGGGAAGCCTCCAGAATTATTATTGACTAGTTTTATCTCTAGGGCTCTTAATCATTGTTTATTCTTTCATTATTCTGGACTTTGATTATTGGAATTTTATTCACGTATTATTGTATTTATTTACTTTCTATTGTCGAAATAAACTCTTATATTAGGGATTTGATGTAGCTTAATTCTTTTTCCATTTATAATATTAGATTTGTTTTTCTTTAGTTTCAAAGTATTAATATATCTATTAAGCTTAATGCTCTATCCAAGGCATAAAGTTTATTCTCTGGATTGATTTTTCATTAAACACTTCGGGAGAAGGGTTTTTGATATGAAACAAAAGCAATTAACATTACACTGAAAGATAAATTACTTGATGGGAAGCTTATGGTTTGATCATGGCGGGGTTTTCATAAGTTATGACCTTGTATGAATTCAACAAAACCAACGACCATAAGACTTTGATTTTAATTCATGTTTGTCTGCACTTATTGGGAGATAGGTTATTAGACGGGGTTTAAAAGATAAACTAACAATACCATCGGAGAGACTGTTAGTGAGTTTAGGGTTGTTTCCCCACTTGAACATTCAAAAATTGATTAACAACTAATAAATAAAATATGGATAGAAATTCTAAAGTTGAAGTCAAAATCCTTGGTAGCTTTTAATCCTTAGTTTCTATTTTTACTCAAAAATTGCCTTGCTTGATATTCTTTCAATTCTCGTATTTTGTTAAAGTTATTTCTTAAAATAATTCCCTTATTTGTTTAAAATAATAGTAGTTAACATCATTATTGGTACTGCGTAAATAATTCTCGTGGGAATTAGGAGTTACTCTACCTCACTCTTATTACTTGTTCGACGAACTTGTTACGATTTCGTACACTTACGAAAATCACTGTCAAGTTTTTGGCGCCATTGCCGGGGATTGGCGTTACCAATATCAATACTAATTACCCTATTATTTTAGACATTTGTTTTTGTTTATTTATTTAATTTAAATTTTCTAAGAAGATTTTTCAGGTGTTTATGCAAAGAAAATCAGGTAGAACTGAACCTTTGATCTTTGACCCAGAAATCGAAAAGACTTGTCGTAGGAACAACGTTGCTAGAAGAGCACGAGAGAACAAACCAGAACAACAAGTAAATATGGCTAATGAAACTAATCCTCAGGACAGACCCTAACCTCATGTCCGCACTTTGCGAGATTACACAACTCCCTCTCTCAATGGAACAACTTCAAGTATCACTAGACCTAAGGTGGAAGCTAACAATTTTGAAATTAAACCTGCGATTATCCAAATGCTATTATCCAAATGCTTTCCACCTCAATTCAATATGGAGGTTTACCTAGTGAAGATCCTAATGGCCATATCACAAATTTCTTAGAAATTTGCGACACTTTCAAACAAAATGGAGTTTAGTTTCTGAAGATGCCATAAAATTAAGACTCTTTCCTTTCACTCTTAGGGACAAAGCACGATCCTGGTTACAATCATGCCCTGCTGCAAGTTTTACATCATGGGAGGAATTAGCCCAAAAATTTTTAGCAAAATTATTTCTATCTTCAAAAACCACAAAACTACGCAATGAGATAATGACCTTTATCCACCATGATCAAGAGAGTTTGTAAGAAGCTTAGGAAAGATTCAAAGATTTATTGAGAAAGTGACCTCATCATAGCTTGCCCAAATGGTTACAAGTACAAACTTTTTATAATGCATTATCTCCTAACATTAAAATTACTCTAGATGCAGCTGCAGGTGGATCTTTTGAAAGAAAAGGAATTGACGAGGCATATGGCTTGATAGAGGAGATGGCAAGCAATAGCCATTACAAAAGCAACTCCGAAAGGAAGAAAACTGCAGGAGTTTATGAGATTGATGCCATCACTGCACTCAATGCCAAAGTAGATAATATGGTAAGGAAGTTGGACTTAGTAAGGAAGTTGGACTTATTGACTACTAACCCTGTTAACTCTATCATGCAAGTTTGTGATAGGTCTAATGGACAACATGGAATTGGAGAATGCATGCTAGATATTTCAAATCCACAAACTTTGGAACAGATCAACTATGTGATGAATCAAGGAAGGAAGAATTACCCATATTCTAACTCTTATGATAACAGGTTAAGGAATCATCCTATCTCTCTTATGGGAATCCAAACAATGCCTTGAATGCACCACCAGGTTTTTCCTCTCAAGAGCAAAAGACTCATAATGATCTTCTCACTGCTCTCTTAAAATCTCACATGGACTTCATGAATGAAACTTGAGAAAACCGCAAAATCCAACAAGCGGCAATAAGGAACTTGGAAATTCAATTCGGACAATTTGCAAACATGATGGCTTCTCGACCTCAAGATACATTACCTAGTAATACTGAAAAAAAATCCTAAAGAGCAGGTACAAGCTATTACCTTGAGGAGTGGCAAACAGTTAGAGGAACCAACCAGGGCAGAGAAGGAGAAGGAAGAGTAACATCCCAATCATTGACCTAAAAGAGAAAGAAGAAGTAAAACCTTATGTTTCCTCCTTCCCTTTCCGACAAAGGTTAAAGAAAACACAAAAGATGACAAAAAGGTTTCCTCAAATTTCTTGATGTCTTCAAAAAGCTTCAAATCAACATACCTTTTTGCTGAGCCTTGCTTCAAATGCCCAGCTATGCAAAATTCCTAAAAGAGACCTGAGTAAGAAAAGGAGATTGATGATCAAGGATGGTTAATGTGATAGAGGGTGAGTGCATCATTCAAAATAAATTGCCTCCAAAATTAAAGGATCCAGGAAGTTTTTATATTCCCCTGTAACTATTGGAAATCTTGATTTTGAAAAATGCATTAGCAGATTTTAGGTGCTAAGCACATTAATCTTATGTCTTATGAAGTTTTTAAGATGCTCGGGATGGGAGAGCTAAAACCAACAAGGATGTCTCTACAATTGGTAGATCGATCAATCAAATATCCAAGAGGGGTCGTAGAAGATGTCCTCGTCAAGGTAGGTAAATTCATCTTTCCTGTTGATTTTGTTATTCTTGACATTGACGAGAATAAAGAAGGATCCTTAATCCTTGGAAGGCCCTTTCTTGCAACTACAAGAGCATTGATTGTTGTGCATGAAGGTAAATTAACCTTAAGAGTAGGTCAAGAGGAGGTTGTTTTTTATGTTCTTAAATCTTGTAAACTTCCCATGGATTATAATGATTGTTTTAGGATTGATGTTGTTGATGAATGTTGAAGTGTTTAGAACACTTTGCATGTTAAAGATAAAACTGACTTAAATACTTACAAGCATCATAGATGAAAAAGAAAGTGGAATCACCAAAACAAGAACTGAAACAACTTCCGTCTCATTTAAAAACATGCATTCTAGGTGAGAACAATTCTTTTCCTGTTATTATTTCTTTCTCACTTAACACTTGATCAAGAGGGAAAGGTTGTTGTAGGTTCTTCGAAAACATAAGAAAGGCCCTTAGGTGCGTCAATTTCGGATTTGCAGGGAATAAGGCTCCAGTGTATGCAAAGTCCAAGTGTATGCATGCACAAGATCTTAATGGAAGAAGACTACAAACCTTCAATTGAGCATCAAAGAAGAATGAACCCAAACATGAAAGAGGTAGTGAAAGCTGAGATCATAAAACTTTTGGATGTCGGCATTTTCTATCCAATTTCCAATAACAATTGGGTAACTCCTGTTCAAGTTGTCCCAAAGAACGGAGGTATGACAGTTATCTCTAACAAAAATAATGAGTTAATTCCCACTAGAACTGTCACAAGTTGGCATGTGTATTGATTATAGGAAATTGAACAAAGCAACATGCAAAGATCACTTCCCTTTACCTTTTATTGATCAAATGCTTGAAAGACTTATAGGGTATCCATATTATTGCTTTTTAGATGGTTATTCAAGATATTTTCAAATACCTATTGCTCCCGAAGGTCAAGATAAAACCACTTTCACTTGCCCTTCTGGTACTTTCGCGTATAGGAGAATGCCTTTTGGGTTGTGCAATGCTCTTGCAACTTTTCAAAGGTGCATGATGTCGATGTCTATATTTTCTGACATGGTTGAGAAGTTCATTAAAATATTTATGGATGACTTTTCTATGTTTGGTTCTTCTTTTGATTCTTGTCTTTATAGCCTATCTTTAGTAATGCAGTGATGTGAGGACACTAACCTTATTTTGAATTAGGAAAAATGTCATTTTATGGTTAGTGAAGGTATTGTTTTAGGACATAAAATCTTACAAAAAGGGATTGAAGTAGATAAAGCTAAGATAGAGGTAAATAAAAAGCTATCCCCTCCAAGTTCCGTAAAAGGAGTAAGAAGTTTTCTTGGGCATGCAGGATTTTATAGGAGATTTATCAAGATTCTCCAAAATCAAAAAACCTCTTTGTAATTTATTAGTTAAAGATGTTCCCTTTAATTTTGACAACGAATGTTTGAATGCTTTTGATAGGTTGAAGAAAGAGTTGACTTCAGCACCTATCATCGCTACACCAGATTGGAGTCTTCCTTTTGAACCTATGTGTGATGCTAGTGATCATCCTATAGGAGCTGTTCTTGGGCAAAGAAGGGAAAAAAAATTGCATGTCATTTATTATGCTAGTCGCACATTAAATGATGCACAATTGAATTATGCCACAACTGAAAAAGAACTTCTAGCTATTGTTTTTGCTTTTGATAAATTTAGAGCTTATTTGATTGTAAATTTAGAGCTTATTTGATTGGAGCTAACACAATAGTGTATACTGATCACTCTGCTATTAAGTATCTATTAGAAAAGAAAGATGCAAAGCCTAGATTAATTCGTTGGGTTCTACATTTTCAGGAATTTGATTTGGAGATTCGCGATAAAAAGGGAACCGAGAACCTCGTAGCAGACCACTTATCCAGTCTTGAGTTGGGAGAAGAAGAGCAAGCAGAATTACAAATAAATGAAGACTTCCCCCATGAACATCTTCTCCTCTTAGCAGACACACAAGCTCCATGGTATGCCGATATAGTTAACTACCTTGTTTGCAAAATTATTCCTCCCAATCTTTCTTATCAACAAAGAAAAAAAATTTTTCATGATCTCAAATATTACTATTGGGAGGAACCTTTCTTGTTCAAATATTATAGTGACCAGCTCTTTCGACGATGTATACAGGAAGAGGAAATGGATAGTGTCCTTCGAGTCTGTCATTCAATGGAATGTGGGGGATACTTTGGAGCAAGCAAGACTACAGCATGTATTCTAGAAAGCAGTTTGTATTGGCCTAACTTATTTAAGGATGCTTTTAACTTTGTGCGTCTTTGTGATCATTGTCAAAGGTTAGGTAATATCTCAAAGAGATGCCATTAAATAATATCCTTGAAGTGGAGATCTTTGATGTTTGGGGCTTAGATTTCATGGGGCCATTCCCATCCTCTTATTCCAACTAATACATTCTAGTAGTGGTAGATTATGTCTCAAAATGGGTGGAAGCTGTTGCCCTTCCAAATAATGATGCCGATAGTGTGATGAACTTCATCAAGAAATATATTTTCACACATCATGGTACTCCAAGAGCAATAATCACAGATGGAGGTAAGCACTTTTGCAACAAGTACTTAGATTCCCTTCTTTCAAAATATGGTGTTACTCATCGTTGTAGGTACCCCTATGCACCCTCAAACAAGTGGACAAGTGGAAGTCACTAATAGGGAAATCAAGAAGATTCTGGAGGACCATGGTTTGGCCATCAAAGAAAGGACTGGTCCAAGGAAGCTCGATGATGCTCTTGGGTTTATCGAACTGCATTTAAAAACACCAATTAGTATGTCTCCATATCGATGGTTTACGGTAAGTCTTGTCACCTCCCTGTTGAATTAGAGCACAAAGGCATATTGGGCAATCAGTTTTCTTAATTTTAATTAATGCTAAAGAGGTTGGTCAAAAGAGGTTGCTTCAATTGAATATGATGGATGAGATGAGACTCCATGCTTATAAGAATGCCAAAATCTATAAAGACCGCACTAAACAATGGTATGATAAGCATATTATCCTAAGGAATCTAAAGGTAGGCCAACATGTACTACTCTAGAACTTTAGACTCCGTCTGTTGCCAAGTAAATTGCATTCTAGATGATCTGGCCCATTCACAATCAAAGAAATTTTTCCACATGGGGCAGTTGAAATAGTGGATGGTGACCGGAGTTTCAAAGTCAATGCTCAATGCTTATAATTTTTCCACATGGGGCAGTTGAAATAGTGGATGGTGACCGGAGTTTCAAAGTCAATGCTCAATGCTTAAAAGTTTACCAAAATGAAGATTTTGATCCAGTCAAATCCACGATAAGTCTTGTTTAGCCCAAATCGGGTTTAATGCGTAGAGCTTAACGACGTTAAACAAAAGCACTTGTGGGAGACAACACATATTCTTTTCCTTGACCTTCTTATTTTAGTTATTTTTGTTATGTCTATTAGAATTTTTCAAATTTTTTCGCTATGATTGTTCTTCTGTTTTTAGCCAAGCTCTTTCAGGTAAAAGTTGAGGTACAGGATCTAGCACGCCCATGCGTCAAAAAGGGGGAAATTGCTTAGAGGGACAGACTCTAGCACGCTCCAGCTGTGCTATCTGGCACGCCCGTGCTAGATAAAGCAAATTATGCTATTGCAAGTCAGAGGCTAGCACGCCCCAGCCGTGCTATACAGCACGTCTGTGCCATGCAAGGTGAATTTTATCGCACGAAGGTCAAAGGCTAGCACACCTAAGTCGTGCCAGTCAGCACACCTGTGCCAAGTAAGAGGAATTTTCTCTTTTGCAGGTCAGAGGCTAGCACACCCAGCCGTGTTATATAGCACGCCCGTGTCATCCTCCGCCTCAAAGACTTAGTAGCGAGCACGCCCTGACCGTGCTACCACGTTCCAGATCTATGAAATTAAAACGCGCCTTTTCAGTTACCGCGCAGTCCCTCTATTTAAAGAGCACACCCTAATCACCCTTACCTCTTCTCTTCTCTTTTTAACACGCCCTAGCCGCCTCCCCTTCTCCTTCATTCTTCTCTCTTTTTCTCTTAACCCAAACGCCAAACAACACCATGCCTCTACGATACAAATGCAGCAGACCTGCATCCTCAGTGGCCGCAAGAAATCGGCTAATCGCTCGGCCTTCAACTGCTTCTCCTCCACCCGTTCCACCTCCTACAACTTCGGCTCCTCCCCCATTTAAGATCGACTCACCGGAATAACAAGAAAGGTACAACAAACTCTCTCTTCGCCCTATTTTGGCAAATCGCTTTATTGATGAATCTGCACTAGCACAAGTAGGGCTTAGGAATGCTGTTTTAGAACCCCTTAGGCGTATTGGGTGGGAACAATGTATTGGCATGAAAGATCTCGTTTATGCACCTTTAACTTCAGAATTTTTGAGTTCCTATTCTTCTGCTATACGCCTTTTGCCTATTAATTTCTCTAGCAAAATTAAATTCAAGCTTTTCGAGAAAAATTACAAACTTTCAGTAAATGAGGTTAGTCACATTTTTTGTTTTCCCACTGAAAATGCCCGTAATCAAATACCTATGGATTTTAATGATCGCAGTACATGGAGTGATATGACTGGAGAAAACAATTATAATCCTAGGTTTTCGAAAGCGTCAAAATTGAGAAACCCTGCCCTGAGGTATATTCACAAATTTTTAGCCAACACTGTTTTTGGGAGAAGTGAGAGCGATGGGGTATTAAGCCAAAATGAGTTATATTTTATATGGGCCATTGATTAAGGGATTTTATTGAATGTTGGTTATTGGCTATGTTTACGATAGACTAGAGTTGCACGGGCATAAAAAGGGGCCATTATGATAGGATGTTTTGTGACTCGGATTGCAGCGTATTGAGAGTTTGGAACCCCGCTAGGCCAGTTTATGATAGTGTGGGAGGAGGATAAGGCACTAGGCTAGATTTTGATTTTATATTGAATATGAAGTTGGTGGAAAAGGTAGGAGATTCGTATCATATTGTGGGTGCTCGTGAAGAAAGTTCTGATGATGAGGAAGTTGAGGATGCTAGTGACACAAACATGGAGAAGGGTAATCCGACTCCTTTCCCTGCTTTTGGTACTTCTTCCAGTGCAGGTACTTCTGGAGCTGGTCCTTTTCAGGGAGCATTGAACTTGTCCAATGATGAAGTTCTTGTACGGATGATGTCCAGAATGAACATGTTTGATACTCGCCTTAACGGAATGTAGTCCATGATCGCTAACCGGTTCCAATCAATCGAGATTATGCATGGGAGCCTCGACTCTCGTATGGACACCATGCAAGGCCAATATCATGGAATTGCTAGCCAGCTCTAAACAGTAATCCAAATGCTGCAGCCACATCCACCTCCACCACCTGAATATTAGCTATGTTTGGTTCTTTTTCAATTGTTTTCTATTTTAATTTCTATTCTTATTTATGTGTTTTAAATACTTTGAATATTATATTTTCTTGTTTTCTATTGTCTTCTCTTTCATAGCTTTCCTAATTTCCAGCACCCAACTCTTATCATATTTCTCTTTCAAACTTATTGTATTTTTTTAATACAATGATGGTAATGATCTCTGCACTCTCATATTCTTTTATTACATGATTGATCATATGATATGAGGAATTGACTTAAAAGCTCATTAGGGACAATGTGCTAGACTAAGTGGGGGAAGGGAAATTTTAGTTAAAAATTTTATTTTTTCTTTTGTTTCATTAGTTTAATATGGTTGGAATAATTATGAGCAAGTTAAAAATTATCACAATTCATTAACTTGCGATGAAGTTAGTTGTTCTTCAAAGTTAATTATTTTTAGCTTTAATTTTAATTTTTAACTTAACATGATTCTTTGGTTTAACTATTCGTTTCTAAGATTATAAACACTAACTTTTGTGAATTTTATGATATATAGGTATGTTTTAATCTAAAATTATTTAACCTTGGCATTCCTAGAATAAATTAAAATTCCCTTTGAGGCAAAATTTTAAATGCTTACATTTAAGAAAGAGATGATTTAGGCACTCTTTTGTTGAACTTCATATTTAGCCTAGGCCACCTAAGTTAAAATATGACTTTTGCAACCAATTTGAAGCCTATAACTAAAATTTTTCTTGTTTACCCTTATTAAACCTAGCCATTAAACCAATTTCAATTTTTACCCTTAGTGAAATAATGTATAATTGAAGGATTTGATTTTTATTAAAACATAGAAATAAAAGGGAGAAAATTACATTAATCCTAGCAAGTGGAGCAATTAGAAAACTCAGAGAAACACCCCATAAAAGAAGCAATTAATCAAGAATTCAAGTTTGGACAATTAAAGCAAGGAAGAAATTATCAAAATATTATGAAGAGACCTTGCCAAAGCATCTCTAATTTTGAGCTAGTGAAGAACTTCAAGATTAATCTCCCTTTATAAATAAAAATTTATTTTTATATAATGAAAAATTTTGAGCTAGTGAAGAACTTCAAGATTAATCTCCCTTTATAAATAAAAATTTATTTTTATATAATGAAAATCTTGATATTATGCATTCTCTGTGCTTTTTGTCTATCTTTTTATCCTTTTTCTTTGTTTAGCTAAAATTATGCCTCTAAAATCCCATTACAACCATAATAAAGAACTTTTGATCTTTCTAATTGTATGCATTTCAATTGTGGAGAATGGATGACTAATTTTGCCTATTGGAATGTTGAACTTATATTGTTAAAACATCTTATTTAAAGGTTAAAAATTTTAGTGAAAATTCATATTCTATTTGTCATAGGTTGAATAAATATTGGTGTTGGAAATCTTATTAACTTCTGTTTAAATTAAGGGATGTGTTTTGTTAAAAATTGAATTTTTTCTAGAATATAATTAACATAGGAAACACTTGATTTATTCTCATGTTAATGACTTTTGATACTTTTGAAATTGTGAATAATTATCCCCAACCATATTAAGCTAGCATTGTTAGCTTGTTTAGCTTGTAGTTTTCTTTAGTTTTTAGTTTTGTTGCCTGAGGACAAGCAATGGTTTAAGTTTGGAGAATTTTGACATATGGTACTTTTATAGTATTTTTAATATAATTTTTATTAAGATTTTTAGTATTTTTAATTACTTTAATTAGTTTTTATTTAGTTTTAATTTTGTTTTTGTTCAAAGCTTCCTTGAATCATAATTCGCTTGATCTTAAGGAAATTTGTAGGATTTTGTAACAAAAAAGAGCAAAATAAAGCAAAACACTCAGGCTCTGGCACGCCCTAGCCGTGCTCCTCAGCACGCCCATGCTGGATTCAAGGAAAATCAAGTGGAGACTCAGACTCTAGCATGCCCAAGCTGTGCTAAATGGCACGCCTGTGCCAGAAAAGGACATCAACCCAAGGCGTGTTTGCTTAAGCACGGTCCATGTTGCATCTCATCCTAGAAACTCAGAGCCTAGCACGCCCTAGCCATGCTATGTGGCACGCCCATGTCACAAATCCTTATCTAGGCGTGCCCTTGAGCACGACCCTTGCTGAACCTTCATTAGAACTCAGGCTCCGACACGCCCTGACCATGCGACACGGCCCTGGACCAATGCCGCACAGCATACCCGTCTGCCGAATTCAAGTGTTGTCTTGGGTCGAGAACGCCAACCAGTCCCTATCACCTACATGGCCCACCTGAGATATTTTTCCTGGCATGCAAATCAAGTTAATCCTATTTAGGCTTATGGAAGAGGTCCTAATTGAGAACAAATCCAAAAGGCCTAAACATTCCTACCTTCCAAAAAAATTTTCTAGTAATGAGGACTCTAATTTCCTAAATGGAGTCGGATCTTTCTCCCAGGGAAACTATATAAAGGAGGAGCCATTCATTGTAAAGGGTCTGGAGTTTTTAATAATTCTTTGTTCTACTGTTCTTTCTCTCTTCTCTAAGAATTCAAGTGCTCAAAATTGTCCAGATTCAAAAGCCGTCCAGGAATTAATTGTTGACTAATTTTTATCTCTAAACTCTTAATCTTGTTTTATTCTTTTCATTATCTGAATGATTATGGAATTTTATTCCAAGGTATGTATTGAGTTTTTTTAACACTATGTCGAACTAAACTCTCATATTTAGGGATCTGATGTAGCCTTTAATTCTTTTCCAATTATTGATATTAGATTGGTTTTCTTTATTCAAAAGTATAATTTATTTTAAGCTTAATGCTTCTTAGGTAAATTTCTCCCCTGGATTGATTTATTTCTATTAATCACTATCGGGAGGAAGGTTTGATAAAATGAAAAAAGGTAATAAATTACATGAGAAATAATAACTTGATGCGGAACTATATGGTTTGACTTAAGTTAATGACCTTAGGTTATGAATCACAAAACAAACCCATAAGACTTAATGATTTAACTCATGTTTGATCACTATCGGAAGATAGGTTAATTAGACCCGCGTTAAAAAATAGCTAACAATAAATCGGGAAGCTTGTTACATCGGGAGAGCTTGTTAGTGAGTTTAGGGTTGCTTTCCCTTCTTGAACAATTAAAATTGATTAACGAACTAATAAAATAAATTGGATAGAATTAAGTAAAGTCAAAATCCTTAATAGCTTTTAATCCTTGGTTTCTTTTACTCAAAATTGCCTTGCTTGATTTCTTTTCATTCTTTTTTATTTGTTAAAGTTAATTTCTTAAAATAATTCCCCTTGTTGGCGTTTAAATAATAGTAGGTTAACATAATTTTTGTACTTGGTATACAATCCTCTTGGGAATGATACTCTATTCACTCTTTATTATTTGTTGCGATTTCGTACACTTGCGAAAATCACTGTCATACTTGCTTTATAGTATCGCATCATGTTCTCATCTTAAAACTGTTTTTATTTAACAAAGGATTAAACATTAGGGAAATTAATTGATTATTTTAAGACCAAAAACCTACTCTTAGATCCTTCTTGATTTTTATGATTGGAGGATTTTATCAATTTGGACAAATTTCTGCTGTCAAAATTAGGATTTTCCTTAAATTAAAAAATGTAAGTGGTGACTCTTTTTCAAAGAAAGTAATCATATTATATAAGCTTTCACACCATGAATCCAATTTAAAATGAGTGTTTCGGTTCCATTTTTTAACGGATTAGACTAGGCGCTCGGTCGAGGCCTTAGATATATGAAGTAATCTTATTATCTACTGGTATTGAACTATGATTCTAAAATATATTAAAATTAGGTGTGCACCGAGTATATTTCTCGTGCATGTCTTTTTTCTAGCAGAGCTGCTAACACCTCTAAAAATCATATTAATGGTACTAAGGGTTTCAGATCTATCAATTGTTCTTGCTTCTTTGATGATTCGGCTAGGGATTCCTTTTGATCTTCTTGTTTTGTGTCTCTCCGAACAAACTTCTTTAATACTTCTCTTTGAATTAAACGCTTTATCTCCTTCTTGAGTTGCCAGCAATGATCGATGTTGTGCCCCACGTCTTTGTGAAATTTTCAATATTTGCTTTTATCTCTAAGTGCTGTTGATTGTTCCTTTAGTTTTCTCAAGTAATTGAAGGGGATATCCACCTTGTTTTCTTTTAAACATCGCAAAATATCTGTTCCACTTTTGACTAGGGGAGTGAAATCTTCATCCCTTACTACCGAGCTGTTGCTTCAAGAGTAGGGGGTTCTTATAGAGTAAATAGTAGGGGGTTCTTATAGAGTAACTTGGCCCAGATCTGTTCGACCTATTAATTCTTATGGGCGAACGTCTTCCAAATTTGTCTGAACGCCTTTTGTATTATATGTCTTTAGATTAAGCTTGCTGAGCATTCCAAGATTCGTCCAGCCTTGTGAAGTTATTTTCTTGGGCCATTAACTCTGCAAAAGAATAGGGCGGTCAATATTCGGTGAATAAAAAAGCTTATTATACTTACAGTTTGTTGCCATGACACTTGTGACCACTTTTGTGTTAAGGTCTTCTATTTTCATAACGAGCTTTTGAAACTGGGTTATGTAGTCTCAACAGCACTTAAAAGAAAATTAAATAAAAATGAAAGAGTGTCTAAATTAATAACAGGGTAATTCGTATTGATATTGATACGCCAATCCCTGGCAACAGCGCCAAAAACTTGACAGCGGTTTTCGCAAGTGTACGAAATCGCAACAAGTAATATAGAGTAAGAAAGTATCGTATCCATAGGGATTGTTTCTCAATTACCAAAATTATGTTAACCTATTATTATTTAGACGATGATGAAAGGAATTCGCTGTAAAGTAAATAAAATTCAAAGTAAAAGAGATTAAACACAAACACAAAATTTAGGTGAAAAGAAATCAGAGGATTAAGCTACTAGGGAATTTGATTTCACTTAATTCTATCCAGCTTATTCTATTAGTTTATTAATCAACTATAATTGTTCAAGTAGGAGAAACAACCTTAAAGTTACTAACAAGCTCTCCCGATTTATTGTTAGCTATTCTAATCCAGTTTAATTACCTATCTTTAATAGTGAAATTAAACGTAAATCAGATTATTAGGTTTTGTGGTTGTTTTGTGAGTTCACAACTTAATACTTTATTAACTTATGAAAACCCCCCTTGAGTCAAACCATATAGCATCAAAGTTATTATTCTCAAGTATATTATCTTTTTCATATCAAATAACCCTTCTCCCGAATGTAGTTATTGAAATATACCCCAATCCAGGGGAAATTTTCTGCCTGGAAGCATAAGCACAATAATAATTTATAACGAGAACAAAGAACAACAAAATCTTAATATTATAAACTGAGAATCGAATTAAGTTACATCAAAACCCCTAGTATAAGAGTTTGCTGGACATAGTAATTAAATTTAAACTCAATTCATTGCTTGGAAAACATTCATCATATTTAAAGACAATAATAAAAGAAAGAAACAAGATGAAAAGTTTAGAATAAAAACATGTATTTCCACAACTATGTTTGATGGCTTCCTTGAATCTTGGCACGATTATTGAACTGCTTTGAAAATCTTCAACGAGAGAAAAAGAATTATGGTAAAGAAAAATTGCCCTAAAACCGAGAGATCCTTTGCTTATGAGAAGTTCCTCTCTTTATTATAAGGAGTTCCTTGAAGGCAAGGTCTGATTTCCTTTTTAGGAAATAGATCCTTATTTAATGCAAAATCCTTTATAGGAGATCATGACTGTTTAGACTTTTGATTTCTTTCTTGATTAGGGCGACACTCCTTTTCTCCTTAGAATAGGGTCCAGGTCTTGTTTAAGTGTGTTTAGGAAACTCCCTTGGAAGTCCGGCCCGCCCATGGAGAAAAGGCTTGAGTTTGCATATTAAATTTAGCGCTTGGTTTCCGCCTGTGCAGCACGGGCGGTGCTTCCGTGGCACCGGGCTGGGTTGCTAGGCCAGCACGGGCTAGCGAAAAAAGCATTGAGGCACGGGCGGTTGCCACTTAAGCACTGCAAGGTGCGTGGCTTTTCTTGGAAAGTCTTGCCTAGAGCTGTCACGGGCGTGCTATGCTTGACGGCTTGACACGCCCTGGTCCCATTATAGCACGGCCGTGCCTTTTGGCACACCCTGGCTATGCTCTCTTCTGTCTCTCCTTTGGTTTCCTTGGCTTCTAGCACGGTTGTGCTTTTTAGCACGGCCTGGGCGTGCTAGAGGCTAAGTGCTTTGTATTATAAAGTTCTTTTTCTGCGCCAAATTTCTGCAATTTTCTCTTAGCTCAAGCGGATTAAAGATCAAGAAAGCTTTTGAACATAATTATACTAAAAGTGATTTAAAATTAAATTAAAGCAATAAAAACTTACTAAAATTTAAATAAAAACTATATTAAAATACTATAGAATTAACACCTATCACATAACATCCTCTTGGGTGATGTTTGATGAGTCTTTAGTATGTGGTAGAAATCTCTACCTTGTATCTTTGTCTTTCATGTTCTTTTCATGGTTAAAGTAAGCTAGCTTACCATGGTTGGAGATGATCTTCAATAAACTTTTCAAGATATCATGATTAGTAAATAAGTGGATAAACTCAATTGTTCTCCATACTATTCACATTTAAGCTTGACTTTTATTTCTTGAAGGAAACACGTTCATTGAGTAAAATACAAGTTTAGAGAGATTGTCAACACTAATACTTATTCAAATTATGATAAACAGGACATGAATCATCTAAAGCATTATTTAAAAGATAAGAAATTGAATAAAAAGTGGCATTCCATATGCAGAATTTAGTCATCCTTTCTCCACGATTTAAATGCAATACGATTAAAAGATCAGATAGGTCTTTATTTTTGGGTTGTAATGGGCTTTCTTGGTGTAAAATTTGCTTAATCAAAGGAAAGGGATAAAATGTAAGTCAAAGAGTACAAAAGAATGTATACATTCTAGATTCTATTTTAATTAAACTTTTTCTAGTTCTAGGGAGTGCGTTTTTGTTTTTGGAAAATTTTCTTAGCTAGCTAGAGCAATTTTGGACAAGGTCTTTTTCTTAATATTTTTTGGCACTTTTCTTCCTTGCCTTTTCTATTTTTCCTTGAAATTCTTTTGATTGCTTTTCATGTGCCTCTTTCTTGATTCTTTCTTCTTTTCCTTTAATTTGCTAGTTTTAATTGATGAATTCTCCCTCTTTGTTGCTAACATTCTAATTTAACAATCGAATCCTTTCAATCATACAATCCTTGCACTTAGGGTAGGAATTTGAATTTGGCCTTTAATGGCTTGGTTTATTGAGGGTGAAAGAAGAAAATTTTATAAACGGTTTTAAGGCTTTCAAAGTTGGTTTCAAGAGTCATATTTTTAATTTAGGGTGGTCCTAGCTTTAATATAGGTTTTCAACAAAGCCTAAATCATCTCTTTCAAAATGTAAACATTTAAATTTTTCGCCTCGAAGGGATTTCTAAGTTTTGTTCTAGGAATGCCGAGGTTTAAAATACTTTAGAGCAAAACACACCTATACATCATAACTCTTATAAAAATTAGTGTTTAAAAGTCTAGAAACAAATAATTTAGATCAATAAACATGTTTAAATCAAAATTTCAAATTCAACACTTAAATATGCTAGAATTGAACTTAAATATGCTAGAATTGAGAATCAATTATGTTTAACACTTATTACTAGACATGAGCACCTTCAAGCTTGCTTGTAATCATTCCAACCATGTTAATATTTAGCTAAAATCCCTTCCCCAAGCCCCAATTCAATCAATCACATTGTCCCCAATGTGAATAAATTCCCCAAACTTATTGCATTACTAGAAAGAAAGCAGTAAGAGAGAAGAAAAAAACTTACCAACATTGTATTGAACAATACAATAAAATGGTTGTGGAATGTGTCTTAGCTAAAATAGGAACTAAGCATTAAGAACAAAAACTACTAAAAAGTTATAAAAAAAATCCCAATAACAAATAAACCAAACTAAAATGAAACAACCAAGACAATGTATTAGAATAAAATAAAACTAAATAAAATAAAATAGAAGTGAGAAATCAGTCAATTTTCTGGTGGTGGTGGTGGTTGCAGAAGCTGGAGGATGGTCTGGAGTTGGCCTTGCATGGTGTCCATCTTAGAGTCAAGACTGCCATTCATGATCTCAATGGATTGGAAACGGTCTGTGATCATTGTTTCCATCCCGCTAAGGCGCGTGTCAAAGAGGTCCATTCCATTCGAGACATCATCCTTGAAGACTTCACATTTGACATGTGGAGGTGCCCTTGGGAACGATGGACAACACCGGATGTACCTTGCACCAAAAGAAAGAAGTAAAAGGTGAGGGAATATCTCCTCCATGTCAATCACCGCCTCAGCACCGCCTGCGGCCTCTGCTCCTTCATTATCAGAGTCATCCTCTGGAGCACCTACTACCCGATATGCATCTCCTACTTTTTCAATCAACTTCATATGTATTATAACATCTACATCTAATCTGGTGCCATGCCCCCCTCCTACACTATCATAAATTGGCCTAGCCGGGTTCCAAACCTATAGATATCTAGCAATTCGAGTCACAAAACACCCCATCATTATAGTTCCTTTGTCGGTTCGAGCCACCTTTGCAAATCTCTGGTAGAGCCAATACCCAACATTCAACAAGACTCCATTTTCAATCGCCCATAGAAAATATAGCTCATTCAAACTTAACACCCCATCACTTTCACTCCTTCCAAATATAGTATTCGACAAAAATTTATGAATGTACCGCAAGGAAAGTTTTTTCAATTTGGACGCCTTCGAATATCTAGGATTATAATTTACTTCACCTGTAAAATCTTGCCAAGTATTGCGTGCACTAAAATCACTAGATATTTGTCACTAGATATTTGAATTTTGACTAATTTTTTCTGTGGGGGAAATCCGAAAATTTGGCTAACCTCCATTCCACAGACAGTTTCAAAATCCTGACTAGAAGCCTAAATCGAATTTTTGCGTTTGGTGGAGAATTGTAGCAAAAAACCGATAAAAGACAAGAATAAGAACTTAAAAATTCCAGAGTTAATTGGAGCAATAAAAACTATCCTTCATTTCAAGAAACTGTCCCCACCCTATTCGCCTAAGAGGTTCTAACACAATATCTCTAAGACCCACTTGTGCTAAAGCAGCTTCATCAATGAATCAATTTGGTAAAATAGGCCGAAGAGACAATTTTTTGTACCTTTCTTGTTGAGCGGATGAAGCGAAATCGAATGGAAGTGCAGGAGGTGAAGGAGGTGGAGGAGCCGTGGTGGATCGCGCAGTTGGGCGTTTTCGAGCGGCAACTGAGGATGCGGGTCAGCTATGTTTGTACCTAGGAGGCATTGTTGGAGTTGATTATGTGAAAATTTTGGGTAGAGAGTGTTGGTGTGGAGGGTGTTTTGATTTGAGAAGAGAAAGGAAAAAAAAAAAAAAGAGAAAGTTTGAGAGAGAGTTTAGGTGACGGCTAGGGCGTGCGAGAATGGGAAAGTGTAAATGAGGGTGTCTGATCGTGGCACGGTCGTGCTGATAAGCACGGCCTGGGCGTGCTCTCCTCTGACCTGCAAGTGAAAGAAAGGGCGTACCTGGCACGGACGTGCTGATGGGCACGCCCTGGGCGTGCTCTTCCCTGCCTCTTGAATTGAAAATTGCCTGTGGATAGCACGGGTGTGCTATCTGACACGCCCTAGGCGTGCTTGTCTCTGACTCTCAAGTGTCTTTTCCCTTCTTCAGTAGCACAGGCGTGCCTCTTAGCACGGTTAGGGCGTGCTCTTCTCTGACCTTCAAGTGTGATTGACCCTTTGGGCGTGCTCTTCTCTGAACTTGGGCGTGCCACTTAGCACGGCTAGGGCGTGCTCTCCTCTGACCTTCAAGTGTGTTAATCTCTTTTCTATGGCATGGGCGTGCTGATGGGCACGCTTGGGGCGTGCGGGATCCTCACCCCATGGCACGGGCGTGCTCTACTCTGGATTCTCTTTTTCCTACAAAAAACTCTAACTAGAACAAAACAACAATTATGGAGAAAATTTGGGGTTTTTTGTTCAATTAAAATATAAAACACAACAAATAAAAGGAATCAAAATTTGGCAAGGAAAATTAGATGGGTTGTCTCCCACAAGCACTCTTGTTTAACGTCGTTAAGTTCGACGCACTTAGCCTAGTTTAGGTTAAGCAAGACCGATTGCACTTTTGATGGGTTCGAAGTTTTCATTATGATAGCTTCTCAGACGTTGAGCATTCACCTTGAAACTTCGATTTGTCTTACCATCTACTATTTCAATTGCACCATGAGGAAAAATTTCCTTGATTGTGAATGGTCCAGACCATCTAAAGCGCAACTTACCAGGGAATAACCGGAGCCTAAAGTTGTAGAGCAAGACCTGCTGGCCTACCTTCAGATCCCTCATGATAATGCGCTTATCGTGCCATTGTTTGGTGCGATCTTTGTATATTTTGGCACTTTCATAAGCATTTTGGCATTCATAGCAATGGAGGCGCAATTTCATCATCTGTTTAACTGTACATCCCGCTTTTGACCAACTTCCTTTGTATTGAAGTTAAGAAATTGATGGGCCAAAACGCCTTATGTTCTAACTCTACAGGAAAGATGACAAGCCTTACCATACACCATGCGAATATGGAGACATACCTATAGGCGTTTTGAATGCCATTCTGTAGGCCCATAGAGCATCGTGCTAAGCTTTTTTGGATCCAATCCTTTTCGTGATTTGTCCAACAGTGATTTCGATTATCTTCTTGATTTCCGTAGTGACTTCCTCTTGTCCACTTGTTTGAGGGTGATATGGAGTACCTACACGATGAGTGACACATATTTTTGGCAAGAAGGGGATCTAAATATTTAATTGCAAAAAGCTTACCCCCGTCGGTGATTATTGCTCTTGGAGTACCATGCCTTGTAAAAATGTTTTTCTTTATGAAGCTCATCACACTTTTGGCATCGTTATTTGGAAGAGCAACAGCCTCTGCCCGTTTTGATACATAATCCACCGCCACTAGAATGTATTGATTTGAATATGATGGCGGAAAAGGTCCCATGAAGTCCAGACCCCATACGTCGAAGATTTCGACTTTAAAGATGCTATTTAGGGGCATTTCGTGTCTCTTCGAAATGTTACCTAACCTTTGACAACGATCACATAGACGAACATAGTTATAAGCATCTTTAAAGAGATTAGGCCAATACAAACCGCTTTCTAGTTCTAGTAATAGCGCGGCAGCTGTTTTGCTTGCTCGCAAAGTGACCTCCACATTCCATTGAATGGCAAAATTTAAGGACAGCTTTGCTATTGTACAGTCTCCGGTATAACATCTTCTAAAAAAGCTGATACAACTGCAATAACTTGAACAAAAAATGGCTTCCTCCCAATAGTAAGGAATTTGATATCAATGAAAAAAATTTTTTCTTTTGATAAGAAAAAATTGGAGGAGGAATTTTGGCAAACAAGATAATTAACTATGTCAGCGTACGCAGGGGGTTTGAGCATTTGATACTAGAAAAGTTTGCTCATGAGGAAAGCTTTCAATTGGATTTGTAGCTCGCTTGTATCTTCTTCCCCCAATTCAAGTCTGGAAGTGCATGGTCAGCAACGAGGTTCTCGGTCCCCTTTTTTGTCGCGAAATTCTAGGTCAAATTCTTGCAGTAAAAAGTATCGCAACGAATGAAGTCTTTGGCTTTGCATCTTTCTTTTCCAGCAAGTATTGATGGCGGAGTGATCTGTGTAGACGATTGTTTTAGCTCCAATTAGATTATGCGCCCTGAAATTTAATTTGTCAAAAGCAAAAACAATAGCCAACAATTCTTTTTCCGTAGTTGCATAGTTTAATTGCGCATCATTCAATGTGCGACTCGCATAATAAATAACTTGCAACTTCTTGTCTTTTCTTTGTCCAAGAATAGCTCCTACAACATGATCACTAGCATCACACATTAGTTCAAAAGGTAAAGTCCAATCTGGTGTAGTGATGATCGGGGCTGAGATTAACCCCTTCTTCAACCTATTAAAAGCATCTAAACATTCTTTGTCAAAATCAAATGGAACATCTTTAACTAACAAATTGCAAAGAGGTTTAGTGATTTTGGAAAAGTCTTTTATGAACCTCCTGTAAAACCCTGCATGCCCAAGAAAACTTCTTATGCCCTTCACTGCTGTGTTAGGAGGGGATCGGTAGTTTCTCAATTACCTGGAGGAGGTAGTTTTTCAATTACCTCAATTTTTGCCTTGTCTACTTCAATTCCTTTTTGAGAGATTTTATGCCCTAAGACAATACCTTCACTCACCATAAAGTGACATTTTTCCCAATTTAACACAAGGTTAGCATCTTCACATCGTTGCATTACTAGAGATAAATTATGAAGACATGCATCGAAGGAAGAACCAAACACAGAAAAGTCAAATATTTCAATAAATTTTTCAACCATGTCAGAAAATATGGACATCATGCATCTTTGAAAAGTTGTAGGAGCATTGCATAATCCAAAAGGCATTCTTCTATAAGCAAAGGTTCCATAAGGACAAGTGAAAGTGGTTTTCTCTTGATCTTCAAGAGCAATAGGTACTTAGAAGAATCCTAAATAACCATCCAAAAAACAATAATAGGGATAACCTACAAGTCTTTCAAGCATTTGATCAATAAAGGGTAGAGGGAAGTGGTCTTTTCGTGTTGCTTTATTCAACTTCCTATAATCAATGCACACACGCCAACCTGTAACTGTTCGAGTGGGAATTAACTCATTGTTTTTGTTAGAGATGACTGTCATACCTCCCTTCTTTGGAACAACTTGAACAGGACTTACCCAACTGCTATCGGAAATTGGATAGATAATGCCGGCATCCAAAAGTTTTATGATCTCAACTTTAACTACCTCTTTCATATTTGACCTCCTTCATGTTTGGGTTCAGCACCTTGATGCTCGATTGAAGGTTTGTTAGTCTTCTTCCATCAAGATTTTATGCATGGCACACACTTTGGGCTTATTCCTTGTAGTAATCCGAGATAGACCACCCTAAAGCTTTCTTTGTGCCTTTGTAGGAACCTGTAACAACCTTTCCTCTTGATCAAGCGATTTAAGCCGAGAAGAAAATAATAACAGGAAAAAAATGGTTCTCCTCCTAGAAAGAATGGCATGTTTTTAAAATGAGCGTGGAAGTTGTTTCAGTTCATGTTTAGGAAGTTCCTTTTCTTTTTCATTCCAAGATGCTTGAGATGCTTGATTCATTAATGTTATTTTCAACATGCAAAGTGGTCTTCACACATTCATCAACAACATCAATTCTAAAACAGTCTCCATGATCCATAGGAAGCTTACAAGATTTAAGTACATCAAACACAATTTCTTCCTGTCCAACTCTTAGAGTCAACTTACCTTCATAGACATCTATTAATGCCCTTGCAGTTGCAAGAAAAGGTCGTCCCAGGATTAGAGATCCTTCCCTGTCTTCATCGATGTCAAGGATAACAAAATCAACAGGAAAGATGAATATACCTACCTTTACAAGCACGTCTTCTACAATCCCTCTAGGATATTTAATTGATTGGACCGATCTTGCTAGTTGCAAAGACATCCTTTGTTGGCCTCTTTGATTCTCCCATACCTAAGCATTCTTAAAAACTTCATAGGACATAAGATTAATGCTAGCACCTTAGAATTCTGCCAAAAGCTTTTTCAAAGTCAAGATTACCAATTTACAAGGGATAGAAAAATCTTCCTGGGTCTTTTTTAACTTTGGAGGCAATTTGGTTTTGGAATAAATCGCACTTGCACTTCCTCGGTTAACATTTTACCGTTTTCTTGATCCCATCAATTTTTCGTTTCTTGCTTTAGGATATCTTTTAGGATTTAGCATAGCTAGGCATTTGAAGCCAAGATTCTTCACCGTGCAAAAGGAATATTGATTTGAAGCTTCTTAAATACATCTAGGGGAATTTGAGGAAGCTCTTGTCCTCTTGTGCTTTCTTTAATCTTTGTGCGAAAGGGTACGGGGAACATATGGTTTTACCTTTTTCTTTTTCCTCCAAGTCAATGATAGGTACCCCTTGTTTGGTTTCTTTTTCTTCTTTTTCTTTCCTTGGTGGTTCATCTAACTGTTTGCGCTCCTCAAGGTAATAGCTTTGCACTGTTCCTTTGGATTCTTTTTTCAGTATTGCTAGTAACGTACCCCCTTGGGGTCGAAGATGTCATCATGGTGCAAACTGTCCCAATTGATCTCCAAAATTTCTTATTGGCGGCCTGCTGGATTTTGATGGTTCTCTTCTGTTTCATTCATAAAACTCCATTGTGCGATTTTGGAAAGAGCAGTGAGGAGGCGTCATGAGATTTCTTTTTCCAGGAAGGTGGAAACCTAGGTGGTTGCCATTCAAAGGCATTGTTAGGATTACCATAAGATAGATTTTAGGAATGATTTCCCTTAACCTTGTTATCATAGGAATTTAAATAAGGGTTAATTCTTTCTTCCTTGATTCATCCACATAGTTTACTTGTTCCAAAGTTTGTGGATTAAAGAGTCCATGATACATTCTCCAATCCATGTTGTCCATTGCACCTATCACAAACTGCATGACAGAATTCACAGGATTAGTATTAACATTGTCTAATTTCCTTTACCATGTTAATCTACCTTGGCATTAAGTGCTGTTAATAGCGTCTATTTCATAGACTCCTGCGGGTTTCTTCTTCTTTCGCGTATTGTTTTGGTAGTGGTTGTTTGCTTGCCATCTCCTCTATCAACTCATAGGCTTTCATCAATTCCTTTCTTTTTCAAAGGATCCACCTGCTGCTTGCATCTAAGTGAATTTTATTATGAGATAATGCATTTATAGAAAGTGTGTACCTGTAACCACCTTGGGCAAACGTGTGATGTAGGGCACTTCTTAACAAGTCCTTGAATCTTTCCCAAACTTTCCCAAGCTTCATACAGGCTCTCTTGATCATGATGAGCAAATGTCATTATCTCATTGCGCAACTTGGTGGTTTTCGAGGATGGAAAGAATTTAGCTAGAAACTTTTGAGCTAATTCATCCCATGTTGTGAAACTCCCAACGGGACACGATTGTAACTAGGACCTCGCTTTATCCCTAAGAGTAAAAGGGAAAAGTCTTAATTTGATTGCATCTTCAGAAACACCATTTTGTTTGAAAGTGTCACAAATTTCCAAAAAATTGGTGATGTGAGCATTATGATCTTCACTAGGCAAACCCCCATATTGGATCGAGGTAGAGAGCATTGTGGATAATGCTGGTTTTAATCTCACAAGTTGTTAATTATTAGCTTCCACCCGAGGTCTTGTAATGCTCGAGGTTGTCCCATTAAGATTAGGTGTTGTGTAATCTCGCAAGGTGCGGACCGGATGTTGAAGTGGAGGTCCGTTTATGTTTTCGTTCTCGTTCTCCTTAACCATATATGCTTGTTGTTCGGGTTTTATTTCACGTGCTCTTCTTGCAGCGTTGTGCCTTCGACAAGTTCTTTCAATTTCTGGATCAAAGACTAAAGGTTCAGTCCTTTTTGATCTTCTTTGCATAAACACCTGAAATAATTCTTAAAGAAAAATTAAATAAAACAAAAGAATGTCTAAATTAACAATAGGGTAATTAGTACTGATATTGATAACGCCAATCCCTGGCAACGGCGCCAAAAACTTGACAGTGATTCAAAAAACTTGACAGCTTATTTTCGCAAGTGTACGAATCGCTACAAGTAATATATGATGAGTATGATATCGTTCCTTCGATGATTGTATTCCAATTACCAAAATTATGTTATCTCGTTATTATTTAAACGATAATTGAGAGAATTGTTTTGTAATTATAAAATGAATGAGTAAAGTAAACAAAAATTGATTAAAAGAAATCAAGGAATTGAAACTACTAGGGGTTTTGATTTCACTTAATCCTATCCAATTTATTTCATTAGTTCATTACTTAATTCTATCCAGCTTATTCTATTAGTTTCATTAATCAATTTATAATTGTTTCAAGTAGGAGAAAACCCTAAAGTCCACTACAAAGCTCTCCCGATTTTATTGTTAAAGTTATTCTAATTAGTTCAATTACCTATCTTTAATAAGTGAAATTAAAACATAAATCAGATTATTAAGGTTTTTAATGGTTGTTTTAGTGAGTTTACAAACTTTAATATTTATTACTTATGAAAACCTCCCTTGAGTAAAACCATATAGGCTTCCCGCATCAAAGTTATTTATTCTCAAGTAAATTATATCTTTTATCATGATCAATAAACCCTTCTCCCGAATGTAAATTATTGAATAACTCAATCCAGGGGAAAATTTTCTGCCTGGGAAGCCATTAAGCACAATAATAATTTACTAACGAGAAACAAAGAAAACAAATCTAATATCATAACTGGAATCGAATTAAGATTACATCAATCCTAGTAATACTAGAGTTTAGCTGGACATAGTAATAAATTAAACTCAGATCATGCTTGGCAGCTGTTCCATCCATATTTAAAGAACAATAATAAAAGAAAGAAAAACAAGATGAAGAGGTTTTAAGAATTAAAAACTGTATCACAACTATGTTGATGGCTTCCTGATCTGGCACAATTGTTTTGATGCCTTGAAAATCCTTGCGAAGAGAGAAACGAATTATGTAATAGAAATTGCCTAAAAAACGAGAGATGCCTTGTTAGGAGAGTTCCTCTCTTTAATATATATATAGAGTTCTTGAAGGCAAGTTTGACTCCTTTTAGGAAATAGAATCCTTATTTAGTGCAAAATCCTTTATAGGAGATCATAACTGTTTAGGTTCTTGATTTTTTCTTGATTAGGACTCCTTTTTCCCCAAGAATAGGTCCAGGTCTTGTTTAGTGTGTTTAGGAAACTCTCCGAGGTTGGCCCATGTGAGAAAAAGCTTGATTTGCGCATTAAATTCTCGCTAGTTCCGCCTGCGCAGCACGGGCGTGCTTCCTAGCACGGGCTGGATGTGCTTTGAGGCACGGGCGTGCCAGGTAGCACGGGCTGGGCGTGCTTTTCTCTGGAAGTCTGGCCAATGAAACACGGGGCGTGCTAGGTAGCACGGGCTGGTGAAGCATTGAGGCACGGGCGTGCCAGGTAGCACGGGCTTGGCATGCTTTTCTCTGGAAGTCTGCCTAAAGTTGCCTTGGGCGTGTTATGCTTGACACGCCTTGGGACCCTTGTAGTACGGCCGTGCCTTTTAGCACGGGCTGGGCGTGTTACCAGTTAAGTGCCTTGTGTTATAAGGTTCTTTTCTGTGCCAAATTCCTGAAATTTTCTCTTACTTTTTGAACTAATTATACTAAAAAGTGATTTAAAGTAATAAAAACTTCTCCAAAATTCTAAATAAAAACTATATTAAAAAACACTATAAATTAACACTATAAAATTAACACTTATCACAGAGCCTGAGTGTTTTGCTTTATGATGTTCTTTTCTGTGCCAAAACCCTGCAAATTTCTTTAAGATCAAGTGGATTATGATTCAAAGAAGCTTTGAACAAAAATATAAATAAAACGAAGTAAAAAGTAGTTAAAGTGATAAAAATTACTAAAATTGCAAATAAAAACTACATTGAAAATACTGTAAAAATGACACCTATCAATTATACATACGTGAATAATTAATAATTATTCTATTAATAATTATAGCAATTATTTTAAATGGAATTAAGTATAAATTATTAATATGAACTCCAAGTCCTTGTCAACTTATAAGATAAATTTCATATTTTAAGATGATCTTTTAAATTTCAAAATTACAACAATTTAAATGATAAAAATTCATAAATAAAAATAAAGTTACTTTTTATTTTTGACTAATAAAAATTAAAACAAAATAACTAAAATTGTTGTCAGATCCACTACAAAAAAAACGCCAATTTGCGATCGATTTTTGCGACCGACTACAATCGGTCGCAATTTTGTGACCGATTTGCGACCTATGGACAAACAGTTGCTAATTGTAGTGCTAAAAATTCCCGCGAGTTTATTTTTTAGTTTGCGACCGATTTGCGACTGATTTTGCGACCGATTTGCGACTACGTGTTATTCCGTCGCAAAATTGCGCGCTTCAAATTTAGGAGTAAATTCTGCGACCGATTATTTGCGACCGACGTTTTTTCCTGCGACCGATTATTTTGCACCGACGTTTTAGTCGCAATCGGTCGCCAATTTTATTGGCTAATAACCGTCGCAGAGTAATTTGGCGAGCGATATTAATGAAATTTTGCGACCACCAGTCGTCCGCAAATTTTAGGGCTTTTTAAATGCCAGGATGCCTTCCTTCTTCTTTCTTCTTCTTTCTTTCTTCTCCCTGCCTCATCCTCTCTTTCGTTCGCAAGCGCGCTCCAGCCCCTCCTAGACGCCGCTCCAGCTATGCTGACGCCGGCTCACAGCCCTTGTGATGCCGCTCACAAGCCCCTCCGTCCACAATCCATTGCTATTTGGACACAGGTTTGAGGTATTTTGCGATTTTTTTTATTTTTTTTTTTTTTGCTGATTTATGCTGTATTGGACAAAATTTTTGGTATATTTGTTTTGTGTATTTGATTAGTTTAGATTATGAATTATTATATATTATTATTAATTATTATTATTATTATTGTTACTTGTTATTATATTATTACATAAGAGAGACATTACTATCAGATGGTTTTTTGATATTGAGAAAAAGGAAAATCATTTTTTGCAAATGTAAGAAGTGAGCAAGTGCCAGTAGGTGAGGTTCTTGATCTTGTCTAATTTTATACTTATTTCTTATATAGGTCAATATTTTATAGGACTTTTAAAGATGATGTTTCTTTTTAATTAATTATTATTTTTGTTTTTTTTTTCTTTCTCTCTAATGTTGTCTCTATACTGTTTCTTGCCACCTACTTTTTGTTTTAATATGAAAATACATGTAGATTTCTGTTAACTTCAATGCCGAGATCTTTGAAAGTCCAAGTTACTGCACTACATTAAGACAAGCAGAACATGCAGCAAGAGTTCTTGTAAGCTTTTTTTTTTTTTATGGGGAATTCTTTTCTTTTTTTATTAATGAATATTAAAGAATACCCATTTATTTATTTCTCATTTTGGGAATTAATGATCTAATGAAGGATGAAACTGAAATTTACAAGAGCCTTCTTCAAGAATGGTCATCAATCAAATTCAAGAATCAAATTCAAGATATATAAGGGAAGATTCAAGTTTTCCAATGGGAGGCAATAAAAATTGATTGAGGAAGAATGGCTAATGGGGTAATCAAGAAAAGCAATTGTTATTTATTTGATTTGATTTTAATTTTAAATTTTAAGACCTTTTTTAGTTTTTTCAAGTTGTTTTTTGACATTTTGTTCAGTATAAAATAATTAATTATATTTTTATATTAATTTTTTGAATTGGGGTTTTTTGTGATATAAATATGTCAATTTTCACAGGTGCACGAAAATATGGTTTCTTAATAATATTATTTTTTTAATTATTTTTTCAATTTTGCGACCATTTGCCGACAATATTTGCAGATAAAAAATAAAAACTCTTAAATTTATTACAGTTTGGGCGACCGATTTGCGATTTAAATTTACAGTTTGCGACCGATTTGCGACAGAATTTCATTATTGCGACAGACTGATTTTGCGACCGATTTGAAAAAATTTGCTACCGATTTTTCGGTCTCTAATTTGCGACCGACGAAAAAATCGGTCGCAAATTTTTTTGCGACAAGGATTTTTGCGACCGATTTTGTGGCATTTTGCGACCAATTGGTCGGTCGCAAAATGCCATTTTTTTTGTAGTGGGAATGAATATTTATATATTTGATTATTAAAATAAAATTATCGTTTTATGTCTTAAAAATTATATCAAACCTCAAGGTATTAATTAACCTTAACTCTAACTTTCAAAAAATCGGAGAGCTCTAAACATGAAAATTATTTACAGTTTTAAAATTTAAGGGTTCATGAGGTCGAAAAAGAAGAGACAAAGGAAAAATAAACTATAAGAATGGAAGTTGTTTCAATAAATTGGAAGTTGAGTTTTTTAATATAATGTATTAGATTTTCATTAAAAACTTCAAAATTAATATAAATAATAGAGGGAGGATATGACCCATCTCTTGAAGATCAGAGATAGAACAAAATTATTATAACTAAAATAATTATTATTATTTACTGATCTAATAAGAAATTTTAATGAAAATTATAAGGTGGATTTGAAAAAAATTAATAGATCTTCAAACTTGCTAGCTAGACAAACTTCCTGATGAGTTGTTTGGGTGAAGGTAAAAAATAGGAAGGATGTAAAATAGATGTGAAAATGTCTCGGCATTCTCAAAATTCCTTGTTTGATTTGGATAAAAATATTAAAGAGGATGTAAAATAAATTTATTTTATATTGTTTCTGCCCTATTTTCACTCCTTTTAAAAGAAAATTAAATAGTAAAATTTTACACTCTTATTTTACTTCTTTCCTCTTCCCAAACATAGCACGAATTTTATATACATGACCTAATTATCCAGGAACTAATTACTTAGTATGAGCATAGAGGATTTGAACATTAAATTCAATGGAGAAACAAGTAGCACTTCCAAACTTAAAAAAATATATATATATTTACTTTTCACCTGTCTTTGATTTTCTAATCACTTTAAAATTTTTCTAAGTAAAGTAAAAGGAAAGACTTATTTACATCTGATGTATAAGCCTCAATTATACGCCAAATAATTACAAACAACTTTTAATTTAAATAAGAATATTTTTGACAATGGACTAAAAAAAGTAAAATAATAATATTTTTTAAAAAAATTTTTTTATTGATTTGATGAATGAAAATAACCCATAAACCCGAAATAAGCAAGACATTTCCCTTAAATAAAATGAAGCGGCTGTATTTTTTATTTAACTAATAAAAGAAAAGAAAAAGTAATGAAGTGAAGATAATCATGTGAGTGTTGGGACCTAAAAGAATTTGTAAAGGCAAAAGAAAAAGAAATATAAAAAGACTTGGCAAAGACTTGTTGATAAGGTTGTAGTATAGGACAGAGCAGGTAATTTTTCAAAGAAAAAATATCTAATAAGATCAGTTCTACTTTACTTTTGTTTGCCACTTCCAATTGCTGAAACTACCCATTATTTTATTTTATTTTATTTTTATAGATTTTGATGGAAATTTGAACCTAAATTTGTTTTTTGGGAAATGATTTTGTTATATATCAATAGAACTTTCTAATTTGAACCTAAATTTGTTTTTTGGGAAATGATTTTGTTATATATCAATAGAACTTTCTTGAATATTCCAATTGGATAAATGCTATTTGCATTATCATGTGTTAATTTTTTTTAAATTTTTCACAATATCATGTGTTATCTTTTTTTGACTTGCGACAACTAATGATGATACATAGCTCACTTTTCCTTACTTTTTTTAATCAATACTCTCATTGTAAGAAATTATCAGTATAGAACGGAATATCCGTTTCTAAATGATGAGAACCATTTGCTAAATAATTTAATAAATGGATCAGAAACGAAATTTGGCGTGCGAAAGTGACGGCGTTACTAAGATTTTTAGCAACGGATTTTATATCCGTTTCTAAAAGGCAGACGTTTCATTCCAATTCAATCCGTTTCCATCTGTCTCTAATTCTGTTTCTGAACGTTGCTAATCCATTCCTACATATGTTTCTAGACGTTTATATTCGTGCTGATTTCCATTTCTAACATTAGAGAAAAATAAATAAAATCCGAATTGTTACCATCGCTGAATCCATTTCCAAATTCGTGGCTAAACAATCATCCACTACTCATTTTTTAAATAATAATACTTTATTTTATATGTTAACATAATAAGGCATGATTTTAAAAATAATTATACTTTATTTTTAATTTTAAAAAGTTTTAAGATCTAAAATTATTTAATTTCTAAAATTTAGTAATTAAGTTATACATAAGTTATACATGTTTTATTGGTGACTAGATGATAATTCACTTTAAAAATTAATTAATTGTTAAAATGTCATTTTGTAACCTATCAATTAGATCAATCTCAAGAATTTTTGTAATTTTATTCTATTAGGTTTAAGGCTTAATATGTTATTTCACCCTCAAATTTAGGTTTTATTGCAATTCACTCTAATTAACCTTTATGTCAATTTCATTCTGAACTTTAACCTTTTATTACAAGTTTACTTCAATTTAACTTTTATATCAATTTCATCATGACCTTTGATATTTTGTTGCAATAGCACCCTAAATTCTAATTAGTATTTAAATTGTAAATAAAAAATAGGTTTACTCTTGATCTTAGGCTTGCATTAACTTAATATATTTGTGTGAGTGAAGGAGCTTAATTAGGTTAATAATATGAACAATCTCTATTATTATTTTTACTATTTTTATATTATTTCTTTAATTGATTATAAATAATATTTAAAATTTAATTTTTTGATATATGAATGCTTTTTCTTTTTTTTTAAAAAAAAGAATATGATTATATCTTATTTTCCATTTTGATAAAAAATGTTACGATTTCTAATAGTTTAGGAGTCAAATAAATTGATAGTAGCTTTATTTTAGGTTTTATAATTATTTAGGAGTCAAATAAATTGATAGTAGCTTTATTTTAGGTTTTATAATTATTTTAAAATTTATATTACAATCAAACCATAATAATAATTATATTCTAATTTTTTTAAATAAAAAAGAGTTCATATATCAAATAATTAATTTTTAAATATTACTTATTATCAATAAAAGAAAGAATTTAATAATATTAAAAATAATAATAGAGATTATCCTTACTATTAATTTAAACTCCCTAATTCACACAAATGTATATATTAAGTTAATCTAAGCCCAAGGTCAAGAGTGAATTTATTTTTTATTTACAATTTAAGTCTTAATTATGATTTAGGGTGCTATTACAACAAAATGTTAAAGTTCATGATGAAATTAGTATAAACGTCGAATTCGAGTAAAATTGCAATAAAAATTCAGGTTGAAATTGGCATAAAGTTCAAATCAGAGTGAAATTGTAACAAAACATAAAGTTGAGGGTGAAATAATATATTAAACCTTAGGTTTAATATTAATTTTTGAGTCAACTTGATAGATTAGAGGAACATAGATTTTACTGTTTGTTTGATTTATTACATAATATTAGAGAATCAATTACTATGTTAATGTTTTGATTACATATATATATATATATAGTATCACTATCAGTGACTAATTCTGGGTTTGATGTTTGTAACGTTCAGTATTGCATTGTCAATGATTACATATATGTGATTATGCCACCTAATTGTCAATGATTAGTAGATATAGAAAGTTGTTTATTTTAGAAAGTATTGCATTGTTTGAATTTCTTGATTCATGACGTGTAAATAACAGATTTGGCATTCAGTTAATCATATCATAAGCTTCCAGTCTCTTAATATGATTATGCCACTACCTATAAAGTTTCTTAAAGCAATTATTTATAAAGTTTCTTAAAGCAATTATTTAAAATGGAATAAATCACACACATCTTTATCATTATATATATTATGTAAAGAAAAGACAATTATTGGTTTTCTTTTATCATTATGTCCGCCAAAACTCATGTTTCACACTATTAATCAATTCATAATTCCTAATAATGATAATTTTAATAAAATTCTCCAAATCCAGCTGCAGAATCCAAAGCTAGGAGTTTAATCTTTACATTAATTTAATTTATACTATAATCTCTTCAATTAAAGTATTTCCTCCGTCCCATTTTATTTGTATGATTTGACAAAACACACATATTAAGGATTTAAAGCTATTTTATCATTTTTTACCTTTAACTCATTGAAAATATTAATAAAAGTTTCTCGTTTAATAAAGGATCATAAATATTATTATGGAAAAAATAATTATTTACATGTCTAAATTTATAAACCTTGCAAACATTTTAGGATATCCAAAAAAAGAATAACAAGCAAACAAAATGGAGCGGAGGGAATATAATTTATTAATAAGTCAAATTAATAAATAATCATTTATAGCAAATCATAAAAATAAAAAAAATTAATTTCTAATTTCAATAGAATTAGTTAAATTCTTAAAATTAATATTATTATTCAAAATCACAGCATCTCCGATTTCGATTTATTTAGAGTTAAATTGATAATTTCCACGTCTTTAAAAGAGATGAAGTTAATCACCGGTAATATTCCACTGTTAGTTTGTTCAATATAATATTATCGATATAAGCCTTATGTATTACTGATTTCAAATCAAAATTATGAATTAGTTCTTGAATTTGATAATAATAGATGTAATACAAATTGTAGATTATAAACTTAGCTTATTGAACATAAATATTTTAAAATAGATAAAAACAAAAGTGCAGATAAAATTATCTTGCGGGACAATCATTCATCAAGTAGGTCCGTAAGAGAGGGAACAAAATACAAATGATGTGATTTTGTAAATATTCAAAATTGTTTCATTGATTCGCAGTAAATTGTTTCTTTGACTAATAAAAGAAAAAGAAAAAAAAGTAAAGAAGTGGAGATACAATGGGATAACCATCTCAGTCTTGGGACCTGAAAAAGAAAAATAAATATAAAAAGACTTCGCAAGGATTTTTGAGTTGATAAGATTGTAACGTCGGAATTTGTTTAACAATAAAAAGATCGAACACTGATTTGGTTCTACTTTACTTTTGTTTGCCACTTCCAATTGCAGAAATCACTCATTTGTCGTTTTTTTATTTTAGGTATTGATGGATATTTGAACCTAACTTTATTATTTTGAAAAGAATTTTATTATGCTAGTAAGGACTTTCTTGAATATTCAATTGGATTAAATGCCTATTTGCATAATAAATTTTTACAATATCATATTTTTATAGTTTATATATAATATATATATAATTATATATATATAGATCTTGATCAACAGCGTCAGGACGCTAGCGCTCCACGATACAAAATTCCCGAGACCTGGGGGGGCGGTGCCTTGAGGTCAAGCGCTATATATACTATATATATATATCATAGATATATATATTGATATATATTGCTACAACCGATGATAATACATATCTCATTTTTCTTTATAATTTTTTATCAATATCATCTCCCATGCACGGCACTACGAGAAATTATGAAAATAGCAAATAAATTTCCATTTCTAAATTATGAAAGCACGTTGCTTTAAGTTTAGAAACTAATCAAACACCGAAATTACACCGAAATTGTTCGTATCACTTGGCGCGTTTCTAAGGTGCTTTAGCAACAGGTTTACATTCGTTTTTAAACGGCAGCCGATTTTCTATTGCTAATGCATGGACAAAAATAAATTTCTAAGTTTGGCCACATTTCATTTCCAAATCAATCTATTTTCCAATCAATCCGTTGCCATCCGTCTCAAAATCGGATCGAACCGATCAGTTCGACCAATTTGATGGGTTTTATACCAATTAAAAATTCCTTATTTTATTTTGCTATAAGAAATATAAATTACAAAAGGTTCAATTTTATATAGGAGATGGAAAATATTTAGTTTAATCATTATGAATTATATCTTGTAAAACATTTAAATTGTGTAAACTATATGTAGTTATATTAATAATTTTATTACGTTATAATTACAATTATATAGTTACAATTTAGTTAACTATGTTTTACTACCCAGCTAGCCACCATATATTATTACATATATTAATTATATATATATAATATTAATATATATATATATATATATATATATATATATATTATATTATATACTATATCATATATATATTATATATGAAGATGATTATACTTGCAACTTTATGAACTCAAGAAGTGAGAAAAGACTTTGCAAAGTCCTTTTATATTTTGTTTTTGCTTTATTATTTTTGGGTCCCAACACTAACATGGTTATCCGACAAGATAATCTCATGCATCATCGCCTTCCTTTTTCTTTTCTTATAAAGTTGTTTAGTCTCTGCTTCTAAAGCAATCAATAATGCTTTGTAATTGTTGACGCCAAAGCAAAGTACAAGTCCATTCAAATCTATTTATTAGATATTCTAGAATATTATAGGAAATTTCCATTACTTTTGCTTTTTATTTGTTTCTCACCCTTTTTTTTTTTTTTATCTCTTAATTTCTTATATTCTATTTCGTCTGTTTAATAAATATTTTAGAATAAATTATTTTTTTAAATATAATAAATATTTTAAAATGGAGATAATATCCACTTATTTCATTAAGTTGCAATCCTACTATTTTAAAAGTTGTTTATAAAAATCCATCATTCAAAAAGTTAAATATAAATTTGTTATCAGATTATATATATATATATATATATTATATATATTAACTTACAATTAGGACAATATTTAAATATATATATATATATATATATACTTACAATTAGACAATATGTTGAAGTGTTCTTGTAAAATTATTTAGTGCTAAAGAAATTATTTTAAATGGAATAAAGTATAAAGAATTTATATCAACTCCAAGTTTTTGTAAAGTCTTGTTCTTATATTCTTTTTTTCTATACATTTTTCCGAATTCCCAGCACTAAAATTATCATCCACTTTCTTTACTTTTTTTTGTCGTTAGTGCTTTGTTACTTTATATCATTGTCTCAATAAAATAATAGCGATTGCATTATCATATACAAAAAGACCAAATTTATATTTAAAGGCGATCATTTAAATTTTAAAATTACTTTTATATCATTCCCTGCAGAGTTGATCTATTCAAGAGGAAAATCATTTCTTCCGTAGTTGATTGCCATTGTCCCGTTCTGTGATTTTCAGCCCGAAGACACTGATCATTGCTTGCTTTTTTGCTCCAAATCGTTCAAAATCTGGAATTTAATTGTTAATTGGTCGAGTGCTTTCAGAACTCCTTCATCAAAAGTAACAGATTTAGCTTGACAATAGAAAAATCTAATCTTAAAAGGAAATTCTTTAATATGGATGTTCATCTTATACTTTGGCCTTATGGACCATTTGGTGGAGGAGAAACCTTTTCATTTTTAAGCAAACATAGTTAGAAGATGATCAATTGCTAGAAAGAATAAAAGTTAGAAGTTTCGAGTTGATTAAAGCTAATTTTTCATTTTCTCCTATTTCTCTTAGCGACTGGTTCATCTTTCCTTCTTTGATGCACTGAAGCAAATTTTTTAAAAGAATGAATAAAAATAACAGTTAGTATTGTTTCTTCGCAAATCTGCTTTTCTCTCCTCATGAAAAGTAACTGCAGTTTTTGATAAGTTTTTGGTAATCATTTGTTTAGTGTTTTTGATTTTGCAATAGGTTTTTATTTTTCATATCCAGGTTAGGTCTTTTGGATATAGAGGGGAAAGTCTGATGGCTTAGGTTTAGCATCCTGAGAATGTGAGTTTTTTCTATTAGCAATATTATTTTTTCTTAATAATATATTTTTTTCTTATAAAAAAATTCAAATCATCAAAATTAATAAATAAAATAATGGTTTTATAATTGTTATTTTTTATTTTTTACCAATGAAAATTAAAACAAAGTAAGTAAGTGGTGTCCCAATAAAATTATTGGGACTTATTAATTTATTTGCAGTTTAATGTTTAAATAATAATGCTACCTTAAATAATAACTTTATTTGCAATTTCTTAGATCTATACTTTAAATTTGATGACTCACGTTGATATTAAATGATAAGAAAGAGACAAAAAGAAAAATAAACCTTATGAAAATGAGTAGGGGTGATATTTTTATGGAATTTGAAGTTTAATTATATTCTATAAAAGAGGGAAAAAAATAGAAAGAAAAAAAAAATTACTTTCCACTTGTTAAAATAAAAGTCTAAAATTACCAATAGCATCTTAATTGAGGTGATAAGGGTGTGAATACTAATTTGATTTCTGAAAATGGTACTTTGCCTCAGGTATTGCACTTCTTTATTATACTAAAAAAATAAAGTGAAAATTTATATTCATTTGATTTTTTAAAATACAAAACTTGATAATAATAATAATAATAATAATAATAATAATAATGGTCGATTTATATTTTATAAATTAGATCAAACCTGAAGAATTAAATAATAAGTAACCTCAGTCCTTAGCTCTAAACATGAAAATGATTTACAATTTTCTACAACGTTCATATTTTTTAATTAAAAAGAAAGGAAAGAGGTTTTTTTTTTCTGGGTTTTCTTTTTTTAAGGTAAAAGGAAAGAAAAGAGGTTGAAAAAAGAAGAGAGAAAGGAAAAATAAACTATAAGAGTGGAAATTGTTTTAATAAATTGGAAGTTCATTTAATCCCCATAAAAAAGAGTAATTACTTTCCACTTGTCTTTTATCATGCAATCACTTTATATATAATTACTTGCCATTGTCTTTTATCATGCAATCACTTTAATAATACCTATATATAATATATATATATGATATATAATATAGTATAATATATATATATTTATATATATATATATTTTTTTTTTTTTTTTTTTTTTTTTTTTTTTTTGAATTCAGGCGTTAACAATCACGACGAGCTGTGAAATAAATTATTAAATAATAAACAAAAGAAAGTGGAATGATAGTATTTTTTTTTTTGAATTCAGGGTTAACAATCACGACGAGCTTGTGAAATAAATAATTTAAATAATAAACAAAGAAAGTGGGAATGATATTATCTCTTCAGACAATCATTGAATAATCAGGAGGGCTGAAACAATAGTGGAAAGAAAAAATATATATATAAGGACTTGCAAAGACTTATATCACATACATCGATAGGGTATAATTCCGACGCTATGGAATGTTTGAATGGAACTATTTATCTCTCTCAATAATATTTGAGAGGGAAAAAAATCAGAACAAAAACCCTCCAAAAAAGCTCATAGTTGAGGTTTTTGCTCAGTTGTAGTAAAAGTTGGGTAAAATAAAAAATTAAAAAAAAAAAAACCTAGAATTTACTCACGACGAAGTCTCTATTAAATCATATTTCCCATCTCCAGGTAACATTATTGCAGTGTTTGCATGTAACTGTTCTGCTGAATGAAGAAAGTTTATATATTAAAAATGATTCGAACTCAAAATCTCTTAATCCTCACATAAGTAAGAAGACGAGTCAAACTATACTGATTGACAATGTAAATTTGCCTGAAAATATCTATAATTGTACAAATAAAATTGAGTCCAATCCAAGATGTAACGTGGACCAATAATATACCCAATGCTCTTTGATCAACTTTTAAAAGAGAAAGTAAAAGAAGACATTGAAAGGTATTGCTTTTGGAGGTGAGCGGTGATATCCTATATCTTTGAAGAGTTACATGTTAAACTGCAAGTGAAGAAAAAAATGGCCATCACTAACTTTGCTCCCTTCTTCATCCTCCTCTGTTTATGTTTATTTGGATTTGGGAATACTGATTTCGACTTACCTCCAGATGAAGGTACTAATTATTATAAAATCTATTTCTTAATTATTTAATTATTTTGTCTTTCCTTTTTAAAATGAATTTTATGATGTAAAAAACAGCCAAGAAAATTTTGATTTACTTTCCTACCATCGACCAGTATTCCAAAGTGAGAAGTCCATTAGGTGCTGACTATATTCAGTTTAAATACTGCAGAATTCGAGATCTTTGATTAAAAAAAAGAGTTCCAACCAATATTGAACTCTTACGGTTTTTTTTTATTCAATTATCGTGAAATGTTATATTTTATTAGAAAATAAAAATATTTTTTGTTATGTAGAACCATAAGAATTAATTTAATTATTAAAAATTCGAATGAATATATTAAAGTTTTTTCAACAAGTTTTGTTTTAAGTTCAAGATGTGAATTT
Organism: Jatropha curcas; assembly: GCF_014843425.1. The sequence continues at coordinate 8,039,943 of NW_023590789.1, read as the reverse complement.
TTGCAGTTGATGCTCTTGGAGAAGTGTTATCTAAGATGGGGATAGTTCCAACACCATCCTTTAGTCGTCCTTCTTATTGTGATAATCCAAATGAAGGAGTTTATGCTGTTACGATCTGGTGCAACTGTGGTGATAACAACAAGACATGTCACGTATCTGATATGTATGTTTCTCATCAACTCAATATTATTCATATTCTCTTAGATAAAAGTTTAAATTTTTCTTTGATTATATATATAGCTTCCAGCCAGAGAGAAACTAGAAAAAATTATTTGAGGTGCGAAATAAAATTTTTAAAAATTTAGGGGAAAAATATAGTTCTTAATATTTTTAGGGATCAAAATATAACTTTTCATAAGAATAATTTTTTAAATATTTTCTTGGGTGTTGGCTACCAAAACTACACCAGGTTTCATCCGAAGATTGAGATCATTTGCCAAAAAATTCACAGGTAGACTCAGTTTGCTGCATTAGTTGTAGACTCACCTAATGAAATAAAGTCATGTCAATATTTAGCTTATTTTTTTCTAGTTTATTCCCAGTTAATTCTTTTACATTTCTAGTTTTTTTAGAGATAGAAGCCTAGTTTTATCGGTTTAGAAGTTATTTTTGTGGGACGCAAAAAAAGCAACATGTTGACATGACTTTATTTCATTAGATGAGTTTATAGTTGACATGATAAATTGAATTTACTTACTTTATCGATTTACCATTCCAATTAATGCCTTGTTGATAATGAAAGCAAAGACTTTAAACTACAACTACTGTTTACTGCTTTGGATGGTAGAGACTTTGAGCTACTGGTTTCAATGGTAGAATAAACTTCACTGCTATACTCCAAAACAAAACATTAATAATTCAATTTTTTTTTTTTGTTAGAAAACATAAATATTTCAATTAAGTGCTTTTTTATTTATTAATATAATTTTTTGAGGAAACATAAACATAAAATATTTTGATAAATTTTTATATTTAGTAATTAAGTTGGTTGTTTGAGTTGCAGAATGTTGGATGCAGGAGGAACAGGTGGATATATCGATCCAAGTATTGGTCGTCTCAAGTACTTGGAGAATTTGTAAGTGTAATTTGATTTTCTAAACAAATTGATGAATTGTGAATAAAAAATAATAATTTAGTATTATTATTAAATAAATAACATGACATATTTGTGAACTTTGATGCTGCTCAGATATGTTGCAAACAATCAATTGTCTGGTGGGCTACCTGATGCAATTGGAAACCTGACACGTTTGCAGTCGATGTAAGTCCATGAGAATTAATTTTTTTTCGTAAAAATGTTTTAGAAAATCTTTAATCTCGTTTATTTGGTTTATAAATGAGGTTATAAATTCAATCCAGATAAATTTATTCCATGCATAACAATAAAAAAAAAAAGGAAATCCATTAGTTGTTCATCAAAATGTCATTTATTAATCGCATGATCTACATTATATCATATATTGATCAGGTATATTGGAAGCAATCAATTGTCCGGTTCGATACCTTATACCATAGGAAATCTGCAAAGTTTGGAACTGCTGTAAGTCTGCTGTACGATTGGAAATCTGCAACATATACTTGCCTACTACTATATTTTGGTACTTTTGTTTCAAAATAAATTTTATTTTTATTTCAAAATATAAATCGTTTTAAATATTTTAAAGAGTTTCAATATTACTCTTATTTATATCGGAAACAATAATTATCATCATAGGTTATTATTGATTTTGAAATAAATGGTAATTTTTGGCCAAATTACTTTTAGTTTTGTTATAATTTAAGAAAATTAATTACTTCTTTTAATCTCTGTGCAAAAACCTTCACGACTTATTTGGGACAAAAAGACTAATTTGTTCCTAGTTTGCTTAAATAATACTTCATTTATCCCATTTTGTTTGCATGATTTGACAAAACACGCATATTAAAAATTTAGTCAACAAAAGTTATTTTGCCATTTTTTACCCTTAACTCGTTAAGATATTAATGAAAGTTCTTCATTTAATGAATAGTTATAAGAGTTATTATAGAAAAAATAATTATTTACCTATCTAAATTTAGAAACTTTACAAATATTTAAAAAATAATTATACCTTATTAATGAAAGTTCTTCATTTAATGAATAGTTATAAGAGTTATTATAGAAAAAATAATTATTTACCTATCTAAATTTAGAAACTTTACAAATATTTTAGAACATTCAAAAAAGGAATAACAAGTAAACAAAATGGAACAGATGGAGTATATTTATGAGCTAATCGGTAAAAAAAAGTATTCACATAAATATAATTTTGCTAGTTTGAAGATTAAAAATAGAGTGATTTTATTAGTTGTATCATTTAATATATGTAATTTTAGAAGTTAAAAGTGTTGCAATGAACTAAAAATTTGAAGGCCTTGTTTAATTACTTAACTCTTCCAAGAAGACTAAACAGTTTGTTGTTTTATCTCCTTGCAGCTATTTACATAGGAACTTATTTACGGGCCAGATACCTTCATCTATCGGAAACATTTCATTTCTCAGACGTCTGTAAGTTTTATTTTTCAAATTAGGTCTTTGGAAAATAATTTATCTTTTGTAAATATTTTTCCTTTTTTAAAATGGAAAGTCATTTCCTTCTAAAATGACTTAATTTTCCCTTTAATCAAAAATATTTTCTATTAAATGATTTTCTTAGACACCCCAAACATCAAAAAATTAAAACATATGTTTTTTAGATAAATTATTTTTTGAAAACAAACGTAACTTAAGTTATTAATTCATTTTAGTTAAATAAATAAAATGTAATTCCCTTAGGGGGTTCAACACATGTAATTCAACCAAAATCTATCATTTCATTTCTAAATAAATTCTATTCTTTACATATGCAATTGATTTAGTTGTTTTCTGATATAGAGAAAAATAATTTGAATTGTAATAAATAATTATCTTTTCTCACTTTTTTTTTTTTTTTCTTCCTCTTTCAGTGTACTGCATGGAAATATGTTGTCAGGTTCAATTCCTTCAACATTGGGCAGTCTCTCTAATCTTTTGACAATGTATATATATATCCTCATTCCTCATCTAAAATGTCATATATTTATTTTTGCATTGGTTTTTTTATTTTTAACCATTTTCCATCTATTGGTTGATAGGAAACTTGAACAAAATCAACTCAGTGGTAGTATCCCATCCGAGCTTGGAAACTTGTATTCACTTGAACAATTGTAAGTAAATAAGTAAACAGAGTCTATGATCGGGTCTGTCTACTTACATCAACTGTTCCTCACACGCTCCGAAACACAAGTAAGAAGCTAGCTTATAGGATTTCACGCCGAAAGAGGCTCAATTAAATATCCCTCTAGATTACAAAGCCGCTCTATTTTAATTAACCCTTGATTAATATATAAGTTGATGGTTATATTATATATAATAAAACATGCATTTGCAAAATTAAGACAACCTTACATTATATTAATTTTCCATTGGTTCCATTTGATTAGGAGATTGCAAGAGAATCAATTGACAGGAAAACTTCCCGAGGAACTTGGAAACTTGGCAAATCTTGCACAGCTGTAGGTTTCTAAAACAGAAATAAAGTATTATTTTTTATTACCATAATATATTAATATATATATATATATATATAATGCACATCACTATCATGTGTTGTAGTGACGCGAGTTCCAACTATCTGACTGGGGTGGTGCCGCCAAGTTACAAGAGACTTACCTCAATCATCTTATTGTAAATCCTTTTTCATTTTTCATTTTTCATTTTTTTTTTTTGTTTTTTTGTTTAAGGATCTAATCTAAATAAAATATGCAGTGCACTAGCCGGCAACAATTTGAATGGTCCGATACCAAATTTTATAACCAACTGGACAAATCTCACCACCTTGTACGTATTTTTCTTTTCTTTTTTTTTTTTAATATATCATGTTAATTCCTCACATTTAATTATTAAATGTAAATGAATTGCCAACTTGATTAATTATTCAAATCACAGATTTCTCAGTGGAAATGGATTTGAAGGAAAATTGTTTCCTGAAATATTTAACATGTCAAACCTTCGGGAATTGTAAGTGCAGTTTTTTTTTTATATTATTATTTTCTTAATTGATTAATTAATTAATTAATGAAAAATTTTCTTTTCCCAAAAGGTGGGTTAGTGACCTCAATAACAGCGGCTTCACTTTTCCCAATCGCAGTCATGCAAACATGACAAATATATACAGTCTGTAAGACATCATTGAAATATAAAAATAATCATAATAATAAATTATTATTATTATTATATCTATTTATTTTTTCATTTTGTAGGGTACTAAGGAATTGCAGCATTAATGGTCAAATTCCCGAATACATTGGCAATTGGTCATCATTGAAATATCTGTTAGTATTTTTCCTCTTCGTAAATCTAGAAATTTTATTATTATTATTATTATTATTACTTCGTAATCTAGAAATTTTATCTATTATTATTAAATTTTTTAATTTATTATTATTATTATTATTATTATTATTACACAGTGACTTGGAGTTTCAACAACTTGACTGGTGAGATTCCAGAATCTTTGAAGGCTCTAAACTTGAGTTAATTATTATTATTATTATTATTATTATTATTATTATTATTACACAGTGACTTGAGTTTCAACAACTTGACTGGTGAGATTCCAGAATCTTTGAAGGCTCTAAACTTGAGTATAATGTATGTACGCCAATTTTAACCTAATTAAATGTTATCATGTCATAGATTATTCTAAAAATTTTACTTTTAGGTGAATTTTTTATTTACTTGAGATGCAAATTCATACAATAATTAAATTTAGAAAAATAAGAAAATTTCCTTAATTTATCATGCAAAATAAATAATTAAGAAATGATTTTGCATTATTTAATTATACATTCTGGATTATATTAATATGCAGGGACTTATCATACAACAATTTTGCATCCTCAAACGATTTCCTCATAGGAAAAAAATCCAGTGGGAAAAAACTAAATAGGTAAGTGATTATTATTTTTTTTTTCTCTTCTGTTTCTACCAATTATATTAATTTCATATTAAAGTTTCATCTAATAAAAAAATTCCTCTTTTTTCCTTTTAATATGTTATGCTCAACTACTAAAGCGATACACGTTTTGTCTGAAAATAACCTACGTACCTGAAAGATACATGAAATCACCTATATACAGTGACGGAGCTAGAAATTAAAGTCAAGGGGCTAAAAAACATTTCAAGAGTTAAGGGGAAGTGAAATGGAAAAAATTTACTATTTCAAGGGGTAAAATAAAAAAAATTATGGGCAAAATTTTTTTTAGAGGGGGCAGGGGCCACCTCTAGACTCCCCTAGCTCCGTCATTGGCTATATATGTAATTTTTCTCCATGCCAATTTTAGTTTGGAGATCCTTCAGTCACTAAACTCTGTTGATTAAAATAAGTAATATGATTAAAACTTAAAAGAATTAAAATATAAAATATAAAATTTATTTTTGAAATATAAAAATAAATATAAATATAATTTGTTCCAAATAAATATGTGATGATTTCCTTTTTATATAGCATTTAAAATAAATAGAAATTTTTACTTACAAATGTGTTGTTTTATTTAGGAATGAAATACTTAATATGAGTAACACATCCTGTGGCGGCAAATCCAAATGTAAGTTCTCTCTCCGTATATATATGAAAAGACTTTCTTATACCCGATGTATGACCCTTAATTATTGTATTTTCATTCCTGTTATAAGTCCATATTAAAACTGAAAATAGTGAAATTCTTTTTCTCGTGAAACTGCTTAATTTCGAAATGCAAAAATAGTTACGTTCTACACATATCCAAGGTATTTTTATTAAATTTTCTTTTTCTATTTTGTGATTGCAGACAATTCCTTGTTTATAAATTGTGGTGGTGGACAGCTAGAAGTCGAAGGAAATGAATATGAGAATGATACTTCAAAATCAAACTTTTTTGTGAGTGAAAAAAGAAATTGGGCTTATACTTGTTGTTCTGGCCAATTTTGGTTACCATCAGGCAATTCAAGTTTCCCCATAAGCAACTCCACAACTTCTTTATATGAAACGACTCGTTGCTGTCCTGTTGCTCTCACCTATTATGCCTTCTGTTTACACAAAGGGGATTATATCGTCGAACTTCACTTTATTGACAATGACACCAATGTATGGAAACGGATCTTCGATGTGTATATCCAGGTAAAATCACTATATTACTGTTCCAAAAGTTACACTAATTACATGTCAAATTAATATTTTATGTGTAAAAGCTAAAAACGGTAAAAATCATTATTTTTAGTATAAAAAGGTGTGCAATATTTTCAAAATTTACAAATTCAGGCGAGATGAGTCATTCATAAAATTTAGAGTGCCATAAGATTAAAATTACAAACTTGAAGAATGAATTTATGTATTTGACCTGTATCTATAATTTGGAAAAGTTTATTTTTTATACTATTATCATTTGGTCTAATACGTAAATTTGACTTTTAATTTTGGCTGATTCTCCTTGTGGCTTCTTGAATTTTATAGGATTCAATCATAACCATATATTTTCACATTTTAGTAATAATTATACTCCTCGCCAAAATGAAATAACTTTATGATGTTCAATCATAAATCTACACTTTCACATTTTATTTTGAAGAATGACATAATTATCATAAAAGTATAAGATCTTAATGGGTCTACTCACAAAGTTTAGTAGGCCACAATGATAATTGTAGGAGATACATGATCAAATTTATGCAATAGGTCATTATTATTTAATCTTTAATGTTTGTTTGGCAAAATTAGCTGTTAGCTATTTTAGTAGCTTTTCATAAAACATTAAAAGTCAAATGTTACATGATTAACCTTTTATAAAAAGTTATTTTAACCTATAAAAGGTAGTTCAAACAGTATATTATATACTGAATACTATAAAAAATATCATTTAGCATTTAAATAGTCAAATTGTTTAAAACTACTTAAGAAGTTATTACCGAATACAAACTTAATGTTTATGCTCAGTAATGAAATATAATATTAAAATATGTTTAATTACGTTATATTCCCTTCGGTAACTGCTCATCATTGCATTAGGACGTGAGAGTGTTATCAAATTTGGACATCAAAAGAGAGGCCGGAGGTCCATACCAAGTGCTTGTAAAACGTTTCTCAATAACTGTAAATGACAGTTTATTAAAGATTCAACTGTATTGGGCTGGCAAAGGATCTCTATACAACCCAGTTGGTCGTAACGGACCTATTTTAGCAGCTCTTTCTGTAACTCCAAGTAAACAACTTTTCTTTTGTTTTTATGTTATTTTTATAATTTTTATTAGTTTTGCATTTCACCATTTGTTATTATTTGCGTTCAGGAAAAAATAGAAAGAAATTGTCTTCTTGGCAAATTGCAGTGATTACACTGGGTTCTATTTTGACTCCATTGATTGTATTGGCTTTCATCTGGAAATTGGTTTGGCTAAGGAATAAGGAGTTGAATGGTGAGATTTTATTTTGCAATACTTATATTTCTTTAAAGAGAAGGTTTGCAATTATTTGCAGGTAACTTCAACTGATACTTTGTTCTCTTTTAATAGAAAAAGTAATTAGATTTGCAGGCAGAGAGATCACCCTTAGGCAGATTATAAATGCTACTCAAAATTTTAGCCCTAAGGTGCAGATTGGTGAAGGCCATCTTGGGAAAATTTACAAGGTTACTATTCTACTCTACTCCATTAATTGTGTTTTATCTTACAACATGGATTCTGTTCTGCAAAATTAGTGGTACTAGCAGCCATTAGATGTTTAATGTTTTGTTATCTATTTCCTCAAACTCTAAACACCAGTACAAACATTATCCCATCTAACATTACAAATAATGAAAGTAGCGTCAAAACGCTAAAAGCTATATAAAAAGTGTACCAAACATGACCCTAATATTATCTACTACGTGACTGTAGGCTCAACTCCCAGATTTGACTTTAGCTGTGAAAAAGATATCCCCTGAATTGAAGGAGAAACAACAAAATCTATTGCAGAGGGAAATTTTCAACTTGACATCGATGAGACATGAGAATCTTGTTCAACTTCTTGGTGGTTATTCTGGGAAAAATCTCAGTCTACTAATATATGAATACATGGAAAATGGTTCCCTTAGTCAAGCCTTGTTCGGTAATCATTCAGTTCTAAACTCTTGTTTAACTTTCCATAAGTTTGCTTCCTAGACGATCTTAAGTGTGCGTTAACTGGTAATAGTAAATCTGGAGAAAGAAAATTTTAATGCTTTCAAGTGAAAACTTAAGTATGTTTTGATTTGCAGAACCCAAATCATCAGCAATTGATTGGAAAACTAGGTATGGTATATGCCTGGGAATTGCGAAAGGATTGAAGTACCTACACGAGGAAAAACAATCCAACATTATTCATGGGAATGTGAAAGCTAGTAAGATTTTACTTGATAAGGATTTTACAGCTAAACTATCAGGTTTTGGGTTGGCTACAGTTTATGAAGATGATCCAATATTTATGAGTTTGAAGGCAAGAGGGTCACTGTAAGTGACACTATCCTTTAATATTCAATCTTTTGGTATAAATAAAATTCCATAAAACTATAGCTATCCTTGTTACCCTTTTTATTAAAAGCTGACCATCAATCTCATACATATTGCAGAGCTTATATGGCTCCTGAACGTGTCACTCAACGTTCAATAACAGTTCAAGCTGATGTTTACAGTTTTGGAATTGTGATGCTTGAAATTGTTAGTGGGCGAAGCGTAGAATATGAACGATACAAGGAACATTATGAGTTTCTAGTAGATAGAGTAAGTGATATCCATTATGTTCAATTAAAGATTGTAAGTTAACATATATAGCTAATTCTGTTGTGTAATTGCAGGCTTGTGTTTTACATGCAAATGGTCGTATTTTGGACTTAGTTGATGAAGAGTTAAGGTCGACTGAGTATGATCGATATGAGACCATGACTATTTTGGAGTTGGCAATGAAATGCATCAATCCTGTCCCTACTCTTAGGCCTACCATTTCTGAAATTGTAGCTGCACTTCAAAATAGATCAACATCTACGTAAACAAGTTTTAAAAGGTAATGACTAATGAGCCGATCAACTATATATAGGTTCTTGGTCGGCTCTCTACCAGTCTAATGCATAAATTTGACCTTGAATTTTGACTTATTATTCTTGTGGCCCCTGAACTTTGCAAGGATTCAATTATGATCTTACGCTTTTACATTTCGGTAATAACCATGAGTTCGCTAAAAGAAAATACTTTTGAAGGAATTCAATCATGGCACAAAACATTTTCACATTTCATTTTGGCGAGTTATAGTTATTGAAATGTGAAAGTGTAAAGTCATGATAAATTCTCCGTAAAGTTCAAGGGATATAAGGATAATCGGTGAAAGTATAGGGTGAGATTTATATATAGACGACACTGTCCCTTTCGAAAGTTGTGCACGTGATCTTTTAATAGTATGTTTATATTTATGTAAAGTTAAAAGTAGCTTTTGCATGTTTGTTGGATTTTTGTTGTGACTACTGTTTCCAAAACAACTTACCGCGCTGTTCAATATTTTTATATGAACATGAAATGGGTTTGCTTAGTGTCATGTATAGAATTACTCAGATATAGAGAAGTGATGAAGTTGATATTTCATTGTTGATGATGATGTTGGGTGAATTGGTATGTTATAGGATCCAGTGACGTAGAAGAAGTTTCCATTATTTTCTCTCTCATCATCTGATAGGAACCATCCAGATCCCTAATTTAATATATGTCAATTTCTCTTATAAATATTAAAAATTTTAATAATCTTAATTTTTTTGAAAAATATAATTCATTAATTATAATACTAAATATTATAAATAATCATATATATCAAACAATTTTACTATCATTATAAGCTAATAAAATTCGTTGATCTTTTAACAAATCTAAAGAATTGTATATATTCTTTTAAATAATGAAACTATAAATAAAAAGATATAATAATAGATCTTTTCGCTTGAAGATGATATTGACAAAAGATGTAAACCTTCGAGTAATTAGTCCTTTAATTGATTAGGACCTTAATTGTTTTTCAAGAAATTGCAACATATAATGTACACAAATGAGTTCTTACTCTATGCATATCAATAGAGGAATAGACTGTACAGGCTTCATTGATCAAAAATCCACATATACGAATCAAATCTAAGGTCTGTAACCAAATAAAATTAAATATTATACTTATATTTACTAATAAATCCTCACAAAGAAGGGTTCAAGCCCTAGAGAGAAAATAACAATAATAAAAATCAAAATAGATTTATTATAGGAAAAATATATCTGAGAAGAAAAAAGAGTAGAAGTTGAATCAAAAGAAAAACTAGAAGGAAGGGACTACCGCTCATGATGAGCAGCAGCCCCAAATTAAAATTAGAATTAGACAACTAGAAGGGAAAGAGAAAATATATAGTGTAATGACTCAATACTATTTTATTTCGAAAGAGCTCAATTAGTTAGAAAAATAAAATAAAAATAAAAAATGCCCAATTAAATACATATATTCACAAGAAGTTTTTTGCACAAAATTAATCCATGTAATACCACAATTTTTAAATGATTATGCATTCTCAATAAAATTCAATTTTTAAAGGATTAGATTTGTTCAGAACCGGTTTATTAGCCCACTCATATATATAGATCGAATCAATAAAAATAGAGACTTTATCATAGATCACGTCGAGACAAGTTATTCCTATTCCTAGACTTGTAGTCGCTCTCTGTCCCTCTCTCTTTTATACATATATTTCCATCCCAAAGATTAAAAAAAAATTCTTCTAAAAAAGTAAGACAATTTTAAAAATAAAATAGCATTAGTAAACCATGGTCATAAAATATTTAGTCCCATATTATTATTTTAATAGTTAAAAAAATACTTTATTTTAGGAGATTACATATGTTCATAAATTAGTAAGTTATACTTATCAACTAGTTTTTGAACAATATTTATTATTTATGTTAATTGGTTATTAAAAAATTTCATTCCTGATAATAAAATAAAATATCTGATTAAATTGTTATATAAATATATTTAATAAAATCATATCTTATCCAATATCTCTGAAAATCCTCAACTGAATATTCTGGCGGTTAGTAGTGGAGAGAATCTCTCCACTACCCCACCTCTCTTTCCTTTATATAAAGAACTACATACGAGAAGCAAAAGACAATTCTTCTCAAATTTTTTCATACTTTGATCTCAAAAAACTCTCATTAAATAAATTAGAGAACATAAATTTTTTTTGTTATTAAATGGTGCAGTGAGCATGGAACACACCTCACGATTCTTTCAGACCTGAAACAAAATCCCTTTTTTACCATGTCCAACAGCTCACTTAGAAACCCAAGCTTAGAGGAAGTGGTGAGAGAGTAAGAGAGACCTAATAATCAAGTGTCAATGCCACCTCCTCCGGTGACCGATCCTCAAGTGGAGTTGCCCTAACTCGAGCTTATGAGCAGTTCACCACTATACTTGAGTGCTGCTAACCAAACCTCAGTAGGAGAATGAGCGTCAATTCCCAAACAGCACAGGCATGCATGTTGACGGCCATCAAGAGCACCCAAGTCTGTCGAATATATCTAAGAGACAAAAGAACAACATGCCTTTTCAGGACGAACCTCTAACCGAGCTGCTGGAGGTTGAGTCAAAAGCTCACCAGAGCTCTTATATGCATGACAGTAGGGAGTTCGCTCCACCTGTAGCAAACAACGCCGATCTTCGTAATGTTGTCAAACAGACCTTTAGAGAATGTAAGAAGCATGGAGAGATCGAAAACTTCGGACTCAGGGATGAATCACTCCTATCTTCGAATATCCTGAGCTCATCTTTCCCGCTAAAGTTCAAGATGCCAATCTTCCAAACTTACAACAGCACTATCGATCCCTGAAGCCACCTATCAACATTCAGAACAGTTATGTACTTGCAGACCAGTTCAGAAGGCTTTATGTGCAAAGTATTCCCAATCACGCTCAAAGGCGTTGCCCAAGAGTGGTATCAGATGCTAAAAACTAGCTCTATCCAATCTTTTGCTTAATTATCAACACAATTTAGAGCTCAGTTCATCACTAGTGTCCCCTAGAAGAAAATTTCCTCTGACCTCATTGATCTGAAGCGAGAAGAAGGAGAGTCATTAAGACAATATGTAGTAAAATTTCAAGGATTAGCAATGTAAGTGGAGAACTTAAATGACAAAGTCACCATTAGCACCATGGTAAAGAACTGTAATTATAATAACCTTTTTGAAAGTATAAGCGTTTACCCTCCTCTATCTTTTGCTGAACTAATGGCAAGAGCTCATAAGTACACACTCTATCTTTTGCTGAACTATGGCAAGAGCTCAATAAGTAAAAACTTATGAAAGCCTACCTCGCACATAAAAAAGCTCACCTCGGGAAATGGATTAAACATAGTGAAGGCGTCTCATCTCAACACAGGGGAAGGTCGTCAGTCAGACACCTAAAAACCAAGCCTACCTAGTTCAAAGCCCCTTTATCAAAACAGGAAGATACAGTTCGACTAAAGAAAGGGAGTTCACCCTCCCCCCCCAAAATAATCAATGCTATATTAGCATGGATATTGGCATGGATATTGGAGCAAGGTAATAAAGTATAGATAAGCTTCCCCAAGAAATTGAAGGAAGATACCAGCGAAAATAGAGACAAATGTCGATACTGTGAGTTCCATAGAGACATTAGGCATGACACTGAAGCTTGCTAGCAACTCAAAAGAGAGTTAGAACGTCTTGTGCAGAAAGACGAACTAGAGGATCAGGAGAGATCGGAAGGGCATGCCGATCTAGGGTATAGGAAATGGCTATATATGTTAAGTTTTTCCTAAGGATTTTCATAAAAAAACTCTCCTTGCTTCTCTCTAACTTACAAACTTAAGCAGTCTTGGCCGAGCATCAAAACAAGCTCTTTGACGTATGGACTTAAGCAGTCCTTGCCGAGCTTCAAAATAAGCTCCCTGACTTACGGACTTAAGTAGTCCAGGCCGAGCTTCAAAACAAGCTCCCTGACTTATGGACTTAAGTCCTAGTCAAGCTTCAAAATAAGCTCCCTGCTAGGCCGAGCTTCAAAATATTCTCCTTGACTCACGGACTTAAGTAGTCATATACGAGCTTCAAAACAAACTCCCTGACTTACAAACTTAAGCAGTTCTAGCCGAGCTTCAAAACAATCTCCCTGACGTATAGACTTAAGCAGTCCTAGCCGAGCTTCAAAATAAGCTCCCTGACGTAAGGAGTTAAGCAGTCCTTGTCGAGCTTCAAAACAAGCTCCCTAACTTATAGACTTAAGCTGTCTTGGCCGAGCTCCAAAAAGCTCATTGACAGATGGACTTAAACAGATACACACACAGAAACAGTTTGCAATAGACAGACACATTTGGACATAAATGACCAAACCCTTTTTTTTTAGGGGGGGGGGGGACCGCCACATAAATGAACCAAACCACCCTTTTCTCCTCTTTCTCTAGGCGGGGGGGGGGAACCTTGCATAATAAAATAATACTTCTGATTAACATTGAATATATAAATATATTCTACCTAAACATCATATGTAACCCAATATCCCTGAAATCTCTCACACTCTCACACTATTAAGATAATAAAATAAAATATCTGATTAAATTGATATATAAATATATTTAATAAAATCATATGTAACCCAATATCCCTGAAAATCCTCAACTAAATATTATGGCAGTTAGTAGTGGAGAGAATCTCTCCACTACCCCACCGCTCTTTCCTCTATATAAAGAACTACATACAAGTAAAAGACAATTCTTCACACATTTTTACACACTTTCAACTCAAAAAACTCTTATTAAACAAATCAGAGAACATAAATTATTTTTTGTTATCAATTCCATATATTTTTCTCTCGATAATTTCCCTTAAGCGAGCACGTTTAACCCAAAAGTTCTTCCAACTCTCTAGACCATTCCACCAAATGGCGACTTTGATGATTAGTTTTTTCCCGTTTTAATATATGACATACTCCCTCTGTTCTCTTTATATAGAGATAACTGAATTTGCACATGGATTAAGATGGTAGTTAAACCGAATATTTTTCCTAAATTATGCCTATTTTACCCCTAAACAGCATTAAATAGGCTCTTTATTTGATACATAGACAACTCATACAAGTAGACTTTCAAACTAACATTAATTACACGATTTTAGTCAAATTGAAGGGGATTTGAGCTGAAATTAGAGGGAATTCTGAGATAATGGAGTTAATTTCTCCATTTTCTAATTTTTCCAAATTAAAATCTCACTTTTGAAATTTTGAATTTCCCTCATTTTATAAAGTCCTGAGGAATTTTTATTTTATATGCACAAATATGACGAAAATGTGGAACCAAAATTTTTTATGCTCTCACTGGCTCCTCAACTTCTATAATATGCACTTATATGAATTGAAAACAGAACGTGAACATGTAATTGCATTCATAAGCTTTTCAAACTAAGGGCAAGAGAAAGAGGGGAATGTTATTTCTTGCATCATGGTCGCTCACACATTCTCATGATATGCACGCAACTTTCCGTTTTCCAGACTTGAACTCCTTACCTGATGCAGAAGAAAGCATTGTGGTGGTTCCTAAAATGAGTCATACCGAAAATGTTGTTTTAGGCAATGAGAAAAGAAAAAACAAAAAGAAAATATACCAGATCATGTAAAGAATTATGTAAACACCATGCTTTTTTCTGAGTTGCAACAAAAATCCCATTAAGATGTCGCATGACAATTCGTTCTCTGGCGCATGAAAAATGAATGGATTTTAAAGTGGTTTGAGATGACTGTTTGTAAGTGATGCCTCTCTAGAAATAGGGTACCACTAATCTATTTTTCACTTAAAGGGGAATCCAACTAGGGTACAAATAATTTATAATTATAGCCGATTTTTTTTCCCACTTTGTACAACTTGTTCAAAACACGAGCACGAATTTTTCATCCATACTCAGTTACATTATAAAATTACATTAAATAATTCGGAGTTAACGAAATTCATGTACATATTTACAAGGTGTAATATCGATATAAAAGGGTTTTCAAAATTGTAATGCATCCAATTGGTTGTCCATATTTTGAATAATTTTGCAAATTTTCGCTCATGTTTGTGCTTACATCCAAAAATCGAGCACACCGTTAAAAATACACTTTGCAAAATAGTCATCCTTCTAGACTTTAGAAACTTAAATGCATTAAATATCTTTCATTTTTTGTCTGACACTTTTCTCGTTCAGAGCACAATCTGCACGCAGATTACAGAGCTAAAATGAGGACATCTTGGTCTTTTTCATCTCACATTCTAAATTTTCATTTTGAGCAAAGTTCTCTATATAAAGGAAACACCCAAATTAGAAAGTTTCTCTGTATAAAGAGAACAGAATGAGTACTTGTTATAAGTATAGGAGACAGAAATTATCCCCTCCATATGGGACGTTAGTCGTCCTCAAAATTGAAGACAATAATTGTTCTTAATATATGAGACATAAGTTTTATCCCTTATATATAGGACGTTTGTTATCCCCAAAATTGACGATAATTGTCTTAAAAATATGAGATATAAATTGTATCCTACATAGGACGTCAATCGTCTCCAAAATTTATGGCAATATTTGTTATTAGTATAGGAGACAGAAGTTATCCCATATCCAATATAGGACATCAGTCGTTCTCAAAATTGATAATAGTAATTATCCTTTGTATCGGAGACAAAAATTGTCTTTTATTATTGGCGCATGTGTTATCCAGTTTTTGTTGATAATATATTTGTATATGAATTTCACGCCGCTATATGTAGAACTTGCTATGTGTGAAATATTAAAGAGGAACAGTAGAGGACATCCACGCATGAATGTAAATATACTTGATTCTTCTTTTCCTTTTGGCATAAAGGAGTTATCGCCATATATAAAAATATCTAGATGAGATTCTTGGTTTTTTTTTTTTTCCCCCTTTAATATCATTTCAAAACCTTGCTAAAAAATCTTGTTTAGTTAGACTGCAGTTATTGCAAAGTCTATTTTTTTAAGGAAATAAATTATTGTAATTCCTCATTAAAATAAAATTGTCTCATAATCTTAATTAAAATATAAAATATCATAATAAACTCAAAATTTTCACTTTGTGCCTTATCACGTAAAAAAAAAAAACAATTTCTAAGATTTTCTGTAGATTGAGCCTGCATCTTTAAATCATGGACCGACCTCAATAATAGCTCTATTTTTGAAATTAAAATTAATAAGTCCGAATAATTTTATTTTGACAACACTTAATTATTTTGTTTTAATTTTCATTAGTCAAAAATAAAAAGTAACTCAAAATTATAAAACTTTATTTTTATTTATTAATTTCGATGATTTATATTGATGTAAATTTAACTGATCATTCTAAAATATAAATGTTATCTTGTCAGTTGTTTATGATAATGCAATTGCTGTCATTTTATTTTATTGGGGCAATGGATTTATTATAAGGTAACAAAGCAATAATTAACAACAAAAAAGGTAAAGAAAGTGGACAATCCTTTGAGTGTTGGCATTTGGAAAAATGTGTAGAAGAAAAAGAAAAAGAAACAGAATAGACTTCACAAAGACTTTGAGTTGATTATACTTTATTCCATTTAAAATAATTGCTTTAGTTTCAAAGATTTAAAAAAAAAAAAAAAAAAGGATTGTGATAATAATGAGAAGTGGAATAGCCATATATGTTGATGTTGGGACCCAACATATAGTTCAAGGACTCAAAAGTATGAAAGCAAAAAAAAATATAAGAAGACTTTGCAAGGACTTGTCTCCCTTTTGGAGTTCATAAAGTTGTAATGTAATCATCTTTATATATATGTTTTATTTCATTTTAAAGAATTGCTTTAAGCAACTTCATAGGCAGTTTCTTAGTTAGAATAGACACGGATCTGGATACTTTATGTAAATATTAAAAAAAAAAAAAAACTTTATAGATAGCATTATAAATCAATAAATTCAATTAATGCGATACTTCCTAAAATAAACTACTTTCTATATCTTTTTTGTTTTATCTACTAATCATTGACAATTAGGTGGCATAATCACATGAATAAACACTTAGAATTACAACCATCAAACTCAAAATTAGTCACTGATAGTGATACTATATATGTAATCAAAACATTAACATAGTAATTGATTCTCTAATATTATGTAATAAATCAAACAAACAACAAAATCTATGTTGCCCTAATATATCAAGTTGACTCAAAAATTTATATTGAACTCTAATAGAATAAAATAATTTAGAGGTATCTATTAAAATATTATATATTTCTTATAGCAAAATAAAATAAGGAATTTTTAATTGGTATAAAACCCATCAAACAGGTCGAACCGAATAGTTGGGTCCGATTTAGAGACGGATGGCAACGGATTGATTGGGAAATGAAATGTTGCCAAAATTAGAAACTTATTTTCCGTCCATTAGCAGCAGAAAACCGGCCGCTGTTTAGAAACGAATGTAAACCTGGTGCTAAAGCGCCTTAGAAATGTGGCCGAGAGACATGAACAATTTCGGTTTCTAAACTTAAAGCAACGTGCTTTTCATAATTTAGAAACGAAATGCGGTTGCTATTCTCATAATTTCTTGTAGTGCCGTGCATGAGAGATGATATTGATAAAAATTATAAAGAAAAATGAGATATGTATCATCATTAGCTGTATCAAAATATATAGAGATGATATTGATAAAAATTATAAAGAAACAATGAGATATGTATCATCATTAGCTGTATCAAAATATTATATATATATTATATAATATATATATTTATATATGCTATATACTATAAAAATATGAAATTGTAAAAATTTATTATGCAAATAGGCATTTAATCCTCAATTGAATATTTCAAGAGAAAAGTCCTTTACTAACATAATACAATTCTTCTTCACCAAAATAATAAGTTAGGTGTTTTAATAGTCCATGCAATATCTTAAAAAAAATAAAAAAAAAAAAAAAAAAAAAAAAGGCAAATGAGTGATTTCTGCAAACAAAATTAAAGTAGAACCAATCAGTGTTTGATCTTTTTATTGTTAAACAAATTCCTACATTACAATCTTATCAACTCAAAAGTCTTTGCGAAGTCATTTTATATTTATTTTTCTTTTTCAGGTCCCAAGACTGAAATGGTTATCCCATTGTATCTCCACTTCTTTACTTTTTTTTTTTTTTTCTTTTATTAGTCAAAGAAACAATTTACTGTGAATCAGTGAAAAAATTTTGAATATTTACAAAATCACATCATTTGTATTTTGTTCCCTCTATTACGGACCTAATTGATGAATGATTGTCCCGCAAGATAATCTTATCTGCACTTTTGTTTTTATCTATTTTAAAATATTTATGTTCAATCAATAAGCTAAGTTTACTTTTAAAAAAATGTTCGACAAGCTAAGTTATACAGAGATCTTAGTTCAACGTACACATGTGCTATCCCTCCATTTTTTGGAAACTATCTCTACGTGTGAAACGCTTTAAAAACATGTCATATTATTTAATTTTTTTATTAATTTCGAACATTTAATTGAGACATGTAAGGCACTTAAAACACTTATTGAACACTTTAAAAACACATTTGAAATATCTATTAGACTTTTAAATAAATTTATTAATAAAAATATATAAAATTATTGTGTTAAATATATATATTTGTTAATTAGTAATACTTAAAATACAAAATTAAAACATACAAAAAAGAAAGAAAAAATCTAATTTATAATTTACAATTTGTATTGCATCTATTATTATCAAATTCAAGAACTAATTCATAATTTTGATTTGAAATCAGTAATACATAAGGCTTATATCGATAATATTATATTGAACAAACTAACAGTATACATTAGGACTTTTTATATATATATATATATTTTAAGTATATATATATATAATCGTATATATATAATCGATAATATTATATTTAACAAACTAGCAGTGGAATATCATCGGTGATTAACTTAATCTCTTTTAAAGACGTTGAAATTATCAATTTAATTCTAAATAAATCGAAGATGCTATGATTTTGAATAATAATATTAATTTTAAGAATTTAACTAATTCTATTGAAATGAGAAATTAATTTTTTTTATTTTTATGATTTGCTATAAATAATTGTTTATTAATTTGACTTATTAATAAATTATATTCTCTCCGTCCCATTTTGTTTGCTTGTTATTCTTCTTTTCGATGTTCCAAAATGTTTACAAGGTTTATAAATTTTTACATATAAATAATTATTTTTCCCATAATAATATTTATGATCCTTTATTAAACGAGAGACTTTTGTTAATATCTTCAATGAGTCAAGGGTAAAAAATGATAAAATAGCTTTAAATCCTTAATATGTGTACTTTGTCAAACCATGCAAATAAAATGGAACAGAGAGAGTACTTTAGTTGAAGAGATCACAGTATAGATTGAATTAATGTAAAGATTAAACTTCTAGCTTTGGATTCTGCAGCTGGATTTGGAGAATTTTATTAAAATTATTATTAGTAGGAATTATGAATTGATTATAGTGTGAAACATGAGTTTTGGTGGACATAATGATAAAAGAAAACCAATAATTATCTTTTCTTTATATATATTATATATAATGATAATGATGTGTGTGTTTTATTCATTTTAAATAATTGCTTTAAGAAACTTTATAGGTAGTGGGCATTTTAAATAATTGCTTTAAGAAACTTTATAGGTAGTGGGTATAGTTTTAAGAGACTCGAAGCTTATGATATGATTAACTGAATGCCAATCTGTTATTTACACGTCATGAATCAAGAAATTCAATCAATGCAATACTTTCTAAAATAAACAACTTTCTATATCTACTAATCATTTACAATTAGGTGGCATAATCACATACATGTAACCATTGACAATGCAACACTGAACATTACAAACGTCAAACCCAGAATTAGTCAGTGATAGTGATACTATATATGTAATCAAAACATTAACATAATAATTGATTCTCTAATATTATGTAATAAATCAAACAAACAATAAAATCTATGTTCCTGTAATCTATCAAGTTGACTCAAAAATTAATATTAAACCTAAGATTTAATATATTGTTTCACCCTCAACTTTATGTTTTGTTACAATTTCACTCTGATTTGAACTTTATGCCAATTTCAACCTGAATTTTTGTTGCAATTTTATTCTAATTCGACATTTATGACAATTTCACCCTGAACTTTAACATTTTGTTATAATAGCACCATAAATTATAATTAAGACTTAAATTGTAAATAAAAAATAGATTCATTCTTCACCTTGAATTAACATAATACATTTGTGTGAATCAGGGAGTTTAATTTAATAGTAAGGATAATCTCTATTATTATTTTTAATATTCTTAAATTCTTTCTTTTATTGATAATAAGTAATATTTAAAAATTAATTATTTGATATATGAACTTTTTATTTAAAAAAATTAGAATATATTTATTATTATGGTTATTATTATGGTTTGATTGTAATATAAATTTTAAAATAATTATAAAATCTAAAATAAAGCTACTATCAATTTATTTGACTCCTAAACTATTAGAAATCGTAACATTTTTTTTATCAAAATGGAATATAAGAAATAATAAAAAGCATTCATATATCAAAAAATTAATTTTTAAATATTATTTATTATCAATTAAAGAAACAATATAAGTTATTTAGCAACGGATTCTTGTTATTTAGAAACGTATTCCGTTGCTATGCTGATAATTTCTTATAATGAGAATATATTGATTAAAAAAAATATAAGGAAAAGTGAGCTATGTATCATCATTAGTTGTCCCAAGTCAAAAAAAAAAAAAGATATAGGCTATAACATATGATATTGTGAAAAATTAAAAAAATTAACATGTGATAATGCAAATAGGCATTTATCCAATTGAATATTCAAGAAAGTTCAATTGATATATAACAAAATTATTTCCCAAAAAACAAATTTAAGTTCAAATTTCCATCAAAATCTAAAAATAATAAATAATAATAATAATAATAAATGAATAATAATATATAAATAATAATAATGGGTAAAGTTTATAATAATAATAATAATAATAATAATGGGTAGTTTCAGCAATTGGAAGTGGCAGACAAAAGTAAAGTAGAACTGATCTTAGATATTTTTCCTTTTAAAAATTACTTGCTCTGTCCTATACTAAAACCTTATCAACAAGTCTTTGCCAAGTCTTTATATATTTCTTTTTCTTTTGCCTTTACAAATTCTTTTAGGTCCCAACACTCACATGGTTATCTTCACTTCCTTACTTTTTCTTTTCTTTTATTAGTTAAATAAAAAATACAGCGCTTCATTTTATTAAAGGGAAATGTCTTGCTTATTTCTGATTTATGGGTTAGTTTCATTCATCCAATCAATTATTATTTTATTTTTTTAGTGTATTGTCAAAAATACTTTTATTTGAATTAAAATTTATTTATAATTGTTTGGCGTATAATTAATGCTCATCATCGGATGTAAGTAAGTCTTTCATTTTATTTTACTGTAAAAAAATTTTAAAGTGATTATAAGACCAAAGACAAGTGGAAAGTAAATATATTTTTTTCTCTTCTATGGGAATCAAATCAACTTCCAATCTCTCTCACTTTCTTCTTTAGAGCATTCTTCCCTCCTCTCCGGTGAAACACAAAAATTAAATATACAAATATGGGAATGAGTTGATTCTCGTTTTATGTGACAGTCCATTTCTCTTATTTCTAGTTTTATTGTAAGTTTTATATTTTTTATTAAATAAATTACAGATCTACGTCTATTTGAACAAATCTATATTATTTATGTTTCTACTATTTTTTGTGATTTATCTTCTTCTTGTGTGGAGTTTATGACCTTTCCATTTTATGTGGAGTATTTATTTTGTTTTTTGCATTTGTTTTGTTTTATTTGAACTTATGTGCAATTTGTGGAGAATTTACATGATGATCTTTGGTTTTTTAGAGTCTAGAAGTGATGCATGTTCCTTCATTAAATTTAATGTTCAAATTCTATGTGTTCATCATAAGTAATTAGTTCATGATAAAATAATTGGGATTGCATTATCAGAGACAAGTGACAAGACAAATTTCATATTTTAGGATGATCTTTTAAATTTCAAAATTACAACAAAATAACTAAAATTGTTGTCGGAATGATATTATTGGAACTTATTAATTTATTTGCAGTTTAAAGTTTAAATAATAATACTATCTTGCTTTCAAAAAAATAATAATACTATCATAAATGATAACTTTATTTTCAGTTTATTAGATCTGTAGTTTAAAGTTTGATGACTTACATTTATATTAAATGGTAAAAAAGAGACAAAAAGAAAAATAAACCTTTTTATAAGAATGAGTGGTGGTGAAGTTAATTATGATTTAATAAAAGAGGAAAAAAACTGAAAGAAAAACTAATTATTTTCCGCTCGTTAAAATAGAAGTTTAAATTATGAATAAGGTATTGATTGGAGTAATAGACGACCTCAATCTCCTTAAGGTTAATAACATAAGTTTAATTTCTCGAAATTGCAATTTGTTGAGGGCGTAAAAAATCTTTACATTCCACACCCGAGGGGATTACACATCCTAATTATACCAAAAAAATAAAAGTCTAAAATTATATTTATTTGATTTTTAAAATAAAAATATCGTTTTATGTTTTATAAATTAGATCAAACCTTAAGATAGTAATTAACCTTAACTCTAACTTTCAAAAAAAAAAAAAAAAGAGAAAAACTTAGATCTAAACATGAAAATTATTTACAGTTTTAAAATTTAAGGGTTCGTAAAACACGTTCATACTTTTTAATTAAGAAGAAAGGTCGAAAAAGAAGAGACAAAGGAAAAATAAACTATAAGAATGAAAGTTCTTTTAATAAATTGGAAGTTGAGTTTTTTAATAATAAATTGGAAGTTGAGTTTTTTAATATAATATATTAGATTTTCATTAAAAACTTCAAATTAATATAAATAATAGAGGGAGGATATGACCCCTCTCTTGAAGATCAGATATAGAATAAAAATATTACAACTAAAATAATTATTATTATTCGCTGACCTAATAAGAAATTTTAATGAAAATTATAAGGTGAATTTAAAAAAATTAATTGATCTTCAAACTGGCTTGTTAGACAAACTTCCCGATGAATTGTTTGGATGAAGGTAAAATATAGGAAGGATGTGAAATAGAGGTGAAAATATCTTGGGATTCTCAAAATCCCTCATTTGATTTGGATGAAAATATTAAAGAGTATGTGAAATAAATTTATTTTACACTCTTTCTCTCTACTTTCACTCCTTTTAAGAGAAAAATGAATAGTAAAATTTTACACTCTTATTTTACTTCTTTCCTCTTCCAAAACATAGCATGAATCTTATATAAATGATCTAATTATCCATGAACTAATTACTTATGATCAATACGGAGGATTTGAACATTGAATTCAATAGAGAAACATATAGCACTTCCAGACTCTAAAAAAACAAAGATCATCATGTAAATTCTCCAAAAATTGCACATATGTTCAAATAAAACAAAACAAATACAAAAAACTTCACATAAAATGGAAAGGTCATACTCCACACAAGATGAAGATAAATTACAAAAATTAGCAGAAACATAAATAATATAGATTTATCCAAATAAATATAGATCTGTAATTTATTTAATAAAAAATATAAAATTTACAATAAAACTAGAAATAAGAGAAAGGGACTGTCACAAGAGACGAGAATCAGCCTCTTTCCACATTTGCATATTTAATTTTTGTGTTTCAATGGAGAGGAGGGAAGAAAGCTCTAAAGAGAAAAGCGAGAGAGGTTGGAAGTTGATTTGATTCCCATAGAAGATAAAAAATATATATATTTACTTTCCACTTGTCTTTAGTGTTGTAATCACTTTAAAATTTTTTAAAAGTAAAATAAAATGAAAGATTTATTTACATCTGATGTATGGGCATTAATTATATGCCAAACAATTATAAACAACTTTTAATCAAATAAGAGTATTTTTGACAATATACTAAAAAAAATAAAATAATAATTTTTTTTTATTGATTTGATGAATGAAACAACCCATAAACTAGAAATAAGTGGGGGGTGCATTGGCTGTCTTGGGATCGTATGTGTATGAGTAAGGAGAATGGCAGACTTTGCTTCTGTCACCTTCCAATCGTTAATTTAGCACTCTTGGGCAAGCAAGCATCGTGTCTTATCTCTAAACTGCGATCTCTGTTGTCTCAAGTTTTAAAATCTAAATATTACCCAAAGGGGGTTTTCCAACGTGCCATCTTAGGGCATAATCCAAGTTATGTTTGGAGGGGTTTGCTTGCTTCTTAGGATCTTATTAATGCTGAAGCTTGGTGGTGGGTGGTGATGGTTGTTCTATCAGTGTATGGGATTCTCCTTTGTTAGACAATGCTGATTCTTTTTGAGTCACTTCTTCGTTGTGAATGGATATGAAAATTTTCTTGTAAAAGACCTGATAGTTGATGGACATCGTTGGGATGAGGAGCTGATTTGCACGTTGTTTCTACCTGTAGGGGGTACTTTGGTTCGACAGATTCCATTGCTAAGGCATAGTGTACCTGATGTTTTAATTTGGCATTGGTCCTCTAAAGGTAATTACACAGTGAGGCCAGCTTACAAGGTTACGGTTCACTTTGAAGATCTATTAATTTTTTACCTTCATCCAAACAACTTATCAGGAAGTTTGTCTAGCCAGTCAGCTTGAAGGTCTATTAATTTTTTCAAATTCACCTTACAATTTTTATTAAGATTTCTTATTAGATCAGCGAATAATAATAATTATTTTAGTTGTAATAGTTTTATTCTATGTCTGATCTTTAAGAGAGGGGTCATATCCTCCCTCTATTATTAGGGGTCATATCCTCCCTCTATTATTTATAGTAATTTGAAGTTTTTAATGAAAATCTAATATATTATATTAAAAAACTCAACTTCCAATTTATTAAAAGAACTTCCATTCTTATAGTTTATTTTTCCTTTGTCTCTTCTTTTTCGACCTTTCTTCTTAATTAAAAAGTATGTACCTGTTTCATGAACCCTTAAATTTTAAAACTGTAAATAATTTTCATGATAAGAGCTAAGTTTTTCTCTTTTTTTTGAAAGTTTGAGTTAAGGTTAATTACTATCTTGAGGTTTGATCTAATTTTTAAAACAATAAAACAATATTTTTATTTGAAAAATCAAATAAATATAAATATTCATTCCGACAACAATTTTAGTTATTTTGTTTTAATTTTTATTAATCAAAAATAAAAAGTAACTTTATTTTTATTTATGAATTTTGATGATTTAAATTGTTGTAATTTTGAAATTTAAAATACCATCCTAAAATATGAAATTTGTCTTATCAGTTGTCTCTGACAATGCAATCCCAATTATTTTATTGGGACAATGAATTAATTATAAAGTAACAAACAACTGACGGCAAAAAAGTAAAGAAAGTGGATAATAATTTAATAATTTGAGTATTGGGATTCAGAAAAATACGTAGAAGAAAAAGAAAAAGAATACAAGAATAGATTTGACAAGGACTTGGAGTTGATATAAATAATTTATACTTAATTCTATTTAAAATAATTGCTATAATTATTAATAAAATAATTATTAATTATTTGCATCTGTGTAATCTCCTTTAATTAGGCTTTATTTGGAAAGAGACGAAAGAAAATAATGAAAAAAGAAAAATAATGAAATATATTTTTAATTCATTAACTAATTATTTTCTCTAATTTGATGAGATTATAACTTTATGGGTTCAGGAAGAGAAAAAAAATAGAACATATATTCCTTCTTTTTATACATGGTCACTCTAGAATATATATTCCTTCTTTTTAAATAAAGAAAAATATTTTTATTTTCTTGAAAAAAAAACTTCCTTTACAAATAAAAAGTTAGAATTGAATATTTTCTGATTTGACACGGATGAAAAAAAAATTTTCAATCAAATCAAAAATTATTTACAGCTTTAAAATTTTTCAAACAAAATCAAATTAACTTATAATTTAACAGTTTGATCCGGTTGAATTTACAGTATGGTGCAGTGAAACATACTTATGCATCAATTAATAAAAAAAGTGTAAATTTATTGTTGCATTGTTTAAAAATTTTTTCATTGATAAAAAAATTATTAACTATTAAAAATAAACTTGCCACCATTGTAATTTTTTAACAAATTTAAAATTAAATAGTTTAAATAACAAAATATATAAGATAAAACCTTATATAACATAGTTTAATTTGATTATAAACAAATAGAAACTAAATCAAATTAATTGTTTTAAAACCATTTTTTAAATTTTAAGACGAATTAAATCATTTTTAAAAAAAACTATTCAAAATTAATAATTTAGATTTTTTTTTTTTTTTTTTTTTATTTTTTTTTTTTTTTTTTTTTGGGTCAAATTTAATTCATTGAAAGAAAGCAAGGAGGGAAAAGAAAAAAGAAAAGGAAACTATTTTTTTTTTTTTTTTTTTGCAAATTTAATTCATTGAAAGAAAAGCAAAAGGAGGGAAAAAGAAAAAAAGAAAAAGGAAACTATATATTGTGGGAAGCAGCTTGGCACAAAGTACCATTAACAATAATTGATAGGCATCAGCCAATGAGCAATAAAGAAGGAGCAATCATTGTATATGATATCCACTTCATTTCAATTCTACTCTCCATTCATAGAGTCAAATTTCTCTTCAGCTGGATTTTTTGGCTTGTTGCTCATCACCTCTTCATATATTCTTTGCTTGCAGGTAATATTCATTTTCCCCTTCTCTTCAATTATAATTATATATATTGTAAGTAATATCAACTTTTTTCTTCTTAGAGACAAAGAATAGTTTAGTTCCATTAAAATTTTTTTTTTTTATAATATTAATTACCATATAAAAATCTTAAATGATAGCTCAGAATCACGGTGGAATTTTTTTTTTTTTTTTTGGTTAAGGTTTAAATTTTGTTAATGATAGCTCAAAATCTTAAATGATAGCTTAGTTCAGCTAACATATCATAAGTATTCGGTGGTGATAAATTTTGTTAAGGTTTAAATTTCATGCACTTTGAAATGTGCTCTCATTTTCCACAAACTGTCCAAACTGCTCAAACTGTCCAAAATAAATCGTTGGTTGTTATTTGTAAGGAATACGTAAATTGTGGCTATATCTTTCGAGCAGTGTAAACCTACTTTATACATGATTGCAGCTAAATAATATTTTGTGTATTGTTCGGCAACGTAACGTTTGAATTAGTTTTTAAAAGTTAGTGAAGTAAAATTCATGTAAAGTTTAGAGCTACTAAAATAGATAATAGATAAACGTTACTAAAACAGCTAACTACTATTAAAATTGTTAATTTTGCCGTATAGACTATTTGTTATGAAATCCAATGGCGACAGCAGGAATCATAGTTTCTAAAATAAAATATGTGAATGAATTGCAAATACCTCTTTCTAGTCCAAGAGATGGTTGATTGTAGCTATGATAATAAATTACAGTAGAAAGAAAATCTTAATAATGAATTTCTTTTACAGGTGAACTGCAGACGAAGACGGACATTATGGCTCTAGTAGATGCCATGATTTCAACTCTGATACAAAAACTTTCCACAGTCCTTAAAGCTCAGCGTCAGAATTACCAATCTGACTTTGAAAACGAGTTTCAAGTCATGAAGGGGAGGCTTCGTAATATAGAATCCGTACTTGGTGACGTTGATGGCCGCAATGAACAAAGCTTCCAAGAAATCTTTACTCAATTCAGAGATTTAATGTACGAAGCAGATGATTTGCTGACAGACTGCTTAGTTGCACAACAACATTCTAAAAATGGCCACCTCTCCAATTTATTTCGTCCCAATAAATTTCTCTTTCGCCTTCAAACAGGCAAGAAATTACAAGATATTAATGCAAGACTGAAGGAGTTCGACAATACTTTTGGCAAGCATTTGAAAAAACGAGTAGAAGGTCCAAGTGCAGAAGAAGACTACATAGAGCAGCAGATGAATATCCAAAATCCAATATCTGTATCTGATGATGACCATAATGATACAATTGGACTTGAAAGTGATGTCAAAAAAATTAAAGATTGGATTTTTGCTCCAAATTCTAAGCTTCAGAAGGTTGGGATTGTTGGGATGGGAGGACTGGGTAAAACTACACTTGCCATGAAAATTTTTAATGATAGTTTTGTATATAAACATTTCGAAAAGAGGATCTGGGTGTCCATTTCTCAAAGTTTTAGCGGGGAGAAGATCTTGAGAAGCATCTTGCAGCAATTAGGAGCTGAACTTGTAGATCAACAATTAGAAGATATTAATCAAATGTTGCAGAAAATTATTTTACTGCTGAGAAGAAACACGTGTCTCATTATTTTGGACGACTTATGGGAGACAGGTCTAAAATTCTGGATGGGTTTTTTCTCTGCACTACCAGAAAATGATTGTGCAGGTAGTAGATTTATTATCACTACAAGAAACATAGATGTGGCACATGCTATTCAAGTTGACAACATTCATCAGCCTAATGTTCTTAATGAAAGTGAGAGCTGGTTGTTGTTTTCAAAGCATGCATTTGTTGGTATGGGGGAGGATAAGAGTATGATTGAAAATTTTGAACAAGTTGGAAAGAAAATTGTGGCTCAATGTGATGGTCATCCATTGGCGATCAAGACAATAGGAGCTTTGCTTGCATCGAAATTGGGTTCTCTTGATGAGTGGGAGAGTATTTGTGATAATTTTTCTATATCCAACATCCCACAAGAAAATGTTGCCGTAATGACTTCTCTGCGACTTAGCTATGAAGCACTTCCAACTCATCTAAAGCAATGTCTGCTATCTTTCTCCATTTATCCAGAAGATTTTGAAATACCAGCTAAAGAGCTAGTATATTGGTGGATTGGAGAGGGTTTTATCTTGGGTGCCAATAAGTCGAAAACCGTAATAGAGTTGGGTTTTGAGCATTTATCTCAACTTATCAGTAGATGCCTTGTTGAAGTTGTGAAAAGGCGAGGATTTGATGGAAGAGTCTATATCTGCAAAATGCATGATCTTGTGCGAGACTTGACTCTTATGATGGCAAATGAAGAGAAAGTTTGCTGTTTCGACATAGAAGGCAAGCAAAAATTGGATAAGGAGACACGATGGTTAGGTGTTGCAGGTGAAAAGAATGGAAACTCATTGAACAAAAGTCCAAACTTGAGGGCATTGTTTGTAATGACTAGTGATAAAGCTCCATTGAACCACGGGTTGGGTTCACTTCTTTCTCTTAGGGCATTGGACGTGTCTAACAATAAGCTAGACAATGCTGCTTTGAAGAATCTTTTGACTTGGATTACTTCACTCAAACGCCTTGCATATCTAAATATAAGCGGAGCGAAGGGGCTCCAAGAAATACCAGATACTATATGCAAACTCCGGAATCTGCAGCTCTTAGTTTTAACTGGATGTCCTGAACTTTACAAAATAAGCCCTTTAGTTACCCAACTAAAAAGATTACTAGTTTTGGACTTGAGCTATTGTGATAAGCTTCGATACCTACCTCGTGGAATAGGGAGGCTTGTGCAACTTGAACAACTATCAGGACTCAGACTCGCACCTCAAGCAAACAAGAGCAGTTGTCAACTTGTTGAGATTGAAGAACTAGTCGAGTTAAGAGTACTGCAATTGAACTTGAGCTACGACAGTGAAATAACAGAAAAGGAACGGGATGTCCTGTCAAAACTGAAGAAACTGGAAGTTCTAGCCATTGATTTTGACAGTGAAATACAGGAGTGGGAGAGAATTGTTGAAATGTTAGATCATATTTCACCTCCGGAAGGACTAAAGGAGTTGTATCTAAGGGGTTACTATCATGAAA
This sequence comes from Jatropha curcas, assembly GCF_014843425.1. The sequence continues at coordinate 8,009,994 of NW_023590789.1, read as the reverse complement.
CCATGCCTAGATGGTTTAGACCTGAGAATTTCCCTAATTTAGCTTATCTTTGCATAGAAGAAGCACACTTGGTTCAAATCTGTGCAAATGACAGTAATAGTAGTTGGAATTTGGAAGGTTTGCGGTTGAGGCTGTTGCCATACTTAAAGATGGACTGGAACAATTTGAGAAAGGAAATGCCTTTACTATGCTATGCAGAGGTGAGTGGCTGTTATCAAATAGTCAATTTTCCCTCTTCTACAGACAAGCCTGGGACTTGTATCTGGAGGCGAAATTAATAATAAAATGGAAAATCAATAATAATAATTGTAATATATTATGTTGTTACAGAGAAACTGAATATGTTGTGTACTTGTTATGTTCTGAGTTGAATGATGCATGTAATAGTTATAATCCCATTGTGTTGAACTTATGTTTGTATCTTTTTTTGAGCTTGATTTGTAATTTCTCTTTTGGATGGTAACTTTTTTTATGTTCTGAGCTGGGTTTTACTCTAGGAACAAATTTTATTGCCATGAAAATTTTTCTAATGGGATGTCCTACTGCCTCACAAAATTTTGTTCTTTGACAATAACCCATATGGAGGTTGGGCAGTAGCTACACCAATACCTCCATTGGAAACTTTCTTGAAGAGCAGATTTTTGGGACTCGATGAGGTTTGGAAATGTTCTTGAAAGAGAGTGTATTCTCCATTCTGCTATCCCAGCTTATGATTGGAATAAATTCACAGCATAGATCTAACAAACAAGTCACTGAATTGAACTTTCTTTTTTTTTTTTTTTTAAGGTTTTCACATATAGAAGGAAAATAGATTAGATCATCAAATTTATTAACTAAATATTTATAGACAAGACTTGAGAGTTTCTAGCAAAATCTCATTATCTAACACTGAGATTTTGTTTGATCACTCCTGACTTTGTTCTCGGTTCTCCATGCCTTCCTTGCTTTGGAAACAGCATAATTGAACTCAGAATCACAATTAACATGTTTTTTGTTATTTTTATTGAATTGATATATTGATATTGTTTTTTATTTTTATTTTAATATTATAAATATTCTATTTTATTTTATGTATTTTAAAATATATATCTCAAGTGATATATAAAATATCGAGAAAATAAAAAAAAATAAAAAAATTTACTTATATAAATAATAATTATCTCAAGTGATATATATAAATATGAGAAAAATAAAAAAAATAAAAAGAAGATTTTTACTTATATATATATATAATATAATACTATATACAAAAAATAATTACAAAAAAAACAGTGTTTTAAACATGACTATTCTGGCAACTGTAAGAAAAAACAAAAACAATAATATTTTTTTATTACAAAAGAACCTTTTTTAAATTGGAACAACTAAAACTAAACAAATAAATATGTATTTTGTTTTGAATATAAATTAACTAATGTTTGTTTCGGGAAAAGAAATCCCAAACTTCAAATTAGGGTTTCATTTTCCTAAATTCCCAAATCCTACTCCTTTTATTACTTGAAAAAAAAGAACGCTTTTACTGCAGGAAAATGATATATATTTTAAGCAATGAACGCGGTAGATACCAATTCTTTCTTGCTCAAAGACGAATTTTTCCCATTTCTAAATTATTGGCAAAAGCTGCAACTACCAATTACTTTTTTTTTCCCTCCACCTGAAATTTTATTGAAGGGATACTCCTTGTAATTACCGTGTTAATATATATATACAAAAATAATTACAAACAGTGTTTAAACATGACTATTCTGGCACTGTAGAAAAACAAAACAATAATATTTTATTACAAAAAACCTTTTTTTATTGACAACTAACTAAAACAATAAATATGGTATTTGTTGAATAAATTAACTAATGTTTGTTCGGGAAAAGAAATCCAACTTCATTAGGGTTTCATTTCCTAATCCCAATCCTACTCCTTTTACTGCAGAAATCATATATATTTAAGCAATGAACCGTAGATCCATTCTTCTGCTCAAAAGACAATTTTCCATTTCAAATTATATGGAAAAGCTGCAACTACCAAATTACTTTTTTTCCCACTGAAATTTATTGAAGGGATACTCTTGTAATTACCTGTTAAGTCTCTGCTGCGATTCAAGTCTGTATCCAAACAATGCAACCTATGATTTCAGATCATCGTTTCATCCAGTTAATCCTCAACCAAAAGCGCCACAAAATTCTCCTTCAAGCGGAAAATCCTCTCTCTTCTTTTTTACTCCATAGACTTGGAACCACTATTGTCAAAGCCTGAAAATTCTTCTCATAATGCAACATCACTCATGATAGAAGAAAAATTAAAGTTAAGAAATTTCAAGGTGAGCGTCGAAGGATCTTGTGATGGGTTGGTTTTACTTGATTTATCATCTGATTTAAGTGACAAAATAATTCTTTGGAATCCATCTAGCAGAGAAACCAGAGTGATTCCGAACCCGCCTGTCGATTCTGGTTGGACCAAATGGAGACATTGTATTGGATATGATTCCTCTGCTGATGATTACAAACTGCTGAGAATTTCTTTCCTGCCAAGAGAAATCACATCTGAAGAAGAAGATTTCACCTTGCGAATATTGAAACTTAGAACTAATTCTTGGAAAACAATTGATCCCCGCAAAGGCTACGATGGGTTATCTTACATGTCAATCTTATTCCTGAATGGAGCAATTGACGTGGTAGTTAAAACAGAAAATCAAGTTCAGGTGAAATAATCTCTTATGATTTATCAGAAAACAAGTTTACAGAAACATTGTTGCCTAGTCAGATGAGAATAGCTTTACTGGAGTTGGTGGAAATTAATGGAAGTTTATGTTTAATTGAAACCACTCGTTCAAAGAGAACTATAATTTGGGAAATCAAGGACAAGGAATGTAGAGTAAGGACAGAACTTATGTTTCCTATATATTGGTCCAGATTTCGTTTATTCATCTAAGGCAAACTTGTCTGGCAAAAGTTTTCACAAGAGCAGCTTTGTATTTGCGATTTGGAAGAACAAAATTCATGAAAGGAACTATTTTTGACCCACAGCTCTCTCATCTACTGTGGTAGAACCAATTATGTGGAGTCTTATATATCCCAATTATTATTTATACCCAAATTGATTGTATCCAGCTGATTCTTCTCTCCTCTTTTTTATTTTTCAAAACTATGAAAAACTAAGAGAAATGTTCTTGACAGAAAGTGCATTCTCATTCTGCTATCCCAGCATATGATTGGAATAAATTCACAGCTATCTAACAAACAAGTCACTGTATTGAACGTTTTTTTTTCTTGTTTTCATATATAGAAGGAAAGAGATTAGAACATCAATATCTTTCCAAAAATTAAAATATGCACTAACAATTAGGCCAAGTCTGAAGGTGCATACTGAATTTTACATACATATAAAGACCTAGCAAGTGTGGCTGTTCATCCCCACATTATATGCACCAAAGCTATAGGCTAGCCAGCTCAAGGAGGACATATGCACCAAAGCTATAAGCTAGCCAGCTCAAGAAGGGAATTATTGTCCTCCTGTCCACTGATTATTTCAAGAGTTCAGTGACCATATAACACATTCAAGTCCAATATAGCATTTGAATAAACTTGATCATCACTTGACATTGATCTCTTTATCAACCAAATTCAGAAAACTATTCCATTTTCAAATAAAGAACCAGCCTGCAATTGCACATCAAGATTAGATACCAAGTTCTGAAGTAGAAAAGAATCAAATAATCGCATGCATTAACTACCCTCCCAACTTTGGTACAAATATTTTCATGAAATCTAACAACTTGAGAAAGCCTCTCTAATATTAGATCATTTTTAATTTGTTAGGAAGTATCCATAATCCATATTCCAAATCCAAAAGGACACTTGAGAAAAATTGATCAAAAACCAGACTGGAGGGGAAGAAATTCTTAAATAGACACGATCTACCAAGATCAATTATGATCGAATGAGTCTATTCAAGAATTTCTCCTGGATCCAGACGCCAATCGTGCAACACATGAAAAAATTAGTAAGCTACCAAGGCACAAACAACTAAATAAATAAAAGAAGAGATTCATGTTGCTTAAAGAGGAAGAAGAGAACCTAGTGTTTGTGTTGCCAAATTATGAAAATATACTGATTTATTCATTCCACACAAAAGTAAAAATGCCGGCCTGAAATAGATAAAGATGACAATCGTTCAAGTTTGAACTCTTTTGAGTTTTCTGTTTGCAGGTCAGAAATTCATAAGCAGATTTTTCTTGTAGCAACTACCAAGCAAGCATATGTGTAAGCTCTTTCTTTCTTTCTTAAGCTCTTTTTGAATTCATCATTTCAAGTAAAGAAAAATGACTGATTCAAGATCCATTAAATATAGAACTCTTTTGCTCACCTTTGAAGAAGGGGAAAGCCTGCAATTTGATTATCATTTTAGTGCATATCATCTCCATTTTCAGCATGATTAATCAAAAGCTTGAATTGATCCTTGCCTTTGCACGTTTCTATCTTACGTGCACATTCTGCTACTAAAACATTGGGATACCAGAGCTGCAACTCTTGCAAGGTGGGCATTTGTTGCATAGAAGATGGAAGACCCTTGAGACCTGAACATCTGTTTATCACAACTCTTATCAGGCTTGGCATGGACCCTGGCGAGATTTTCCAGTTGGTCACACCCAGATTGACTAATTTCAGAACTTCCAACCGGGGGAAACCACCTTGAGTGCAATTCAACATATCTCCACTATATGCTCCATCTTTTAACTTCAAAACTTGGAGTTTTGGTAGCCGCTTCCCCAATAACTCCATTGGATCAACTATAAGCTGTGTTTGTGACAATGTCAGCCTGATGAGTGATGATGGAAAATCGATCGAACTTGGAATGTCTATGGCAGGTTGGTACCGGCGATCCCTCATCAGCTTCAACTTCTGAAGGTGTTGCAACTTGGAAAGGTTGTTGAAAGCCAGACTCTTGCTTTTCTCTATATCTCCATATATTCCCAACTTGACAAGATTTGGCACTAAAGAGAGTGCATTCCATGTGCAGCTATCTGGACTTATGCTTGACAGAGTCTGGAGATTGTTCAGATAATCCTGTTCCTTGATCATTTTCTTAGGTGGCTCTGCAAGAACAGCTTCTCCATTGAAGTAGAAATGTCTCAACTGCCGCATCTTCCAAATATTTATGGTAGGCCGTTCAATCAATGGAGCAGTGACATCAAGAGTCTCCAAGTTCCAAAGATTGCATACGGATAATGGCAAAGTGACGGCAGAGTCACTCTTCAACCGCAAGTACCTCAGGCATATAAATTTATAGATTTCATTTGGGATATCATCAACATATACATCCCACAAGTCCAAAACCCTTAGCAACATATGCCCTTTGCAAAGCAATTTCCAATGTTTTGAGGAAAGTCGTTTGTCATCATTGTGCTCAAAACAAATAAGAGACCGAAGGTTTGAAGAAGCACAATTAGTACCGATACATTGCAGTGGGTTAGAGTGAATCCCCAGTCTTCGCGAGTTCCCTGGCAATAAAGAATGATCATGCCTATAAACTGCAAGAAATTTTCTCTTTAAGGCCTCAGAAATGCAGAATTCTCGCAAAAGGTCATGAATGCGACATGACTTGATACTCCCATCAAATTTTTGGGTTGCAACCTGTACCAAATTTCGATCAGCAAGCTCTTCCAAGCAGTCATACGCCACATCCTCAGGTGACATTTGTTCCTTTTCTGGTATGAACCCCTCTGCTAACCACAACAATGTAAGTTGCTTGGTAGAAATCTCATGATCTTCAGGGAAAAGACCTAAATAGAGAAAGCATGGCCTTAAATGATGCGGCAAGTCCTTATAGCTCCAAGAGAATATCTCCGAGCACCTCTCAGTGTGTTCATTGATAAATTTACTCACCCTTGATGACACCCTAAACCACCATCTAGTTGTCTTCTCTTTCTTTAGCAAAACTCCAGCTATGACCACAATTGCCAAAGGCAAACCTCCACACTCTTTGGCAATTTGTTTTCCTGGATCCTCAAGCTTCAAATCTGGGCATTCTTGTTTCCCAAATACCTTTAAACACAAAAGCTTCCAACTGTCTTCATCCGTCAAGAATTTAAGATAATGAGGGTCATTGCTAGGATTTGCAGATAAAGCCACTTCCTTTTTCCGAGTTGTAAGGATGATTCTACTCCCCCTAAGATTATTAGGAAAGCAATGTTGTATTTTTTCCCACAGTTCAGTTTCCCAAACATCATCCAAAACAATCAAATATCTTCTAGCGCCTCTCAAATACCCACGAAGCTCCAAACCCAACTCCTTATCAGTCATTTTTTTCATTTCATCAGTTAATAACATAGTAGACTTTATAACAGCCTCTAATAACTCTCTAACCGAATAATCTTTAGACACAACGACCCAAGCCTTATGATCAAACCAACTTAAAACAATAGGATCATTATATACTTTAGCAGCAAGAGTGGTCTTACCGATGCCGCCCATGCCAACAATAGGGATAACATCTCGTTCTGCTTTTCCTTTAGTTAGCTGCTCTATTATCATTTTTGCTTCGAGATCAAAGCCAACAACATCAGTTTCTTCAATTGGAAGTCGTTTTCTACTATCCGAGGCTTCAGCACAAGCTGAAACTTCAGAAGGGTTTGGCTCTTGAATCCTGAACTTGTCCCTGTTTCCATACAGAGTATTGAATCGTGTATTGATGTTTGTGATCTTCTCTGCGACACGTCGTCGAACAGTTAGTTGATAATATTTGGATTTGACCGATTCCCAAAAACTGTAGCCTTGTTTTCGGAAATCAAAAGCAACGTACTCATCAATAACGTCTTCTGCTTCATGGACTAAGTCCCAGATCTGGCTTATGTATTCTTCGGTTAGAGCTTGATGATGATGATTGTATTTGCCTTCGAAGCTTTTGAGGTAGGAATGAGTTAGCTTTAGCTCGTCTTTTAGTGTCCTGACTTCATCTTCCACTCCAAGAAGTAAATTTGCTTCATGACTTAGTAGCCTCGTCAGGTTATCAAGAAGAAACCCAACTAGAACATCTGCCATAGCTGCAATCTCTCTGTCTGCAAGTTTTTATTTTCAAATGACAATCCAAACTCCTATCTGATTGATGCGCAATTTCTTTTGCTTCACCAACGGATCGCTGGAAATGGATGAGAACTTTCGTTTTTTTTTTTTTTTTTTTTTTTTTTTTTTTTCAAGCAAGCACAAAGCTGAAAACTTCAGAAGGGTTTGGCTCTTTGAATTCCTGAACTTGTCCCCCTGTTTCCCATAACCAGAGTATTGAATCGTGTATGTGATGTTTGTGATCTCTCTGCGGACACGTCGTCGAACAGTTAAGCTTGATAATATTCTGGATTTGACCCGATTCCCAAAACTGGGGTAGCCTTGTTTTCGGAAATCAAAAAGCAACGTACTGCATCAATAACGTCCTTCTCTTCTGCTTCATGGACCTAAGTCCCAGATCTGGCTTAATGTTATTCTTCCGGTTAAAAGAGGCTTGATGATGATGATTGTATTTGGCCTTCGAAGCTTTTGGAGGTAGGAATGAGTTTAGCTTTAGCTGCCGGGCGTCTTTTAGTTGTCTGACTTCAATCTTCCACTCCCAAGGAAAGTAAAATTTGTTGCTTCAATGACCTAGTAGCCTCGTCAGGTTTATCAAGAAGAAAAGACTGCCCAACTAAGAACAATTCTTGCCATAGCTGCAAATCCTCTATCTCTCTGTCTGCAAGTTTTTTAATTTTCAAATGACAATCCAAAACTCTCTAATCGTGAATTGATGCGCAATTCTTATTGCTTTCACCAAACAGCATCAATCACCAACGGATCGCTGGGAAATAATGGAAATTGAGAACTTTCGTTTTTTTTTTTTTTTTTTTTTATTTTTTTTTTTGGACATTTGAACTTTCGGTTTTTTTGTTTATTTGCAATGGAAATGCTAAAGAACTTTTTTTTTTTTTTTTTTTTTTGGACATTTAGAACTTTCGTTTTTTGTTTATTGCATGAAAATGCTAAAGAACTTACATTGCCTCTCAGTTGGAGACAGGTGGAACGAAAAGACCGTGTATTATAATATCGGGAAAAAGGCTCAAAATGACCATTTAACTTGGGCCCAAAGTTTGATTTGCCCCTTTTTTAATTTTGGGCCAAATAGCCCATTATTTGATAAAAAAAGATCAAAAAGTCCATATATCCTATTGGTCAGCGCGCGTGAAATTACATTAGCAGGGTAGGCGTGTGTGACTTGTATTCAAAAAAAAAAAAAAGAAAAGAATGCCCGGAGACTTCTCCGTCGTCCTCTCAGTCTTTCACTTCTTGTTTCTCTCTCTTTCTCTCGATCATCGTCTCTACCTTTGTCCTTGATCAGTCAATCCCCCTTTTGATTCCATCATACTTGAAATTTTCCACCATGGCTAATTATTTTTTAGATTGTCTTGCATTAACAAGAAAGTAACTCTATCTCTCCATTTTAAAATTTGATTTTGTTGGATCCAAATTAGATTTACTTTTAATTTTATTTTGTATTTAACCATAGTTTTTTGGATGGTCTTTTTTTTTTTTTTTTTTTTTTCTTTTTTTTTTTTACCTTTTTCTTTTTAGTTTGCTTAAATTAAAGAAATAAGAAAAAGAAAGCATTTTTTTTCCTAATGGTTTGTTGATTTATTTTCTTTGTTTTTATATGGGAATGTTTTAATTTAATAATGTTCAATTGTGATTTTTTTTTTTCATAGGCGAGAAGGAAAACAAATTGAACTTTTACCTCAAATTTAGGGGTATTTTGAACTTTTTTTCCCTGTAAATTCCTTGCTGTGCAAGGTTGAAAAAAAAAAAAAACAAGGGTTTGAAAAAAAAAGAAAAAAAACTCAGGTAAAGTAGGAGTTGAAAAGGAATATATAATTATAGATATATAGTATATATACTATACGATTCTTTAATGAATTTGCTTTGTTTATAATATAAAAGATATATAGGAGGAGTAGTAAAAAACAGTATAGGTGTTGATTTTTTATTGATTATAGTAAAACTTAATGTGCAGAGAGTAGAAGAAGCTATGTAGATGGTTGCTGGGTCTATTTATTTTCGTTTTATCGACGCGTTTCTGGTTTTGGCTTTATTGTTTGTCGGCGCCAGGCAATATGGAACTTAAAAAATGTTGGAAATTTATAAAGATAATAAAAGAAAAAAAACAAGTAAAAATGCAAGGGTTGGTATGAAATTAATTCAGATAATTTGATTACTTGTTTAGAATTAATACGATAAAGGATAATGGTAGACTCCTGTGTAGAGTCACCTGAAAGTACGATGATAATTTATCCTGTGTGAAATTCGCTCGATTCAAGAAAAAGCATGTGATAGAAGACTTTTGACTAGTATTTTAATGAAATTTTGTTTATAATATAAAGATATATAAATAGTAAAAAAATATAGGTGTGATTTTTTAATTATTATAGTAAAACTTAATAGATAAACATGTGTTCAGGAATATGGATTAAAAATGTTGAAATTTATAAAGATAATAAAAAAAAAAAAAGTAAAATGCAAGGTGGTAAAATTCATTAATTTGATTTATTTTAGAATTAATACAAAAGATAATTAACTCCTGTAAAATTCATGAATAAATAATTTATTTTATTCCTTTCAAAAAAATTTTATTTCAAATAATTAAAGGTTGTATAAACCATCAATTTATATGTTGTTAATTCTCTAACATTATAATTAATCAATTATATTTAATATAATTTAATAAAAAAATAATTTTTAATTTATTAATATAAAATAATAATTATTCATATCATTGACTTTATGTAAATCATTACTTTTTTTCTTTTTGAAAATTCAAGATGGCTTAATTGTTACTTAATATGTTATCATTATCTCACGTTATATTAATCAACTAGATGAAGGTCTGCGCATTATGCAGATATTATTTTACAATCTGATTCAAAGTTAAATTAAAGACATACAAACTAAGTTATTACTACACAAAACTAAAATGAATTGATCACATTGATAAATGAGTATTCGGCAATTTAAAATTCAAAATTATGTAATAGAATAAAACTTTCTGTATGGGCTTACTTGGAATATCTTCATAAATCTAATATCATCATTCTTCGCGATTTCATCATACCTAGCTTTGGAGTATTTGGATGTTATAACAATTATTTGCAAATATGAAAAAAAAAGTCAACCAACAATTGAATACGTCCAATGAATTGAAAGAAATAACAAAAAAAAAATAAGAAGAAACTATTGTGGAAGAAAAAAAAATATTGAGAATTGAGACTCAACCAAGGAGAATATATATAACTAAATAGTTTTAGATAGATAAGATTAAATTTGAATAGTATTGATTAATATCAAAGAAAACGTTAATTTTCAAATTTAAAAAATATTTTAATGACCAATCAAATTATAAAAATGAAAATAAAAAAGGAAAAAATAGTTTTAAATAGATAAGATCAGATTTCAAAAGTATTGATTAATATCATAAAATCTTAATTTTTCAATTTAAAAAATATTCGAGTGGCCAATCAAATTGTAAAAATGATAATAAAAAGGAAAAAAACTCAAAAATTTGTAAAAAAAGAAAAACAGGAATGCTCAAAGAATAGAGTGCTATTTCAACATTTTTGAATTATTTTTTTATTCAGGATTATAGAGAAAAAACACGGAATTGCGTCAATAAGAATAGGAGGTGGCACTAATTTCATACATTTTGAAATTATTGTATTTTGATTCAGGAGTTATTAAGTATAGGTTGATTGTTATATAGTAAACGTATTATAATATAAGTTAAGGTATGATATTATAATAATTATAATATATACGGATAACTATATCATAGGAGGCTACGTGGGAGATAAGTAGTATATTAGGTAGTAGTCTATCTACGTTCGGTTATTGTGTCTAGACGATCGGTGAATCGATTTTCTTTTTTTAGATTGTTGTCTCAATGTGGACATATTTTAGAAAACCGATTTTAATCCAATCAATAAATAATCAATAAATTTAAGTTTATTTTTGGAAATAGAATAAGCTGAGGAAGGTTATATATTAACTCAATTAGAGACATTACATGTGTTGTTACATTAATGTCTATATGATAACGACCCGCGTAATCGAGCGCAAGAGTGAAGATTGGAAGTGAAAAATCTGCGCGATGTTTGGAGAGTTATCTGATACTGTGCTTGTTTGACGTTTACAGATGCTTGCTGGATGCGCATGGATCCATAGCTGAGAGTGGGCTCAAGAATGTTAAACTTTTTTATATAATTTACTTCAGACCTGTAAGTTTTTCTATTTAAAGAATAAAAATTATCATGGTCTTCAAAAGTTACAGAAAGTATGTTAGGATTCTCTTTATATTACCCATAAGTACATACCATGATATATTTTATAGATATATAGTAAAGATATTATTTGTGTAAAGGATATAATGGATAAGGTTATTAATTAGCATGGCTGGTTTGTATTTTATTGTTTATTATTAACTTATAGATATATTATGTTTAAGACGATTTCTTTTTTTTTTTTTTATGGAATATTTAAAACGATTTAATCCAATCAATAAATAATCATAAATTAATTTATTTTGAAATAAATATAAAGATAACCAATTAAGACATTACATGTGTCATTAATTTGAAATCCTACATAGCAATATCAGGGAAAATCTGCATGTTTTATATATATTCTTTTGACGTTACAATGCTTGCTGGATGCAATTTGTAATTTACTCAAAATTTAAACTTTTTTATATAATTTATTCCCTTAATTTTTATTTAAAGAATAAAAATTTCAATTCTTCAAAAATAAATTTTAATATCTTTAACCAATAAAAATAATTTAAAAAGAAAAATTATTTAAAATATAATGATAGTTATTAAAAAATTACAATGTCTTGTCTTTAATTTAAAAAATAATTAAAAAAATTAATTTAAGAAATAATAGAATTAGCAAAGTATTTGCTTCTATTGATTAATAGTTTGAAAAATATTATCATTTTTTATTTAATTATCTTCTAATTATATTTTATTTAAATCAAATATTTAATTATTTTTTATTTACATTTGATTTAAATCAAATATTTAGTTTTTTAGGCAAAAAATTAAGCTTTTCATTCTTTTAGTGCAAGTTCAAGGGGTAAATTAAAAAAAAAATAATAATTTTCAAATAAATTGTATATTACTCCCAAGTTTAGAAGGTAAGTCTGTAGGTTTTTCCTAGTTATTTTCTTTTCTTTTATCTTTTTGGTTTGTTTTCAAATAAAAACTAAAGCAGTTTGTTTTCAAATAAAAATAATGCTTTAGTGTGGAGTTAAATACTTAACTTTCAATTTGTCAATCATTTATTGCCTAAAGTAAAAGTTTTGGATTCAAATCGGTTTAATCAGCTTTTTTTTAGTTTCGTTTAATTTTTCAAAAACCAAGCTGAGCCAAAGAAAATTTCGGTTTGGAGTGCTTAGATTAGACTGAGAACCTGAAATTCTTTGTTAAACCGAACGGTTTTCGGTTCAGTCTGATCAGTTTGCTCACCCCTAATCTGGACACAGTTTTCGGTTTTTGGTTTCTACAAGAATTACATACAAAAAATGAACATTAGTCTCTCTGCAAATGAATCAAGATTACCATACAACCACATTTATACACTGAAAGAGCAGCTGCAGCCACAACCTCAAACTCTAGAATAGAAAGCAAAATCCTAGCAAGACACACATAGCTATTCTTACTCTGACAAAAACCCTCACTTGAATATATACAAAATATACAAAAGAAAAAAGAACACACAATAAATGTTTCTGCACTGACAGAATGCCGGTTTGAATCTCTCAAAGTTGTTCTTGCAGCTTTAAAGAATTGATTCTACTAAATAAATGAACTAAAAAGGAGTAAATTTAGGAGAATACTCACTGAATTAGATCAACAGACCTGATCCATGCCAAAATGGGAGGCTGGCAACAACCACATCCTTCATAAGCTAACAAGAGAGCAGCAGAGAGATTTTGTAAGAGCTAGTTCGTAGTTATTACGCTTCAGCATTTCCAATAATCTAAGAGACCATAAGTTGGGCAAGCATTCTTGTCAAAATGGTCAGGTCAGTCAACTTTGATATTGCATCTAGAAGTACGCTTATAGCGAAATGCCTGACTATAAAATTTGGTGATCATCATAAAATGATTGTGCTTGATCAACTTCAACATTGCAGCAAGAATCATGCTTGTAGATGCAAGCAATGCACTGATCACCCATAACTCCCAGCAGAGAGGTACAGTGTTTGAGAATGAACCCCATAATTCAACTATTATGACCTGGGAAACAACTATAAACGCCATGACAGCAAAGAAATGCCAATTGAACAGACCACGAAAGACATTCAGCTTTTGCACCTCATGATTATTTATTGCATTGAATACCTGTCAATGTAAATTCAAAGGAGAACAAAAGAAAATGAAAATTCAATATGCATTATTTATAGATAGAAAGGGAGGAGAAAAGATCAAGAGAATAAAATACATTCAAACGCTCTGGTTATGTTAGTTAACAAGTGTATATTTTGCTGGCCAACAACACCAGTTATGGGAATGATGGTGCAGAATCAATAACTACAGATGCCAATAATGCTTATTTTTGAATAGGCAGAACCATTTCAATTTGGTCCTTCTCCACATTCTTAGAAGTTGTTCCAGGAATTTCAGAAAAATATTTATTTTTTTAAGTATTAAGCTATGAAGGTTTTTAAGTAATTATCTATTAGCACATTAAGTTTTATTCATTGAGGGTAAGGAAAAAAGGTAGGTTCATGACTATGCCCGAATCATCTGCTTAAAAGTAGTTCGAAATAACATTTGATTTCTTCGGTAACAACTAAAAGTGAAGGGTTTCTGGATTTCTCCTCAGTAATTTTACATCATGTGACTTCCAACCCAGAAACAAAATTTAAAAACATACAGTTTAGAATATCTTGCAGTGCACAAACCTGCATTGACCAATGCGAGACTCAAACATTCTGTTATGACCATGTTAGTTGTCTTTTTATTCGAGACACTTTAATGCCAACACAAAATAGGCTTTATCATTCATTTGACAAGACATAGGAGATGGCGTCAAGAAGTCCCTATAGGTCCATCGTCTAGTAGGACTATTGCAATGTACCTACGTGGACTACTTGTAACAAGCCCTTCATATTAAAAATTATGGGGTTGAGTTGGAGCATATCAATTGAAATTGCTATTAGCTAAGATTATCCCTAGATATCTAGTTCCCAGTTCCATGATAGTACACTTCAGACAATTCTGTAATTTGCAGTTTAAGAATATCTCTAACCTATTCAAGTGTGCAATACAAGTAAAGCAACAATACAAACAAACTAGTTTTCAAAAGATTGGATTTCAATATAGGCAAGGTGTGCCTGAGACTAGGTAGGCAAAAGTAGAAAATGCTATAGTGGAGTGAATTGCAGGCCAATTATGACTCAATTGATTATTCTTCAATAAGTACAATGAGTTTATAGAAGGGACCTTTTTGCATGTGTTTCATAGCACTATGGACATACCTAAAAATATAATTTTGATTATCATAGAAAAATGCAAAAACTAGAGTAAAACCCCACGCTCTTACCTGGAAAAACACAAATGTATTGAATATAAATGTATCCAGGACAGAATCAGCTTTTGTACCCGTAAGATTCAATAGGCTTCTCCCATTTATTTTAAAGATTAATAGAACAACCATTTGATGAATACTTTGACCAATTGTGTTTATCCACATAGTAGGGGTGATGAGATCCATATCCTTTCTAAAAGGCACCCTCTGCATTATAGAATCACTAGGTGGATTTGCAGCTAAAAGTAATGATCCAAGAATTCCAACTACCATATCCACCCAAAGTAGCTGGAAAGGTGTGATAAAAGCAGACCCTGAAAAGTGGTAAAAGTAGAAACATCAGAGGTAGAACAACAGGTCTGAAGATGAGGTTTGTAGGGTAGGAAATGAACTGAGCATGTAATACTGGTAGGGTAACAAACAAAAGTTTGTAAGGTAAGAAATATTGGAAGTCTTACATGAAATAATTGCAGAAAAAGAACTGAGCATAAGCACAACTATATTGATTGTTAACAGGAATTGTATGGCTTTTTGGATGTTTAGATAAACTGCTCGGCCAGTTTTGATGAGATCCACAATGCTTGTGAAGTCGTCATCCTTCATAATTACATCAGCACTCTCCTTGGCAACCTTCAAAGTCAAAAAAGGAGAGAAAGGATCAATAAAACAAGAATACAAACCAAAAATATATTTGAAAGTGAAAATTAACAAGTGCAAAGCCCAGGATTATATGTCTGGCAAGCAGCAGCAGAAAAATTCTCACCCTTAAATTCACAAGTGTAAAAACAGACAACTGAACACCTCACGCAACCTTTTTTTTTTTTTTTGTTTTGATGAGGATCACGACAATGGCTTTTGTGAAGTGCGTCATCCTTGCATACATTAGCATCAGGGACACTCTCCCTTGGCAACCTTGCAAAGTCACACAAAAAAAGGAGAGAAAGGATCAATAAAAACAAAGAAATACAGAACCAAACAATAGTTATTTGACGAAGTTGAAAATTAACAAGTGCAAAGGCCTCAGGATGTATATCGTCTGGCAAGCAGCTAGCAGAAAACATTCTCACGCCTTAAATTCACAAGTGTAAAAACAGACAACTTGAAACACATCAACGCAACCTTTTTTTTTTTTTTTTGGACAGGATTTGCGGAAGGATTTGGAGTTAATGTAGGCAAAGGTAACCTTTTTTTTTTTTTTTGGACAGATTTGGGAAGGATTGGAGTTATGTAGCAAAGGGCAAGGAGGTAGATAAAAAAAAAAACAAAAAAGTCTGCTTTTGTTGAACTTAAGGACTTGTAAACAATGAAATGTAAATAGGAACACTTCTCAATCCAAAATGGAACAACCATAAATAGAGTCCAGCTGGTTGCCACAAAGAAAAGATCCTTTTTAAGTCAGCAATAAAACCTCAATATTGAGAATATTTTTTTTTTCCTTTTTTTCTTTTCATAGATAAGTTGACATGCTAGTATCACAGTAACGAGACAAGAAATCTCACTTTAGAATAACAGAATACTTTCATATATTACAACGTAAATCTTAACATGATAGGGGCACCAAGGAACCATCAAATAAGGCCTTTAAATTAGAGCATTTCATGTTCTGGCAGCATCCTCATAAATAACAAATACGATAGTTCATAAAAGAATAGTTACATGAAAATATTACAAACTTGTAAATATTATACAAGGTTAAACTCTTCCAGAGTAGAAGTGGTGATTTATTGGAGATTTCATTCTACAGTAAGTATGAAAATAAAACAAATATAACACACATAGTAAAACGCAAGGATAATCAACTCCCATAAATCAAATGAATAACATTCAGATAACATTTCTGGTTGTCATATCAACACACTATCAATTTTAAACTTGAAGGGAGGTAAAGAGAACTCATGCCAGACAGCAGAAAGTTCATGCAATCATTTGTGAACACGTGAAACCGAGATTGTCATACCTTATTATATGACATTTCCATTGGCAGCCTGTTAACTTAAATGATACATTACATTCACAAGCAAGTGTTAAAGATGACTGGCAAGAGTTGTTGAGTTAGCAAACAGATGCATTTAAACTGAGTGGCAGTGAGATTTCATCATAAGCTTTCCTGCTTTACTGTCATGTCAAACTACCCACTCATCTAAAAGCTTAAACTATTAAATGGTTGAAAAAGTATATTGCGATCATACTAAGGAAAGCAGTAAACCTAAAGATAAGTCAATAACAAACATGAGATTTGTGTCGTTTAAATTCATAATCAATGATAAGGATAACCAGCACAACCATTAGGATAGATCAATCACACTCCCAATGTACTTGGCCATTATCAAGGATCTCCATTCTTCTTTCATCCAAGTAAACAAGCAATCAACAAGGAAAATTCAGTGGGTCAATAGTATATGGGAGATGTGGTTGATGCCTACTCTGTCGAAAAATGTGTTTGAGTAACTTCTAAATTTACAAAGATTTTGCAAGGATTGTAGAAAAAGCAAGCAGAAAAAGATGGTTCCATGATGACACTAAAATAGAGGAATACACCAGATAAAGACAAAAACCTCAGTCCCAGTGATACCCATAACAAGTCCAATGTCAGCTTCACGAAGAGCTGGAGCATCATTGGTCCCATCACCTGTCACTGCAATAACTTCCCCAAACTTGCGTCTCAACAAACTCACAAAAGCATACTTGTCAGAAGGGAAGGAACGTGCAATCACCTGTAAATTTCACTTTTTAAAAACATACATATTTGCATGATTTTCCTTAATCCCATTTTTACTTAAACTGAAAAAAGCAAACGCAAAATAGCTGGGTACCTGGACTTTTGGCAGTGATTTCTCCTCAATGCGTTTATTGCGAAAGTCAGAACCTTCTATAGCAAGACCATCATCTGTTAGTATGCCACATTCTTTAGCTACAGCTTCAGCTGTATTCATATTGTCACCTGTAATAACACATATTGATATGCCTGCATCCAAGCAAGCTTGAAACGCCCTCTTGACCCCTTGTCGGACTGGATTTTTAATTCCCACCACAGCCACTAGAGTGTAGCCATTGGTTGGTAGTTCCTTTTCATCTGAAGTTCCAGGAATCTCTTTAGAAGCAAAGCACAAAGTGCTCAGACCTTCACGTGATAAAGCAATTACAATATCCATTATAACCTGCCTCTTTGCTTCTGCAAGGGGAATGGGTTCTCCATTGCAATCAAAGACTTTTTCACACAAATCTAGTATGACTTCTGGTGCCCCTTTAGTGAGCACTAGCAAATTGCCAGCTGGGAGAGCTACAACTACAGACATTTTTTTCCTCATAGGATGGAATGGCACTACCTTCACAATATTACTCTCAGATAATTGGGCATTAAAATCGGAGTCTAAAAGCAAACCATATTCTAGTAATGCTGACTCAATTGGAGAACCTAGGATTGTCTTCCCATCATCTATTTCTACCACTTCTGCAGAAGTGTTCTTAAAAATAATCTGCAAAAGAACATCAAGAACTCTCCTATAGACGGCTGATCTCAAAGCACTTGTCTCTACGCCTTCAATCAATCTATCACAAATCCACAGCTTATCCACTGTCATATTGCTGGTTGTCAATGTTCCCGTCTTATCCGTGCAAATACAAGAAACAGAACCCATTATCTCACATGCAGAAGGATGCCTCACTAAAGCACTTCTATTCTTTAATCTTCTCATTGCAAACAGTCGACTCAGTATCACTGCCAATGGTAGGCCCTTTGGAAATGCACCCATGAATATGCTAACAGCAATCACAACGTAGTTCAGCAACTTAGACGCATCCTTAGAGGACCAATCCATTAACACATTATGAGATGCCTTCTCCAGCAAAAACCTTTGTGTGAGAACCAGAAAAACCAGCAAAGAAAAAAACAAACCTATATTCCCAACAACTCTAGCAACAGAATTCAACTTGACCTGTAAAGGCGTCTCATCTTCTCCCCATTCATTAAGAGTTTCCATCAACCTTCCCAATATAGTTTGTTTACCAACGGATGCCACCAGCATCTTGCAAGATCCGTCTAGTACTTTGGTCCCAGATAGAAGGAATGGTTTCCCTTCATGTTTATCAACGGGGCAACTCTCACCTGACAAGCATGATGCATCAATCAATAAGCTGTTACCTGATATATAAATACCATCAGCAGGAACTTGATCACCAACTGACAAATGAACAACATCTCCAACCACCAAATCATAGATAGACAGCTTTTGTTTTCGACCATCTCTGGTGACCAAAACAGAAATCTTTTTCTTTTCTTCAACTAATCTACGGAAGACCAAGTGTTGTCTATAATTAGTTATTGATGTAATCAGTATGACCAAAATTGTGCAGAATATAATACCCCATCCTTCATGCATGCCATTTGGCCAACCTTCAGAAGAAACACCAAGAAGCATAGATGCAACAGCACAGAACAAGAGAAGTATAAGAGTTCTATCCTGCAGCACTTCCCAAGAAAATTTCCAAAAACTTCTAGGTGGCTTCTCCTTATTCAGGTTAGATCCAAAAATTTTTTGCCTGACAGAGATGGGAGGTCTTTCCAAAGTGCTGATACCCCTATCAAGTGAGACAGAAAGGAACCTGGCAACCCCTTCAATGCCACCAAGTTCCTGCAAGACCTGTATCTTTCCTGCAGAAACCATAGACGAAAGTATGACACTGTCAATCCCAAAGCCAGCTTGTACCACTTCCCTTGGAGGTGTATATACCCAGTTATCTGCAATAACCAAATGGACAAGATGAAGAATGAAAGAGAAGCAAACCTGTGAATTGCATTTTATTATCTTAAACTACCATATGATTTTCGCTTTACATATTTAGAGATCGAGATTTTAGTCCTTAAAGTTCCTAAATACATTGAAACTGGTCCTTATTAAAAATTCATTATGCATTCAGCGGGTGCAAATGAACTGCTGATACAAAAATTGAGAAGCGTAAAACTCTATTTTGCTGTATATTTGTAACAAAACAAAGAACTGTGACAAAAATTATCGATTATACTTTCTCAACTGTATACACATTCTTTTTTTCATTTCTGGCATTCTATTGGTTACATGATAAATTATTAGCTGTCAAACTATTTGAAAGATACCCAGAAATTAACTTGTCATGTTTCAACTCCAACAAGTACTAAGTGAAGTGGAAGTTTCTGATACTAAGTTGTAATCTATCAAAAGTATGCAAGAAATCCAACCATCTAATAAAAGTCAGATGGAGCTGAAAATTTTACCATTCGTAAAAGACAGTGCCACATCTTGATTGTAAAAGACATTTTTTATATTGTCCTGGCAACATCCACAAATGAAAAGTCAAAAAAAATAGGGAGAACAGAAAAAGAAGAAGAAGAAGAAGGAGAACACACAACAAGTGATTCACTTGTGCATTCTTTACAAGATTATAAGCCATTCCATTAGGCCTCCTGTCAAATCAAATTGATAATTAGCTAACACAAAATACATTTAAAAGCCACAATCAACACAATCTTAGCTAAAAAGCTATATTGACATGCATACAAAAGTTGCTTTACTCAGCTACTCAGGCAGTTATTCTAACTGAAGGAGAAGCCGCAAAAGAGCTACATTCTTACAATTGCTTAAACTTGGGAATTAACAAGAAATTAACCACTTGAGAGAATACTAACAGAAACACCAATAAAAAACTGAATAGAAATGCCAAAGAAGAAACCAAAGCAAATACTAACAGTGATATACCTCAATATTTCGAAGCTGTTTTTCTCTTGCTTGAGATCTCTCTTGAAGATTGCGAAGGCCGCGAAACCTCCTGCGTGGATTCTTAACGATCCCTACTTTAGACCTCCATCTCTTCAAATCCTCATCGGAAGCATGCTTCGCCGGAATATTGAAGTTCTCCTTCAGATAATTTTCCATATCAAACAACTTTATACGACTGTCCTTCATCTCACTATCTTCTTCAGCTTCTCCTTAGCTAGCCGACCAGCAGCAAGACTTGCAAAGAAACAGCCATGGACGATGTATACTTTAACAAAAGCAAAAATCAAATGAACTCGAATTGTCCATTTTATCCTTTACGGAATGATGGTAAATGACATATATAGCAGCTTTTTGTCGTGTGTAAATAGTCTTTTGATTCATTAAAGATATAATTTGTTTTTCTATCAATCAATATAAGTTTATCGATAAAAATAATAATAATAATAATAAGGTAAATAATTCATTTACAAAAACACCTTTCCAATTTTTTATAAAAACACCTTTCCACTGAAATAATACTCTTTGAATATTAAGTCATCTACCACAGATTTAGCAAATTTATTTAGCCGGCCACTTTAAAAATTTATTAATTTTTTAAATTTATTTTTAAATTTTTATTAAAATTTTTTATTAAATTAACCAATAATAATTATTTTAGTTATAATATTTTTATTTTATGAGATTATCTCCTCCTACATTATTTATATTGATTTGAAGTATTGAATTGAAATCTTAATATGTTGCATTAAAAAAAAAAACTATTTTAAAATTTAAAAAGTTTTTTTTTTTCACAGTAATAATGTATTTTTTTGTCTAATTCTTTAAGTTTTTCAATTTGGAGAACATAAAAAATATAATTAAATGTTGAATGCTTATGATTAAATCATTATTAAATTCATTTTTCACTATTAGTGACCGACATTGCATAAATGAGCTCCATATCAGCACACATGACACATGGAATCTATACAAGTCTAACAAGAAATTTTCATCTTTGCCCTTCGTTAAAATTGAATAGGGAGGTTTACCTATGTGGGTCAACTAACGCAAACACCTATTTCATTAATCCAACCAGTCAATTTTAAATATTGGATAGTTATATAAAAGGAAAAAAAATTGCAATTTATTTTCAATCTCCTCCCTCTACGGCGTACCACCTCTTTCTAAGGATGTGCATTCAGTTAACCAAATCGAATTAGATTAGTTTATCTGAATATGTTTTTGTAGTATCTAAATTCAAAACAAAATGGAATAATAATCAATACAAATCGAATTAAATATATTTGGATTGAGTTATTTCAAATCAAACCAAATAAATTCAGTTAATTATATATAATAATCAAACTGAAAATCAAACAGATTTATATATCAATCGATAATCCAATTTCTTAATAACTATCTGAATCCGAACAAAATAAGTTAATTTGATTCGATTCTCAAGTAAAAACCGAAAATTACTCCTTACCTCCTTCAACACGAGCACCGCCACTAGCAAGAACAAACGCGAAGCAGGAATAGAGGAGTTGTTTGCTGCCATGTGACAGAGCAAAGCCTTTTTAACAGAACATAATAAATGAAAGTCTTTCGTTTATAGAATTTTTTAACTTCCATGGGACATTATAAGCATAGAAAGTTGTGGATTCTTCGTGCACAAATTTTCCAAGCTAAAACATAAATTCACTTCCAAATTTTACAATTTTAATCTTGTAATACTATAAATTTTATAAATGACCTATTATGCGCTAAAACTTGTAATTTTTGATAACATTATACATATTTTGATATTAATATTAATATTTTTTTAGAATTTTTAGATTGTATCTCCAAAATATAGACTTGAGATATAATTAGCATGACTTTTAGAATCGATAAAATAAATTGAAATATTCAATTGATCAAAATTAAAATTGAGAGTGTTTTAAGTAATAAAATTTAAAAGTGAATTTAAATATCCGGCCAAACCGCCAAAATTTTTCCATTTTTCAGCGGAGAATAATCTCACCTCATAACCTTCCCTTTAATTAAATAAATACTCCCTCATATAAACCGAATTAAATAAATACTCCCTCCATATAAACCGAACCAAATTGTATACATAGGTTTGGTTAGTTTAAGTATCTTCTTTAATTTGATTTGATTTAATTTATTTTTTTATACACCACCATCATAGATTTGAATAGAGCTTTTCAGTGAACCAACCGAACACATCAAAACCCCAATTCCTCCCAACAAAATAGACGAAGAGGCCATTCAAACATAGCTAATAGTAATTCTGAAAAGCAGTAATTAAATCGTTTGCATCTGCATGTAAAATTTTTTTCATCTCATTCAAGCAATTGACATGCTTCAAGTGTATCTTGCATATTCCAAAAGAAAGATTGTCCATATATTAAATTTAAGACTCCAATCAAGGACGCTCTCACTCGTGCCAAACAGAAAAACAACAGTTCTACTTTCCACTACAAAAATCTACCATCCCTTTACAGGAACACTAAATTCTACATTCTTCATCCCAAGGGAACGTAAAAAATGGCACAAGTTCTAACTCTCGACAGGTCTCACATTCCAATCCCGCGGGGCATAGGGTTGAGAGGGTTACAACAGGTAGAGCTACCCCTTTTTGTATCTAGCCATGAAAAGAAATAATATCATAATATTCTTTTTTTTTTTTCCAAAGAAAACATTCGATAAAGCGCAAGTATATCTGCATATCATTGTCTTCCCGGCCATCGGAAAAAAGTTAAAATCTGTCGTAATGAACATTCATCAACAACTAGATTTTGTCTAAAGCTACTGCTGCTGCTCGTATATCTGCACATATGCCTCGGATAGTGCAACCATTTGAGGAAGAGTTTCAGAAACATGAAGATCCTGCATTTCATACCTGGAAAACATAGAAAAAAAAATTTCACTCCTGATAGTTATTAATTATATTGAAAATCTCAACAAAATGATTAAGAACAGGATTACCATAGCTCTTCTGACTTCCTCTGCACAAAAACTCTGTAAAACCCCTCCTTGGGCTTTCCATCATGAACAATATTGGCAATTAGATCATACTTAGAGCGCAATCTCTCATTCTCTTTAGGCATTGGTAAAGGAATATAATCCTTCAGTTCCAAGTTCTTCACAGGAAAGTTGACTGCAAATTTAAGATTAAGAAAAAAGTTTTTTCAACAAAAGTCAAGTTCCTCAATTGTTATTATTATTACTATTTATTGTTACTGTCGCTGGATCCCACAATGCAAATCTCAAATAAAGCTCACCTAAGGTTGGATTCTTCTCAATAAAAAAGTTGTTCTTTTTAAACCGCTGCATGTGGAGTATTAAATAACGTGGCAATCTGGTAACTCGATATTTCTTCCGGGCTGGATGCGGTCGCACAACTTCAGTTACTGTCTCACCATCAAATTTCTTCAATATATTGAACAGAGGAACCTAAAATAAGAGACAACCAGTAAAATGAATTGCCTCATCCTTTGGAAGGGGAGGAAAAGCACAAGCAGAACAAGTGAAAGGTCAAAACACAGTACTAAGAAATGGACACAAAGATTTAATAAAAAAATAACTAGCAACAACTTCCCTAAATAGAATTTTTGCAAAATTCTATTCTAAAGACTGCTTATGGCCAATTTATTATAGTACACTCCTACATTCTAAGTGCAAAATAATGTTGATTAAAGTATGATGACATCATTACAAATTGTTGCTCCTAGAAACTACCCATGAATACTGAGCCTCGCCATGTCAAAATAAGGATATGCTGACTGCGCCTGTGGCCTTAAGAGGCTACTAGTTAAAACAAGGTCACCTGTTTGACATGTTGCCATTATGTTAATAGCAAATTAGAATTGCCATTCATAAGAAATTGAATTCAAATATAACAAAAATATAAAGCTCAATTTGACCTTTGACCAATGTCCAATTAAGACCATCATTAACTTTTGGGGCTAGACTAGAACACAACTTCTATTTTGCATTCAATTTAACATGATTTAAAATATTAGAGAAAATTGTCATATTTTTTTCAAAAATTAAAATTGTTCTAAATTTTAAAATAAAAAAATTTTTCTAAATCTTAAAATAATAAAATTTTCAAGCAAATTATCTTAATCAACACAAAAAATTAAAAGAAAAGCATAAAACATATTGTGGAAAACAAAATCCACATGATCATATCAAATTCAAAAATTAACTCAGTACACCCTTTTCTCTCCAGTAGCAGAAATATTAAATAATTGTTATGATTACAGAAACCCTTTTTCACATAAAGAGGATAGAGCATCTATCTTCATAGATTGACCAACAGGAACCTGCATTTGTTTCAGGCTTACCAATATGACAAACCAGAGACATTCAGCAGTGACAACCACATAATGATGGGTAGTGCTACACAGTACATATGAAGTGCAAACATGTTTCTCCTCTTATCATTTATTTTTTATTTTGTATAACATCTTGCATGATTGAAGGCCATCCACTTGATGGTTGAACTGGTTAACCAATGAAACAGTATATTTCAGTTGAATTATTTCCAAGCAAACAAACTGATTTGTTTGATAAACTTAGCTACCACAGCAATGGATATCATGCATGGACACAGAAGAGAACAGAAATCAAATATATATTCAACCTAATACAGAATGTACAATGTACCTGAGGTATAATATTCTTTTCCATCACATCTTTAAACAGAGGCGGTGGTGGCAAATCTAGCCCAAGCATCAAGAATGGCATTCTAGAAGTTTCTGTGACAACACCATTGTGCTCAGTCCCACCATCAGCAGTTTTTTGAATGCTGCTATAGTCATCACCATTTTCTTTCTTCTCCGCAACAGCGTTGCTCGGAATCTCTTTCACAACCTCCAACTCTCCCTATCAAGCAAAGAATGTTTTAGATGAGCATGACTGCAGTAAATAATAGACACAAATAACAACGTAATTAACTAATTTTTGTAAGAAAATAAATAAATTTTACTAAGATTGAAAGCAAGGAGAAACCTGAAAGCACTCATAGATTATGCTGTTATTTTTCTTTGAAGTTCTGAGATCCGCATGTAGTTTATTAAGAAGCCATGCCATGAACTCTACAGGATCAGACTGTTTTCCTATACGAAATTGTTTTTTGCTGGCTTTCATAATTGCCTGGAGAAATTCATGTGGGCTCACCTGTAAATACAAAGCCATTTAGAAATATGAACTAGAAAGCTGAAGTCCAATACTAGTATTACAAATAACCAACCTGTCCTTTAAAGTTCCTCGCATGCCATATTTTCCGTGTGAGTTCTCCAAAACGATGAACAAGAGGAGATCTGCAATGCTGGTAGTTTTCCGGGATAAGGAAGAAATTCCTTAAGGGTGTAACTCTCATTAGAGACTGAATAGTGACGTTGACAAAATCAGTCTCTTTAATGTTATTCAGGCCCACCTGAAGATTTCCAAAATCAAGGAAAAAGAGTCAATCTTCAACTGTGAAAAATGACATTCTACTATCAAAGATTGACATAGGCAATAATTCAGCAATGATTATATACTGAAACAGAATTAATGTCAAAAGTAAAAACAGATGTGAGTACCATTCCAGGAAGATAATCCGACCCATCAAGTGCTCTCGACCATTGCCTGTTTTTGTCAAGTTGTTCAACTTGATCCCTCGTAAACCTGCACAAAGAAATACCCTATAAACATTGGCAATAGAATACTTCAAAGTTCTTCAAAATAACAGGTAAATGTAAAATAAAAATTCTACCAACCAAATGTCAAATATGTGATATAAAACATATTACTGAACCCAATTACCATTTTTACTAGTTACTATGAAATTCAAAAAGAATGTAAGACTAAATACACACTATGTCGCAGACAGGTAGAGCTGGACATGTTACCATTTCTTTATCACTGCCATGCTGTAATGTTCATAAGCAATAAAGAAAACTTACAAATACAACCAGTAACTAAAATATTCTTTCAATCTGACACAATGATTATTATAATTAAGCTCCGATATCCAATTATCCTAACACATGGTGCATACCAAACACTAGAATAAGAATTATACTCCCTATTCCATTCCTTACTCCCAACTAAACATGGCCTAAATCTATTTATGCATGTAATCATATTTTTTTATGCAAACACATTAGAGCATGCATAAACTAAATAATGGTGCGTTACTCCCAACTAAATCAATTCTATTCAGGCAAAAGTCATGAATTTCCATCCTAAAATGGCTTGCACAAGCAACTGACAATAGACAGGGAGTGGCATTGCCTTCTTTCAGACATTATAATACAATTGATTCAATATAAAATTTATGGGTTTGAACTTTGAGGAGTAAGCACAACCAACATGTAAAATTATCAATGACCAAACTTCCAAGAATCAAGCACAACTAGATTAGACACAAGACCCACCTCTTCTTTAAGTAACACAGCAAGCATGTCCCAGGAACAAGTGGTATATGTATTTCCACCCAAAATTAATGATGTGGCAAAAATAAAACTATCCCCATAGGTTGTAGGTTTGACAAGACAATAGTTGAAAGAGAAAACTGTAGATCATAATTCAACCAAAAAGGGGTGAATCTTCTAGTGACAGAACATACAACCCTTCATATAGCACAAAATCAGACTAGAATAAGGTTTTAAACATAAATCCTAATAGAATAAGGATTAACATGTAAATTTCACTAGAATAATTCCAAAATAGTAAATCCTATTAGAACAGGACTTGACTATTCTAAATACAGTAACTGAACAGTGATCTTCTACAGTACTGTGAAAGTAAATTCCAAAAATTCTAAAATTCTAAGCTTTTTATCCTGCATCATTTCAATATATATAATTCACAATATCAAAGCAATAATGGCATAAAATCAAGCATCAGTGACATTTGGAAATTGGAGAACTTTTGAAGAGGCCATCATAGAATACAAGAAAATCAAGTATAAACAATATTTGAAACTAATTTTTTCTCCTTTTAGACGAGTCTATTTTTTCTTCCTTTTTTGATTTGGTTTGGGGAATGCTCACACTGGTCCTCACTTTTTTGACTTGGCAACACCACTGTCAGCAAAAACTTATAATCCACGACAAAATGACACAAAGATTTTACAGCATCATATTGAAAGAGTTGACAAATAAACACAGACAAACAGAGAGAAAATACCTCGGGTTCAGAACATGTCGTATATCATCTAGTGATGGGTCAATAATTTCATATCCATCAGGAAGGCAGTAAACTTTTTCTGTCTGAAGATTGATGTAGACATGGTGTCCTGCTTCAAGGCTATGAGTGTATGCATGGGATTTTTTCCCTCTCCCTTGGTAATATTTCCCACAAACCAAACAGGCATATACATTCAGGTTCGACAAAGAGACAGAACAAAATTTCTCAAAATCAAAATCCAAAACCTGCAAATTAAAGAAAAGAAAAGAAGTATTAAATAAGCCCAGAAAAAAAAAAAAAAAAAAAAACCAAAAAAAAAAAAAAAAAAAAAAATCTAGCCGAGCATTTGCATAACATTGCAAGAACCAAAATGCACATATAATGCAGATAAAACAAGAAATTTACCTGGCGATTCACAGTATCAAGGTAAGGGCAGTCTTCACGAGGCTCAATTGGGTTCCTCCGGTTCTCTTGATCAGGCCATTGTTCATCATCATCTTCGTCATCATCTAGACCATCATAGCCATTCCCTGCTACACCTTGTTTAGGTTCATCTGCTCTATCATAGTTATCACGTCCCCTCCTTTCATCCTCTTCCTCATCATCCACATCATTATAAGGCACAAGAGGGTTGTCAATGACTTGTGGAGAAGGAGATACAGAAGGAGAGTCTTGTTCAAGCACTCTCTGCCGCTTTGTGACACCCTCCTCACCATCTATATTATCATCTCCTCGTTTTGTTTTCATTTTGTTTGCTCTTCAGAACTGGCTAGTTATATGGAAAACTGAAACAAATATATAAAAACATCAGGTTGTAGTAACAATAATCGTTTTGTTTTCATTTTGTTTGCTCTTCAGAACTGGCTAGTTATATGGAAAACTGAAACAAATATATAAAAACATCAGGTTGTAGTAACAATAATAATATAGCCAAATCAAAGAATGAATAGCAAATGTTAGTAGAAAAAGTGTCATTTTACCTTGCCCATACATTAAATCTAAGATGCCTTTGCAAAAAGTGAAGCAGCTGAACAGATTTCAACAACTGAAATTTACAGGTATTACAGTAGACAGAAGCAAGCAGAACAGTACCCAGCAACTAAAAAAATTAAAAAAACATCAGCCAATGAAATTTAAAACATACAAAATGTTAGGCTAGACAGAGAAGAGAAGTTGAAGGTAAGTAGACATTCTCATAAGAGCGAAATTTACTAAATTTCACATTATGTCAAAAGTTTGACATACCAGATGTATTAGAGTTTCTTTAATACTGATGAAATCAAATGAAGAAGAAATTGATAGAAACAAATAAAATTTGAAGATATACACAATCAGGTTCTATTGTTGATCCAGAAGTGCTGCCACTTGTAATACCAACACTAGATCAGAAAAATACTTCGACACAGATTAGGTGAATGCAAGTGTAAGAACCAAAGAACCAATCAAATCTGTTAAGAACCAAACCAAACAACAAGAAGATTAATTCAAAAAGTAAGGCCCTGTTACTCCAAACACAACTAAGCCCAGTCCAAAGACACTTGAACAGTTGAACTACTGAGAATTAAAAGACTGCAGTAGCAGAGAGACAATTTCACTCATTAATTGTCAAAATATAAATAACTAAATAAGTTCAATCAAGAAATCAATTGATTTTTCCACTCTGTATGCAATTAAAGCAAAGTATAAAATTGGAAAAACTGAAAAAAAAATACTCTGTGAAAAAATTTTGGAACATGATTTTTTCTTTTTTTCTTTTTCCAAATCTGCTATGTTAGTAAATAAACAAATTGTAAGTGCCGGCAACTAGTGATGAAGAATTTGATAACATATAAATTCAAAAATTCAAAAAGTGATTGTATAAACCTTTACTGATGTATTTAAGGTAACCGCCGGAGGCTCTTTCCAACGGGATAGTAGGTGGCGATAGCTGTAGTGACTGGCGGTTCTTAGAGTAAGACAGAGTGAAAGGAAAATGATTATGGCGGTTATGTAGAGGCAAA
This sequence comes from Jatropha curcas, assembly GCF_014843425.1. The sequence goes on along the minus strand of NW_023590789.1, from coordinate 7,980,480 downwards.
GGACTTGTTATTATTGTTACTGTTACCAAAAAAAAAGAACAAATTATTACGATGATTCGGGTGATTATAATGGTCGAGACAAGGGAGAAGACAGGACAACTTTCGAGAAAGAGGGAAAGGATGGTGAGAGAACAGGTTTATAGAGGCTTCAAACAAAGGTTGAGATTAAAGGGTTTGCTTTATCTAATGGTTGATTTTTTTTTTTATTTCCCAATAAAAAAACTAAATCTCTTTTGAAAAATAACTTGCTTTGCGATTTTTTCTGAAAAATATCCTAATATTGTAAATTAACTAAAAAATATTTAAATTATATAAAAATTATATTTTAAAACTTTATTAAACACTTATGTATTACGCACCCCCATTTACCAATTAAAATTCAAATAAAACAATGATAAAATTAGGGTTTTACCAGAAATTTTCCAGGAAAACAAACTCAATCAAAAACAAGGATTAGTGGCGCCAGAGTTCGATAATCTTTTATGAGAGAGAGAGGGTTTAACTTTGGGTTAGTAATTGTTTTTGTTACTTTTTTTATTAATATATAACTAATAAAGCACAAGGAAGGAAAACAGTGAGCTGAGAACAAATCGAAAAATCGATAAAAAATTTGTGAAAAAAATTGATAGTGGGTAGCACTATGAGCACCCAAATTAGGATTACAGTGAGAAGCAAATATGCAATTAAGAATTGGAATAAGCTTAATCGAAAACGTTTAGAAAGTACCTTTTGGTGCCGGAGATTATCGGCGCTGACAAAGCAGATCGAGTCCTATCTCTATGGCTGTTGTTGTTAATCTGTGTATATTTTACAAGCTGTTAAGGAACCGGTAACCCGATGAAGCTAAGCATGGCCACGGTTCCGGAACTGGCGGTTCCGGTTCCGGTTTGGAACCGTCCGGTTCCGGTTTTGGTTCCGGTTCCGGTTATAAAATCGACGGTTCTGATCGGTTTTTCGACGAATAACATAATTTTAAATTTTAAATTTTGAAGACCAGTTTAAAAAAAAAATTATTTGAACATAAAAAATTAAAAAATACACCTATTAAAATACACCTAAAAAAATTAAAAATACTTCAATTAAATTTTATTTTTTTAAAAGACTGACATAATTATTTTAAAAAAAATTCAACTGAATTTAATTTTTTTTTTAAAGTTTGAAACATAATTTTAAAAAAAAATGGGCTTGTAAACTTAACTTAATTTTTTTTTAAAAAAAAATTAAGTTGCCTACGTGTCTTCTTGGGGTTTAGAGGAATCAAAATCCACGTAGTTTTTACTTACTTTATACCAATTTCATCCCTTTTACCTTAATCGCTATTTGCACAACCGGTTGATGTTCCGTTGAGGACCTATCGTATAAATCATATAGATTTTCATTTTCTTTTAAATTTTCTTGTGCTCTTAGTTCGGTCTTACTTCGATCATCCACGCATGATTGTGTTTCTAACGAATCGGGTGTCATACGAGATCATGTTTCATCAAGTATGTTTCCTCCTTGACAAAAAGCTTGTTTAACCGCAACAGTGGAGACCGAAGCTGTTAAAACTTGTTTTGCAATTAAAGAAAGAATTGGAAAAGTATTTGCGTGAGGACTCTACTAATCTAAAATTGGAAAATCAGTATCTGCATAATCATCACCAAACTCAAAAGAAGTGGTTAGATAATTATCAAATTCAGAAAAAGAACTGAATAAATAGAATTGAATTCCCTTATTCTTTTTGTCTTTGTATAAAAAACTTATTGAGCAACACCAAACACCAACTTACCCCCTTTGTGTTGGAAATTGTTTTGAAATATTAGATGAGAAGTAGATGAACTAGAAACTTGAACAAATTCATTATATAATTGCATAATATTTTGTTTAACTTCATGCATTACTACATTTATATTAACATTATCTTCTACTACATTTATATTAACATTATCTTCTACATCAAGATTCAATACTTCATAATAAATAGTCAAATAATCACATAAAACATCCATTCTACATCTAGGATCAAATATAATAGCAACAAGATAAAGGGGTGCTATATTTTTAAAATAAGATAACCATTTTTTTTTCATTGAAAAAATACAATCTTTTAATAAATCATCATTTTGAAATTCTTGGAGTGCATTAACAATATTAATACACAGGTAAAAATAAATGAGATGTGGGATAATAAACCCCACTAAATTTATAGGTAGCATCAGGTAGCATCATTAAAAATTTTTAAAATATCTAAAATTTTTGCACAAATATCCCAATTTTGTGGATATAAATTAATTTCTTCAATATTATTAGTAACAAATGCACAATAATTCTTTGTATGAAAAAGACTCATTTAATAATTTATATGTTGAATTCCAACGAGTTGGAACATCTCTTAGAAAACGTTTTGGTCTTTTATTATTTTCCTTACAAAATTTGGCCCAACTTTTCATCACTTGGTGATGTCCCCATAAATATGAAATAGCTTTTCTAATTGGAGAAATATAAGATTCAAGAATTTTTAAACCATCTTAGAAACATAAATTTAAAATATGTCAAACACATCTTATATGAAAAAATTTTTCACCAATATTTGGTTCACAAATATTTTTAAGTTCAATAATTGATTTAGTGTTAGCAGAAGCATTATCAAATGAAATTATCAAATGAAATTGAAAAAAAATTTTTTTTGTCCAACTTATATTCCATCTAAAATTGGAAAACAATTACTCTATAAAATATTATTTGCAGTATGTTATCATCAAAAACACGAAACCAATAGATTCTTTTTTTGAATTTTCAATCATCATCAATTCAATGAACATGTATATACCATATAAGAATGCAATTGCCAATGACAACTCCAAAACAATCACAAAAATATTGAATACGTACATTTTTGTTTGGATGTTTTGTCTCCAAATGCTTCCCAAAAATGATCCATAGCGCGCCCCGCTTTGTTTAAAATTTATAAGATTTTCCACAATAATTGCAATAATTGCAAATTATATCGTACATTTTCTCACCTTTGAATTTTTTTGTGAAATGAATGGAGAATATGTCGGAACTTTATCTTGCTCTTGTAACAATTTTTGCTCGTAGCTCTTGCTCTTGCTCTTCATCTTCTTAAAATTGCTCATTAAATTCGGATTCTTGAGTTGGAATATCCAAATTTTCATTTGGAAAACCCTCAAAATTACATTGGTCGGGAATCATATCATAGATGTCGTTTGTAGGGATAGATGATTCTCCAATTTTTCCCTTGCCCTTACCCGAATTTGAGTTTCCTCCACTTCACTTGCCATTATAATGAATAATAAGATAAATTTGAAAATTGAATAAAAAAAATTAGAGAGAATAATAACTTATAAAGGAGAGATTGTAGAGTAGAGAAGAATAAATGAAATAATAAATAAAAGTTAGAGTGTAGTAATTAGTAATATTGTAGAGAGAGTAAGTAGAGAGTGTAGTATTTGTAGAGAGAGTAAAGTAGAGAGAGTTGAGATTTTTTTGTAATGAAATTTGTAAAATAAAATGAAGGGTATTTATAATAAATCCAAAAATTCAGTTTTTCAAAAAAATACCCTTGAAACTAGTCGTTATGTAGCCGTTTATGGCTGTTGGGAGGGGTAATTAAGAGATTGTCACAACAAACTTTAAAAAAAAAAAAAAAAAAAAACACCAGATCTGACAGTTACAACAGCTAGAAACCGCGGTTAACCGGCCTGAGAAACGGGCGGTTCCAGTCGGTTCCGACCGGTTTCTCTGGAACCTGCCGGAAAAAAAAAACCAGATCTGACAGTTACAACAGCTAGAACCGCCGGTTAACCGGCCTGAGAACGGGCGGTTCCAGTCCGGTTCCGACCGGTTCTCTGGAACCGCCGGTTCTGGTTCCTAATTTTCTGGAACCGGAACTGAACCGAATTTTTTGGTTCTAGTTTCGGTTCGGCTCAGTTCCGATTCTCAACGGTTCCGGGCCGGTTCGAACCGACGGTTCTGGTTCCCGGAATATGGCCATGCCTAGATGAAGCTCGAGTCTGAGAGATCGAAAGAGGGGGTTATCCGAGAGAGAAATCTGAGATCATTTGATGAAGAAACGGCGCGTTTAACCAGTGGATCAAGTAAACGGTGCGTATCAAAGTGAATTTTATTGGGTTAAATTAGGTCTAATGAACAAAATTAGGGGTGAGCATTCGGCTAATTCGGTTAATTGTTTAACCGAACTTAACCGAAATAATTGTTTAACCAAACTATTTTTAATATTTAACTGCACCAAAGTTCAAGAAAATAGAGAACTAATTAATTGACGGAACTTTTGTGATTAATCGAATTAATCGAAATAACTGTTCACTTAAATAAACAGTCAATTAAAACACAACATATTGAAATAATCATGATAAACGGTCATTAAAAATAAATGTCGTCAACAACAAAAAAAATATAAAATAATCATGATAAACAGTCATTAAAAATGTTTTCAACAATAAAAAAACATAAAATATATTAAGCTTTTAGTAACAATAATCTCAAAATTGTCTACTAGGAAAACTCAATTTTGATGTATATCTTCATTAATCCTACAAAATGATATGTTTTTTTTAATGACAATGATAACCTGAAATCAAACCAGTAAAGAAAGTGTTCCTTACAAACAAAACTAACTATAACAATTTGGTTTAACTTGCTATAAGCATATCATAATTTGAATGGATAAATTAAAAATTAAAATTAATGAATAAACTAATTTAACTAGAATAAGTTCAACTATGATAATAGCTTCAAAAAGCTTCATCTTCTATGCTATGAGTATGTAGTTGTGATGTTACAAAGCAAGTAAATATTGAATTTGGGATTCATTTCAATTTCTTTTATCCCAATAGTTTCAGCTTTCTTCACTAGATAATAAATTCATTAATTTTATATATTGGCAACACAGTGGAACGTAAAATTTTAACTCTTCTTAGAAAGGGCACCATCTTAATTTATTAAATCTATATTTAGCCAAATGTTCAAATTTATTTTTATACTTGTTTAGCATAAAAAAAGCTAAAAAAAATAAAATCAATTAATTGTTTAGCATACCTGTAGTGAGAGCTTTGCAAATTCATTGTAGGTTCTATGGCAATACTTTGTAGATCTTTTAAAAAAAAAGTTAATTCATATTTAAATATATTTAATAATGGGATATGAGAAGAAAGTTAGAAATGAAAATTGAAGAAAATGCGTTACCATCCTCCTAATTTTTCAAGTTCAACCAAACTATTATTCTTCCACCAGAGTAAGACATCGAAGCTATCCTCATCGTCTTCAATTTCTTCATTCAAATATTTATCTACCTCTGACTTGGTAAATTTCCCGCTCATTTTAGTGAATCTAAATTGTTGCATTTTTCCAACCATTTGAGGGTCACTCTCATTTGACTCACTTGCAATAGAAAATTGATCAATTTGTTCGCTTTCACTTTCAGGTGCAAATTTTTTCTTGTATTCATTAAATAAAGTATATAAACAATCTTTTTCACACCTTTTCCCATCTCCACACTTAGTTGTTGATCATACATATCATCAAAAGCAAATTGAACCCATTCTAATTTAAATCTCGGATCAAGAATAGCAGCAATATAAATGAATTTGTTCATCTTTTTTGGACCCCTCAATACTGGTCATATTTTTTTTTTCATTTGACATGCCATGTTGCTCAACTCTGCATTCTTACTACAAATCCACTCATTTAATAGAAGATGAAGTGCATAAATCTCTTGAAAAAAATGTTAAATGTGACATACAAAGATCCTGAGATTTTCAAAGTGAGATGATAGAAATGTTGTAAAAAAGTGATCATTTTCCTAACACTTTCCAATCATCTAGTGAAGGTAGCCCATTAAGCGGATCAGGTGAGCCAAGATCAACTGAATAGTGAGGATCTTGCTCCTCAAACCTCCCAAAGGCTTTCTTAAATTTCTCTATTGTTTCTAACATTAGGTAGGTTGAATTCTACCTAGTATGGACATCTAGGCATAACAATGCTTTGCTTTGAATTTTCTCATGTTCAGCATATTCTTTGAATTTTCTCAATCTAGCTGGAGATTGTCGCACATAACGCACTGCGTCTCTAACCTTTCTAACCGAAACATTAATATCTTTCAATCCATCAACAACAATCAAATTGATAATGTGAGCAATGCATCTCATGTGAAGGTAATCACATTCTAAAAAACTATGATCCTAATTAGTTTTTTTTTTTTTCTTTCATATATTGAATTGCAACATCATTTGAGCTTGCATCGTCAATAGTTATGGTAGTTATCTTATCAATACCCTAGTCTAATAAACATCTTTCAATTTTTCTACCAATATCCCTACCCCTATGACTAGAAATTTGACAAAAACATAAAATCTTCTTATTCAATTTCCAATCATTGTCAATATAATGAGCTGTAATATACATATAACTAATTCTTTGTACTGATGTCCATATGTCTATAGTGAGACAAACGGTTTGGTTTGTACTTTTCAAAATAGATTGCAAATGAGTTTTTTTCATGCAAGTATCTCTTAAAGCAATCACATGAAACATTGAACCTCGATGGAATTCTAAATCTAGGGCAACAAATAGACATAAAAAACTTAAATCTCGACCCCTCTACAAATTTAGAAAGAAGCTCATTAAAAAATAATCATAAATATTAAAGCTTTCCTTATAGCACCTTTGTCAAATTTTCTAGTAGTAAGAGTGCCTCCCTCCCCTGAATTTCCCGCTTTAAAATTAAGTGTTGTTTGTCTAGTTGAAGTCATTTTTTTGCATGCACTTAAATGATATTTAAGTGAAGTGGTGCCAATTTTTTTTTGGATCACGATTCTACTCTTTGCCACAATAGTTGCACTTACCTTTGATATCCTCTTTTGCATCTTTAAATTTGGAGAAATGATCCCATACATCTGATCTAGGCGTTATTGCTTTTCGCTTTCCTTTCTTGCTAAGTGCACTTGTATACTCTATGGGTTGTGATTCATCCATACTGATTGGTGTTTCTTCACACTCATTGGAATCCATCTAAAAAAACACCAAAAGCAAATTGATATTCATAAATTAGAGATATAAATTTGGATAAGAAAAAAAAAATATTACATAATTATTTGAAATTATATAACTATTAACCTGATTGAAAATAATAATTTTATTTGGAACTATATAATTATTTTATTTGGAATTATATACTTAATAGTAATAGCATCCATGTGTAAATCAATTGCAAAAAGTTTTTATCTCCTAAAGTTCATTGGTTAATAGTGAGGTCCTCTCATGGCATAATTAATCCTTGTGTGTTCAATGTTGTAATGATTTCAGTATCTATGTCTTCATCTTATAATTTCAGTAAACACTTTCAATTCATTTCAGTTTTCATTCAATCAACAAAAAAAAAAAAAAAAAAAAAAAAATCTATGTCTTCATCTTATAATTTTCAGTAAAATCACTTTCAATTCATTTCAGTTTCAATTCAATCAACAAAAAAAAAAAAAAAAAAAAAAAAAAAAAAAAAAAGACATGACCAACAAGTGGACCATTACCAAGTGCAATACATGAACATTACTGTGAGTTGAGAGGGAACCAATTTGTGAAATCAGATCATTCACTTGTCTATCTGTATGTATAAAGTTATCTAGTTGAACAATATTGGGAAAATTCTCACATTAATATAAATATACAAATATAAAAAAGTCCATACATATTGTCATATAATAAAAGTAAAAAGCTACTTCACTTCTTTAAATGTTACTCCACATTTTCATTATACAGATATTAATGATGGCTAACTGAAACATCCCGTAATTTTATTTTCAAAACTTTCAAATTTTAATTAAATCAAAAATCTAGATTTTCGATCGTATGGGCTGCAAATACCAAATAATTTTAATCCAAGTTCAAATTTGCAAGTTAAGCCCAAGCCCAAAGCATATTATCGGAACTTCTAATCGAGAATCTTCTAAACTTCTCAAGGATTAATATTGGACATTAAATATTAAATCAATTATTAAAAATATATATGTGTGTGTTTACTATTTAAATTAATTATCCTAACATCAAGTATTATTATTATTATTATTATTATTATTATTATTATTATTACGTAAATTGTTATTATTATTATTATTATTATTATTACGTAAATTGAGCAAATATTCTATAACCTAATTAAACCAATTAAAAAAATAATTAATGAATAAATAAATAAATCAAACTAGTAAATCTAGAAGCTTCTAATAATTGAACCAAACCTTTGGAAATGAATCAAAATCAGTTAAAGAAAATCAAGGAGGAGAGAGAAAACCAACAGCACCTCCTTCTCTCCTGTCCATCGCTGACAACCCCTTACCCCCCTTTCCTTCCCATTTTCTGGCCAAATGGCCTTTGTTTCCGGCGAGTGAAGGCTCTAAACTCTAGAGCTCGACGAGACAAACACATCGGTGGCCACTGTTCATGCAATAAAGGTCAGATCGAGAGAAACCACGAATAAGGAGTTTGATGTTGTGAAGACATATTTTTTCAGCGATTCTCATCGTTACCAGCGAAGACAGCCTTCAAGGAGGCTTTCAATCGACTCCCCATCACTTGACGACTGTTTTCCCTCCTTAAAATCCGGCGTCTAGTCCTGTATTGCAATTTCGCCATGAAAGACGGTGAAGTTAGATGCTGCCAGCCTAACTCCGGCCAAATGGTTTTCATCACATTTTTGGCCTATTGCATTTGCTTCACTACTTTCAGCTTTCTGTGTTGAAGTCGGAGTGCTGATTTCCTTGGAGTCAGAATTGATAGTGGCCATTAAACAGATATTCGCAGTTTCCTCCTGGTCACTTTGACTTTTAAAATTAGAATCGTCTGAGTCACTCCAAGCAGCTACAAATGCTTGCTTTAGCTTTTCTTTCTTTGATTTCTTTTTCAGCTTAGGACCGTTAGGCTTGATATGGCCGGGCTTGTTGCACTCATAACAAACCACTTCAGAATGTTCTTTCTTAGGCAAGTTGCTATTTTTAGGTGAAAAGTTCTTTTCTATTTTTAAGGTGAAAAGTTCTTTTTGATAAACTTTTTTCCTGTGGCCTTTCACACCTTTTTTTATAGAACTTCTTGGAATCTCTTAGCAATAGTGCTAAAACATCACTATCAAAGATCAGAAGAAACTTTCTTCACTAGAAACATGGTGTCTTTCAAAAGCCAGTCCTTTCTTTTTTTCTTATCCTTCTACAGTCAAAGAAGATTTCATCTCTTCTGAAACAAGAGCCTCCTATCCAAATAATCATAAGTTACTGGAGTTTTTTATAGTTCAATTACATTTCAAATTAGAATCCATTTTTTAAGGTAGATCTAAAGGAATTTTCTTAAAACAAAGCTCAATCTTCTAAAATTTCCTAAAATTTCCTTTCCAAGAGTTCTCAAAGGATTAACTATATTTGTGAATCTGGAATTTAGTTCAGCTATAGTCTCTCCCTCTTTCATACTAAACATTTTATATTCTCTCCAAAGGATATTAATTCTGGATTCCTTCATTCGGTCAGTACCCTCATAGGTAACTTTAAGTTTTTCCCAGACTTCTGTTGCAGACTTACATCCAGAAACTTTATTATATTCTGTTGGATCTAATAAACAGTGAAGAATATTAATGGTTTTTGCATTTATAGATATGTCATTCCAATCAGCATCATTATATTCTTCTTCTGTTTTTAGAACCCTTACATTTTCAATAGTTTTCATAGGAATACAAGGACCAGTTATAACATTTCTCCAGCAATTTATATCAATTGATTTTATAAAGTTTTCGAGTAAGAGTAATTAGAACCATTGAACAGAGATGGTTTAGAAACAGATTGACCTTCTAAAGATGTAAGAGGAAGTGAGGCTGCCATGAGATCTTTTCTGGCTGCCATGAGATCTTTTCTCTCAAGCCTTTTAAGCTTCGGTAAGTCAGAGCCAAGAGCTTCTGAATACCATATTTGTGGGTTTCGTTATGTATGGCACAACCCAAAAGAGGGAGGTGAATTAGGTTTTTCTAAAATTTAACTTTCAAAAACAAAAATCAGAATTCTATTATAGCGGAATTAGAAAGCATTTGTGAGAGTTAGTTATCAAGTTTAGAACTTCCTCACAAAGCTTATTGCGAGAGTAGAAAGACTCTGTGAAGAACAATTATTGCATTTATAACTGCTTCACAAAGCTTAAGCATTTTTAGAATAACTCTATGAAGGATAGCTATTGCATTTAGAACTACTTCACAAAGCTTGAGCAAGTTTTGAAAGACTCTGTGAAGAACAACTATTGCGATTAGAACAGCTTCACAAAGCTTGAGCAATTTTAGAAAGACTCTGTGAAGAACAACTATTGCGATTAGAACATCTTCACAAAGCTTAAGCAATTTTAGAAAACTGATTATAATTCATATTGTGAATTTAATTCATATTGTGAATTACCCACTGAATATAGAAAGACAAAGATTAAGAACCTTGTATAACACAATACAGAAATCCAGAAAGTTCTAGTGTTCTTATAAAGATAAAGCTTATTCACGATTAAGAATCAAAACTCATTAACAACTTTGGCATTTCCTAAACAGATGAACAATTGTGTAATAGAAATAATCAAGCAGAGCTTCAGCAAAAAAAGAAGATAAAACACAGAGATTTATAGTGGTTCGGCACTAACGTCGCAACACATCCACTCCCCAAGATGCATCTTTGAATCCTCCACTATGTTAATCTTCTTTTCAAAAAGGGGTAAGACACAAACCACATACAAGAAAATAGATCGACAACCTAGATCTTAAACCTTTATCCCACTAAGATTTTCCAAAGGTTCTAGTCAACCCTCAACCCTTTCTGTTTTTGCCAGAGAACAGAAACTCAAAATCAAAGCATTAGAATCTCACACAAAGGAGAAAGGTCCCAACTTGATAACCTATTACACCATAAGCTTTTCAACCTAAGCATTACCCAAAAGTTTTTCAAATAAGAGTCTTCTACAACAGATTATAACAGAATCTATATAGAACCAGAGAGAGAAATGCAAATATAAGCACAGGAAGAACAAAAAACGAATTTAGAAAACAGATTTAAAGATCAGAACTGTTCTTCAGAAAATGTTATTAATAAATTTTCTTCTCTTAAAAATTTTTTTTGAAGCAAAGAGATGAAAAGAAATAGGGGGATTGAAGAGAGAGCTTAGAGAGATTTAAACTTTGAACAATGGACTCATACTCTTTGCAAAAACCGCATTCTTTTTACAAGAGGAAATGATTTTTTATATGAAAAGATGATATTCTCTTTTGAAGTTAACGTTGAGATTATTGCTTTAATGAGCAATGAAGTTTCTGATGTTTTTTTTTTAAACTATCGAGGCAATGCATGGGTTGCAATTAAAAAGCCTGTCAGAACACATTTAATATTCACACATGCAAGGTTTGGAGATGAAAAGGTTCAGTTTAGAAAACAGTGTAACTTTATATCAAAAACAGCCAACTGTATCAGAAACAGCAGCTGTATTAAATCAGAAACTGCTTTTTAGATCAGAAAATACTTTTTGCAGAATTTCATTTAATAGCTACCAAGAATATAAATTTACTCCAAAAAAATTTTTAGATGGAAAAACGTGAAGAGTAAGATTTTGGCCTACTTCCTCTTAATAAAAAATTTATTCAAAAAAACATTTCTAAAAAATTTTTGAGAGAGATTAAATAGATTTGTGCTTAAATATTCTTTACTCTCTATCCTACAATAATTTCCTAAGACTATTATAATACCAACCAACAGAAAAATATCTTCATTAATCTCATGCGTCTTCAAATAAAAATCTTGGGATGTAGGAACTTATTTCTTCAATTAATTTTTCAACAATAATTTCTGCATTAAAATAATATTAGCACATAAAGAATATTAAATTTATTTGATTAGTATAATCATCAAATCGCCAAGATAAAATTGACCCTTGGAGCCAACACTATTGAAAATGGTTTGATTTTAGTTGTTGATGTGTAACACCCCTTCCCGGTCCACTTCGTAAAACCCGAATGAACCGATCAGATTGCTTACAAACTGGTTGACTGTCATTGGTCTGACATGCTGAAAACATACTGTATATTGAATATCAATAACATGCTGGTACTATTTTACAAAAATAATGTAATTTTATATTTAACAAAAACATGATACTAGTTTACAAAATGAAATGGGGCCCAACTGAGTGCCCGTACATGCCATAAAAGGGTAGACAAACATTACATATTAAAATGAGTAGCTACCCTGAAGACTGAGTCCTTCTACAGCATGAAACTGCAGCAGTTGTAAGCTGACTCTCTACGCGTCAACTCAAATTTGCGAGTTAAACAGAGTTAAACAGGTAACTCGCTGAGCAAATAATGCTCAGTGGATATCTCAATAGATAAAGAAACAATTAAACACATACATATATAGAAAGAACCATGTAAATATATATGGCACATATAAGCTCACACATTATGATACTTTCATGATACCTTGATTATCTTTTGTACTGTTTATAAGACTGTATACTTCATGAAATGTTATGTCAAGATATCTGTTTGGCTCCATAAGGTTATAGTGAAACCGAAGTGATAAGAAAAACTGTCTGAAACTGGATGACTACTGTATGCTTGGCTGCTATGGCCCATATAATCATATCCACTCAACGGCCTGTAGCCGGAGTAACAAACTGTATGAGGCGCGTGCAGATCTGCTATTCCTATGTCGCGGACATAGCCTTATCTACATGGTTTTCTACCTAACCTCACATGGGGCATTTAATGTTGTATAGCAATTAATATAACAACACATCACATTAAATAGTTCATAACTTCATAATTCATTAATGTATATTGATTTTTCACATCATTTGCATTGCTTGAATGTTGTTTTTGCGTACATGTTCTAATGTTGTATTTGATGTTTAAAATGATTGGAGGCATACTTAAGTGAAGCAAAGAAAACAATTGCATTGTCGCGAGCGCGTACAGTGCAAAATGAGAGACAGTGAGTTATCGGGCACAAGTCGCGAGCGCGTAAGTGAAAGTCGCGATCGCGTAGAGTGCCAAATGAGAGTCAGTGAGTTTCAGGTGAAAGTCGCGAGCGCGCACATGGAGGTCGCGATCGCGTAGTGTGCAAGTTGAGAGTCAGTGAGTTCCAAGGCCAAACTCGCGAGCGCGCGATGAAGGTCGCGAGCGCTCACAGCCAAGTACGCGAGCGCGCACTTCACAGTCTCGAGCGCGAGATGTGCCAAATGAGAGTCAGAGAGTTTGCGAGCACAAGTCGCGACAGCGTACTTGAAAGTCGCGAGCGCGAGATGTGCTAAATAAGAGTCAGAGAGTTTCAGGTGAAAGTCGCGAGCGCGTAGGTCAAATTCGCTAGCGCGAGAAGGCAACGCGAACTCATCATGCAATTCGCCCGCGCGCTTCCAGCCTGCACTATCTGTACTCTTTTGGTCATATCTCTCCATATACAACTCCAATTTGGATGATTCAAAAACCCATGTAAAGTAACACATAGAGAAACACAATAACCTCTTTCTATGACACTTTCCTAATTCCTCATTAAATGGGGTCCAAAATCAAGATGGAAGTTACTGGTATAAAATTTCCAGGCCAAAACCTGTTTCCAACATAAACTCAATATCACTTACCATTTATTCAATACTTTCCCCTGTTATTCCCCTGTTTTCTCAACCCATTACAGTCCTCCCACTTCAACATGAAGGCATATTTGTCTTCATAGCACACACACCACACAAAAATCCTCATACAAGCAAAATGAAAAATAACAAGAGAATTCCAAACTTTCACTCAAAAGCTTTGAAGTCCTCTTTTAGCTTCTTTTCTCTACACTCTTAGACCCCTTCACCTATAAATAAAGAATTTTATGAATTCTAAAATAATAGCACCAAAATGATTCAATTAGAACTTCAAAAGGTTTACTTACTTTGGATAAAGAGAATTGAAGTTAAAGGCTTAACTACCATGAAATGAAAGTAAGTGAAGAGGAAAAGGAAGAAAGATGAAGATAAACATGAAAATGGGAAAGTTGAAATGTTATTACGGTACATAGGCCATCAAAAAATAAAGGCTTTTATGGAAAACTCCTAAATGGTACCTCAAATTGTAAAACAGGCTACAACTTAATACCCAAGGCTCAATTCTTTTAAGCAAAATCCACTTCCTCACCGTATATGCTGATCTTTTTCCTTCTCACTCAAACCAAAGTCCACTTATAATCTCATTTCTTACCCCCAACCGGGGTTTTGGTTTCACTCGACTCAACTCAACTACTAACCTCTATGCTAGACTCGACTCGGAGGTTTAGGATGTCCACAATTAGTTGTGCCTTAGGCGAATCCCCACATCGGCTTGCCGCACAAGGGTGAAGTCCTATACATAAAGGGTGGCAACCCTTGAACTAGTGTGACGCGTTTTTGGCTGGCAGCAGTGGAGGTTCCCTGGCCCAGAAACCAAAACGTTGAGGGTTCAGGCCAGGTTTGGCACCAAAGCGGGACAATATCACACTAGGGCTGGGGCTTGTTACAATTTGGGTATCAAGCAAGCCTTGTCCCTCTGGCGGTGGTGAGGCAAAACCTCAGCGAGGGACGCTGAAAGTCCCTAAGGGGGGGTGTATTGTGAACATCAGGTTTGGGCACACACCATTAGGCGAATCCCACATCGGCTACGCACAAGGTGGAAAGTCCTATTAATTAAACGTGGAAGTCCTATACATAAAGGGTGGCAACCTTGAACTAGTGTGACGCGTTTTGGGCTGGCAGAGCGGAGGTTTCCCTGGCCCAGAAACAAAACCATGAGGGTTCAGGCCAGGTTTGGCACCCAAAGCGGACAATATCACATTAGGGCTGGGCTGTTACATGATGTGCTTCATACATGCTTTGCTTATGTGGAATTGGAATAAAGTGGGTCACTGTTGGGTTTGTGAAGGCGGTCTATGATACTATAGGCCATGTATGGGGAGATAGGTGCCCCCGTGTGCATCTGATGAAATATGATATGGAAAACCACAGGGTGGCCTCCTGTTGGTATGGAAAAGAAAAGAGAGTATAAAAATTGAGTTGAAGACATTGGATTGTGGATTCAGTAGCTGTGAGGGGCGGAAATTCCTTTGGATGCCAAAGGGCATATAACCATAGAATTTATTCACATGAATGTGAATTGTGTGAAAGGGTGGTTAGATATTTGTCGACCTTGGTTTTGTTGTTTCTATATCACTTTGGTAGATGAATCGAATCGTGGCATGATCATGATAACGTAGGTATCGGATTACTAAGAATTGATTTCTTTATGGCGAGATTGTGGAGGTGATTGGCGTGGGGGTGAGGAGGGTGTAACTAAGCCTAGTTCACTAATTTTTAGGCCGCTCATTGTCCACTAGAGCTTAAATATTTAATTTCCTCGTTACAAGTTTTTCCAAAGTAATCTCTGTGATTTTTTTGCCACCGCCCCCCCCGACATCTAGAGGTTTTTGCCCCCCCCCCCCCGACATCTAGAGGAAATTTGAAAACGAAACCTTGAGTAATTTTGTTTAGTGTATTAAAGTAAAATTTTAAATTCTTAGATTGTTCCGCAATTACGATAGTTGTGTATAATAAATTTAAAAATTATTGATGTATTACTTATTGAAGTTTCTATTATTTAATATATTGATATGAGCTTAGAAAAATTTGGAAACTGATTTATTATTGAATATGATGATACGGGCCAAGCAATATTATTGAATATGATGATACGGGCCAAGCAAGCCCAAAACTTATAATATGTGAATGTTGATGATATTGTGCCTTAGGGCCATTTCTTTTGAACATAAAATTTATTTAGTATATTTTTGGGCTTACTATGGGCCTTGGTGGCTTTAAGTCTTCCCAAGTCTTAGTGTCGGTCCGGCCTAAGGTAATGGGTCGTGACACTAACTATACAAAATTATAGTATGTCAACAAATTTGAAGCAATGAATGTTCTATAAAAAATGTCCTTTATTATTTCAAATTTTCAGTTTTCAAATATGCTTTGATGATAACTTGACTGTTGCACGAACAAACAAGCAGTTGCAATTTTCATTAGTTTAGAATTTTTATTAATAAACTTAATTTGTTGACAATTTTTATTAATTCTTATTAATAAACTTAATATGCACAAACAAAGAAGCAGTTGCATTGGAAGCATTACCAAAGACTTTTTATTAATAAACTTAATTTTCTCCGAATTATGAATTAAATCAGATACATTGATTGAAGTTAGACTGCTAGAGAATTTCAATTACAGCTCCAATTTCCTAATTTCTTGCAATTTTTATTCTATTTTATCATTTTTATGCAAAATTTTTATTATCAAGGTTTTTATCATTTCTTTAAATGCAAGACTTTTTATTAATAAACTTAATTTTCTCCGAATTATGAATTAAATCAGATACATTGATTGAAGTTAGACTGCTAGAGAATTTCAATTACAGCTCCAATTTCCTAATTTCTTGCAATTTTTATTCTATTTTATCATTTTTATGCAAAATAAAAATCACTCATTGTAAACAACTAATGCAGGTATGAAATCAGATACTTTTTGATGCATTAGTTATAGCTGAATATTTTTAACCTTGATATGAAATCAAGAGGTTTTCTCTTTATTTCTTTTAGCCATGTGATAACTTTTATTTCTTTATTCACGAGATATACCCAACTTCAGTGAGAACAACAAACAACCGAACAAATAATAAAAACAAGCAATTACAAAGAAAATCTCATCTCAAGCAAATTAAAATTCATAAAAAAAAAAGGATCAGATTCATATTTAGGAATTTAGATTTTCAAAAGATGAAGAAAAAATTATAGAAAAATAGTTGAAACTTCAAGTTGGAGTGAGGGTGGCGGAGAAAGGAGAGGTTATGAGTGAGAGTGGCTGAGAGAGAATAGGTTCAACAGAGAGTGTGTAGCGTGTGTTTGCATTAGGTTTCAATAGATTCAGTATTAACTTTCTTTCTTCATAAAACGACGACGTTAAAAGTGTCGGTTAATTTGATTAACTCGGTCAAATTGGTTATTGGCCGAACCTTTAGCCGATAACCGACAATCAAAATTTTTTTGGTCAAAATTTTAACCAAACTTCTCTTCACCGAGCTGAGTTGGCCGAATTGGCCGAACCAATTGCACACCCCTACATAAAACATCCGAATTCTAATAATTTCCTATTATCAAGTTTAAAGATGATATCATCCTAAGATGAAAATTTTTATATATACCTGATGAGGTGTTCAGATTCATATCCGTTTTATGGTGCGCAGTAAATTTGACTAATCTCTGCTTTTCTTTAGAGACAAAGGGAATAGCCGGGAAAAGTTTACATTGTGGAGGATTGGACCCATACTTAAGTCATGGGAATCAACCACGCAACCCTAGAATGAAATTAAGATTAGTACCTAGAATAAAATAATAATAATAATAATAATAGTGGGTTTTATGTATAAATCTTAAATTTACTTAACCCAAAAACTAATTCAACATAAAACTTACCATTAAAATAAACTAAAACATCTTTCTCATTTCTTAATTTTCAAGACACCATATTTCAGTTCTCTTAATTGATTTTAGTACTATAATGAAATACGAAAAAAATTTTCACAAATTATCATTAATAGATTTGTAAATATAATTTGAATATCATCAAAGAATATTTGATAATTTCTTACTAGTAATTGTAGAAGGTATTAAATAAAATTCATAAGCTTGCAATGTAGATTGACGTACTAAATAAAGTGTGACTCCATCTTGATATACTTGGTTTTAATTAGGATTTTGCAAACAAAAGAAAGAGAGAAAAGAAGAAGAGAAGAGAGAGGAAAATCCAACTTTGGTTGATAGAGAATTTTAGAATGAATGTTTATAATGAATTAGAATTGATATTTATCTGATTTATTTGTTAATTTACTTTGACTCTCTACCTAACTAATTCAATTCAATTCCTGCCAAAAGCTTAACAAATTCTAATAGATTGTCAACTAACGACCTTCCATCTTTCTAAAAATCTCAAACTCATCATTTTACTAACTCTTTTCTTCAACGCCCCTACGATCATTGTCCTCAAGCATTAAAGGCTGGAAATGCAGACTAATACTGCTAGCAAACTCCCATATAGCGTAAGTCTAGGGTTGCATAAGGATAAGATGCTTAAATTTTTGGTATGGCAAGAAGTGGTGTAGGAGCAGAAACTGGGACATGTGTAGGTTTCAACAAGGAAACATGGAAGAGGCATATCATAGGAAAGTTTCTAGGTTTGTAATTGATAAGTGTTATTTTTATAGTATTTTTATTGCAATTTTGATTAAAATTTTTATTACTTTTAATTTATTTAAATTAGTTTTTATGTAATATTGATATGTTTTTATTTAAAAGATTCCTTGAAACACAACTCACTTGCTAGGTTTGTAATGTAGACTAAGTGTCTATTTCTAATAGTATTTTTAATGGGCAATTTTGATTAAAATTTTTAAGTTACTTTTAAATTTTTTATTATAAAATTAGTTTTTTATGTAATGATTTGATAATGTTTTATTTAAAAATTCCCTTGAAACTAAAAGATTCCTTGAAACACAACTCACTTGATTTTGAGGAAAAATACAGGGTTTTGCAAGAAAATGATAAAAATGAGGTAAAAATTCATTAAGCACGCCCATGCTACAGTAGCACGCTCGAGCTACAGTGCCCGTGCTGTCATTGCATAAGACTTTCAGAGGCGCGCACGCCCCAGCCCGTGCTACAGTGCACGCCCGTGCCAAGCAAGGAATCCTAAACTTAGTCAAACGTTGCCAACCAACTTCCACCAATTTATGGAGCTAATCTTGGACAACTTTCCTCACATGCAAACCAAGGTCCAATCTATGTACATGGGTAAGTCATGATTGAAGAAAATGGAGACCTAAAAGAGAGCTTTACAACTTAACAAAAGAAGACTTTGATCATTAACCCATGTGAAATCCTCTCTCAAAAAAAGTCTACATAAAGAAGAATAGAGTTCATCTCAAAGGGATCCCACGCGCATCTCACAACACATTATACTCCACTCTACATCTATTCTCCTTCTCTTAGTTTGTATATAGTTTCTCTTTTAGAAGTTAAGTATTCAAGAGTTGTGCAAAGTTTCAAGGAAGCCATCCAAGCAACTTATCACTAGTTCTTATTTCTAAACTCTTAATCTTGTGAGTTGTGCAAATAGTTTTCAAGGGACACGCCATCCAAAGCGAACTTCATCACTAGTTCTTGGAATTTCTAAACTCTTAATCTTCGTTTATTTCTTTCATTTTCACACTTTATTGATTATGGAAATATTTATCAATACTTGTTGAGGTCTTCATTTTAAGGTACTATGTGTAAGGCTAAACCTTTCTATTATACGTAGGGGGTTTGATGTATGCTTAAATTCTCTTTTTCCAATTTATAGCAATTAGATTATTTTCCTTAATTCCAATTTAAAATTTATTAATAGAACTACATGCCTTCTAGGCAGGAAATTTTTTCCCTAGATTAGATTAGTTTCAATTATCACTAATCTGGAAAGAAGGATCTTTTGTAAACATCGTCTCCCTGTCCATGACCCGTTAACGTGCCGCAATGAACCGAAGACCGAGACGGCTAGCAAAAACTGGTTGACTTTATGTCTTGTCAGTGCTGATGTTTGTTTACAAAATAATGTAATTTATATTTAACAAGAAAGACAATGATACTAGTGTCAAAATGAAAATTGGCCCGAACTATGTGCCCTGTACATGCCCATAAAAAAGGGTAGACAAAAAGATAGCGAGCATCCAGAATGAGTAAGCCTTACCGGACTGAAAGAAACTTGAGTCTTCATACACAGAATGAACTGCAGCAGTTGCAAAGCTGACGTCTCTAACGGTCCAATCTCAAACCTTCCGAGTTAAAACAGGTAACTCGCTGACAAATAAAGGCTCAGTGGGAGAATATCTCATCCATATAAAGAAAGCAATAAAGCACATAACATGAGAATAGCAAGAAATGATAAGGCATGGTAAATGGCCATATGGAGTAATTAAACATATAAAGGCACATATAGCATCGTCCTTTCACTTAATAACCTTGTTATCTTTGTCGTACTGTTTATAAGGAATACTGATAGTGATTCATGGAAATGTTATGTCAAGATATCTTGTATGGCTCGCATAAAGGTTAATAGTGAACCGAAGTGATAAAGAAAACTTGTATGAAACCTGGAAGTGAATACTGTAAGCTTGGCTGCTATGGCCCATATCATAATCAATCTCACTCAAGCGGCCTGTAGACCCGGAGTATCAAACTGGTATGGGTGCAGATCTGCGTATCCTAATGTCGCGACATAACCTTATCTAAGTGGTTTTCCTACCTAACCTCAATGGAAGCCTAATGTTTGGTAATGTCCAATAATCATAACACAGACATCAAATATTCCATAGTTGCGCATAAACTTCATAAATTCATCAAGTGTTCTATTGATTTCAATAATCAATTCGTGTATGCTTGCAGTTGTTTTGAAATACATGTATCTAACTGGCTTGTATTTTTGTTATAAAATGATTGGGAGGCAATACAAGTTGAGCAAAGAATCCAATTGCATAAGAAATAAGAGTCCAAAAAGTGCATGAAAACACAAGTTCGCGAGCATGCCGTTGCCTTGTCAAAGTCGGCGAGCGCGTAATGCACACTCTGAAGGTCAAGGTGATGTTTGGATCGGGCCAACAAGTCGCTCGAGCGCGCAGTGCAAATGTCCGAGAGAAGCGCGAGAAGTGCAAAATGAAAGGTCAGTGAGTTTCAGGCACAAAGTCGCCGAGCTCCTTCCATGCAAATCCGCTGCAAGCAGTTGCGTCGCGTTTTCCAGCCTGACAGTCCGTGTACTCTTTTGGTGGTCATATCTCCATCCAATATAACACAGCTCCGATATTGGATTGAGTGTCAAAAACCCCATGTACAAAGCTAACACATAGAAGAAAAATAACTTCTTCTATAACACTCCTCTAATTCGCATCATTAAATAGGATTCAAAGTCAAGATGAAGTTACTTGGTAAAATTTCCAAGCAAAAAAACCTGTTTCGAGCATCAAACTCACTATTTAACTTCATTTATTCCAACTCATCCCCTGTTTTCTCACCGATACCAAGTCCTGCCCACATCAACATAAAGGCAATATTGTTCTCAATTAAGCAACACATCCCCACCTGATCAAATTCTCATGTTATGCAAAAAAATGGTAAAATGAAAAAAGAGGATATCCCAACCTGTACTCAAAAAAGCTTGAGCTATTCTTTAACTCTTTTTTCTAACTAACCTTTTGGAACTGTTCCCTTCTCCCTATACACATTCCAGCAACTTCTTATATACTTAATCTAACAATATACTCAATTAGAGGTTTGAATAATATAAAAAGCTTCAAGAAATTTTCTACCTTACTTTCGTTGGAGAAAATTGAGGTTGCCTAGTAAACTAACCGTATGAAAATGTGGGATGGAGGAAAAGGAAGGAGATGAAGAAGATGAAAGATGAAGGAATGAAAATGGGAAAAGTTGTAAAAATGATTATCACGCCGTAAGAGCCATCAAGAGTATCAAGAAAAATGATGTGAAAACTTACTAAATGTACTATGGGAGTGGTCAATTAGCAAAAGGCGTATACACTTAATACCTGCAAGCTTGATACTTTTAATGCAATCAAATCCCTAAACCCTTATAACTTTGAATCTTTTCTCCTCAATCAAGTAAGTCCAATCTTATACACCACCATATCTCAACCCCAACCGGGTTTGGTTTGGCCCGAACTCAACTCGACTCTATGAAATGACCTGACTCAGTGCTAAAGACTCAGACCTCGGTAGGGGCATGTCAACAATTCCTCTCCCCTCACTAAATACAAAACTTTCGTCCCGAAGTTTACACTGTTTGTGGGAACAATTGCGGAATAGCTGGTTTAGTCGCATGGTGTCTTAGATCCCAAGTTGCTTCTTCCTGTCTTATGAAGTTCCTCCAAAGAACTTTTAAACCCAATGCTGATTTGTCTTGTTGCGCGTAATTCTTTAATTATCATTCTCAGCTAAAGAATCTGAACTGGTCCTTCTTCATAAGTGAACGAGTCGTCGCGCTCGGAAACTTTCAATCTCTTCTCTGATAACACGTTGTGATGGGTCTGACGATACCTCCTAACATTTGATACGTGAGAAGTATCAATTAATGAATTCGCATCTAAGGTTTTTTGAAAGTTAACGCTAGCCCGAGTAGGCTAATGTGGTCCTACCACTTTCAACAATCCTCGTATGGACCCAATGAACCTAAGGGCCTAAGCTTTACCTTCTCGTCCAAACCTTAGGATCTTTTCCAATGGAAACCTCTTCAGAAATACCCTTAATCAACCCGGACCGAGTAACTTCATATCACATTCCTCTTTAAATCAGCATAGAAGACTTCCTGCTCGATCAACTGCGTTCCTTTCACCGGTTTTCTGATGATTTCCAACTTTCTGCCTCTTCTGTTTTCTCTAACCAATCTGACCCAAAATTCACTTCTCTAACTCAACTCCAGTTCTGTCCAACAACACAGGGTGTCCGTAAGCATTGGTTCTAAACCATACAAGCTTCAGTATGGTGCCCATCTTAATGCTTCGTTTGGTAAGCCTGTGTGTTGTAGGCAAAAGTTCCATGAGAGGCTACATAATCTGTCCCAACTGCCGGCCACCTATTCCTATAACACATTTTGAACTTCTCAATGCATAATCTTGCCAGGATTGAAATTACTCACTCTCTGATATTGAAACCATGTGCTGTTGTTGAGGTATGAAATGCCGAGTTGATTAGTAAAATGCATTTCGTCCCTAATGCTTCCTCAGTTTAACTAGCTACCCCAAAATTTCGATGTTAAACCCTTGATCACCGGATGCAGAAGATAAATGAATGTAATGGAAACTCCATGGATAGTCGAATAATTTCCACTCCACCATACAATTTTGCTATTGTCAGAGAAAGTCCATCCGAACTGGTACGAAAGTTGTGCAGGACTTTAGCTTAATGACTGTCCACGATCACCCCATAAGCTATGCATGCAACTGCTGCCCGCTCGTTCTGAGGTAATCCAGTAACAAAAGTCACAATCGGTGAATCTGAATCCCATTCCATGTTGGCACTGGTTATTGGATGAAGTAACCCACTGGCAAGTTGATGTCTGCTTTTACTTGTTGAAGCATGTTTAAACATCGTTGGTTACAACATTTCCTGATAATCTTTCCTACCATGCCCGCCCGACCACCGAGATAGCCTTTCTGTACAAAATCTTGGATTACATCTTGGTACTACCTGGGATGCATTTATATGGATACTGTTATGAGCTCCAATGCAGAATCTTTTGTCTAAGCTCGCCCCTATCATGTGGTACACACACTCTGTCTTCCATAGAATAAAGACTCCACTGTTATTCACAAATCGTGAATTCCCCACGCGATGATCTTGTTTCCTTGTAGCGTTGTTTTACACCCATAGTGCTTGTTTGTGCATCGTTTCTTCTTCTTCCTGCAACTTCCCTGAACCCAAGATGGCTGTAACTTGCATCTGTGCCTTAGAATAAAGCTCCCTGCGTTGCAGCACTCCCAATGCTAAATTCTCATTGCTCTCAAAGCAAAACAATGATTTCCGCGGCTAAGGGCAAATCACTACCGGGACATAAGCTTTGCATGGGATGGTACTTTAATGACATAATTCATAATTAGCCAGAATTGCAAATCCACTTCCGTTGTCTTGAGGATTTTCAAGTCCTTTTTGGTGTCGGTAAAGTACTTTTAAACTCTGATCTGCATACTTATAAAATGGTAACACTTTTTACACCGTACTAGTAGATGAGGCCACGCCGATAATTCTTGATAGTGCTAGAAACAATGGCTGCAATCTAAAATCAAAATTGTAGGTGGTTAGGATAAATTTCGAATTCGATGTGGACTTCAATTGTCCCTGGAGACCATAACCGCCTTAGCCTACTTTTCCGTCTGCATGAGGTACACGAGTACGCTAACACCAATTCATCGAAAGAGAGCAACATCACTCAGTAATAATCTCGTAAGTCTGTGTTTACCTGAACACTCAGGAGTGGGCGCTGACCAAACGGTGCTATAGTGCGTTCAGATCAACTTTTCTAAAAGTGTCAAAAACCTGCTGAACATCTATTAATCACCCATTGAAATACCTAACTGCTTATCTCAATAAATCGTTGTTAAAGGTTGATGCAATGATGGAGAATCCTTTAACGAACCTTCTGTAATAGCCCGGCAAATACCAGAAAACTTCGTAACTTCATGTGACATTTCTGGTGGTACCTCCAATCAAACAATAGCTTCAAATCTACTTATGAGGACTCCACTTCTGATACCCCTCCGATGATCATCCACAGCAAGCCGACATGCTCCCTAAGGAAAGAAACTTCCTGCCAGCCAAAAAACTCACACTGTAGCTGAGCTTGGACATATACAACGCTGATTATCCCCTCAAGTGTCTGAAGTACAGATCCTGCAAAATTTGTTTTATCATGGTCAAGATCGTAGGCCCTGTCATCTGGAGTAGACCCAAAATGTCCATCCTATGAAACACACAACCAGACAAACTCGATCCAGGAATATGAATGACAACAACTGCGGTTCATGGAGATCGCGATGAAAACCGCTGTAGCACCTTGTAGAAGACAATGGCATTAACTAACAAATTCATAAGATGACCGAATCGATGTACGGGTCCTGAAATGCAGGTCGTTAGAGATATCTTCTCACCCTTTATATAGTCCAGCAAGCTGCAAATGGTAGTGCGCTCGATGGACCTGAAGGATCGACGATCTTATGAAAAACCGCGAATACTTCACCTTTTAGGCGTGATGCAAACAAGATCATTCCGATTTCCGAGCAAATGTATTACTTAGTGCTTGATTGTGGAAGTGTCTTGGTTCAGGTTTTGTCTATAGTCAATGCACAAATCTACAATGTCGACTTCCATTCTGTTTCTTCTTTATACAAATAAATAAACCGGTTGCTCGCCCGAAGTCAAGGTGATGACAACTTGGGGTCGTGTATACAAGGCCTTGATATCCCAATAACTCCCTAGTATGTTGAATATCTTTAACTCCTTTTAGCTCCTGCTGGTGCCGATCATTGACCTCATGTAGCTAAGGTGCCAAATTGGATACTCGGGGGTGCCGGCTGCGCTTTAGGCCAGGGACGATGAACATACTACGGTAAAACTCCCACTTCCCCTCCCTGGTGGGTAAGCCCTAGGTAAACATCTCTGGAAATCGACATGCTGGATAATACAACACACAGACCAGTGACAAGAGTTTTCTAGCTCACTGTTTCGGTATATGTGAAGTAAATGTCTGGCACTTTCTCTAACGCTGACCTATTTCTGTCTCCTGCCTTAGTAATCATCATGCCTAAGGGAATCGTCTTCTTCACAACCCCTATTCTGGAAATTAATCCGTCCTTGCTGCCATGGGCTGATATCACATAACCCAGAAAATCTCACGTCCGCTTCCGCAGCGATACTGTAAATCCTTCTCTCCCCCTGGCTGAGTTGTATATAATGGGTCACCCTT
Source organism: Jatropha curcas (assembly GCF_014843425.1). The sequence goes on along the minus strand of NW_023590789.1, from coordinate 7,954,867 downwards.
TCTTTGCACACAAATCAACTAATAGGCGCCTGATGTCCGGATAGCCAAGTACCACTACCCCAGAATAACATCAAAATTGCTCTAGAATAGGCACACTCCATTAGATCTCCTGTAAAGCACTCTTTCCCAGAATAACAATCGGACACTCCCTTGCGACCAACTGTATGGAGCTTTGTACTACATCTCCTAGTATGGACTTAGTAACTAAACATACCCTGACCACATTTATGCAACTTCTTAACCCTTTTAAACTCCAGAGGTTTAGTAACACTAATAGTAAGCTAGAATTGAGAGATGAGCCAAGGATCAAATATACAGCCCATAATCTGTATGAAATCACATAAGGAAATCTCACCACTTATTAAGAAGCATCTGGAGCTTCTCTCATCTTCCCACCTGGTATCGCACATCGCATGGCTAGATCCTGGCTTGGGACCTCCTTTTATCAGGTTTTGTCCAACAGCTCCTGACTGGCTGGTCTCTGCCCGCTCAGCTGAGCTCTCCACC
>NW_023590789.1:7934889-7953860 GCF_014843425.1 Jatropha curcas | reverse complement strand
AAAAGAGAGAGATAAGAGTAATTAGAACCATTGAACAAAGGAGGTCTAGAATAGATTGACCTTCTAAACGAAGTAAAGAGGAATGGGGTTGCTATATGGGATCTTATCTCCTTAAGCGGTTAAGCTTCGTAAGTTCAAGAGCCAAAGCTCGATACCAAGATTGTGGGTCCCATATATGAATGGCACAACCCAAAGAGGGGGGGTGAATTGGGTTTTCCTAAAAAATATTTTAGAAATTTTAAAATATAGAAATTCTAAAGTGCAAGCGGAAAAATAGAACTCCGTGAGAAAGATTATGGATTAGAACTCCTCACAATGTTTCTATTCCATAAAAGATAGAAAGACTATGTGAACGTACAGCTATTAATTAAGAAACTGCATTCACAATGTATTATTCAATATAGAACATTCTTTATGACGGAATAGCTATTATTATTAGACTTCCTCATAAAGAGAAATCATAATAAGACTGTGTGAGAGACAGTATTGAAATTAGAACGCTTTACAACTGTCTTATTCAGTATCAGAACTGCTTTATGATGGAAAGCTATTGTATATTAGAACTTTCTCATAAAATTTAGAAAAATTAATTAGAAACCCAAGTTAAGTGAATATACTGTGAATAGAAGAACAAGTTAGAACTTGGTATATTTCACTTATCAAAAATTCCATGAGGTTCTAATATTCAAGAGAAGAAAGACTTATTCCCAGTTTTTAGAACATCTGAATCATTGACAGACTTTAGCATTTCTAAAATATAAACAGAAAGTGGTAAATAAGCAGTATCAGAGCAAAACTTCAGAATTAAAAAGATCAACACCAGTGATTTATATGTGGTTCGACCACTAAACCTCCGCTCTACATCCTCCCCAAGAATCATCTTGAGAATCCTAACTATGTTATCTTCTTTCAAGGGTAAGAACAAAACCATACAGTACAAGGCAATAGATCAACACCTAAATCTACCCTTTTATCCCAATAGATTTTCTAAAATGGTTCTAGTTAACCTCAACCCTTTCTGTTTTTGGCAGAGTACAAAGAAACTCAATTCAAGACTTAGAATCTCTGCTCACGGAGAAGGTTTGCTGTGGTAACCTCTTTTCACAATAGCTTCTAACCTATGCTATTACACATTGTTTTATCAAATAAAAACCTGTCTACTATAAGATTATAGAAATGCTAAATAGACAGAAAAGAAATGCACATATAAGCACAGGAAAAACAGTTTATCAGATTAGAAAATTGTTTAGAACACAGAACCGTTTTTCAAAAGTAGTTAATCAAAATTCTTTTCTCTTTAGAGATGAAAACATGAAATGTTAAAGATGGAAAAGAAAAATGGGGGTAGAGAGTAAGTTTTGAGAGATAAAGGATTGTGATCAATATGGTGAATAACTCTTAAAACGAAAATTCTTCTTCCATTTAGCTCAAAAGCCGTGAAAAGCTCCTTTGTTATATGAGAGATATGTGACTCTCTGCTTTTGGAAAGAGGATATTTATTTTGAATCAGAATATTTGCTTTCCTTATTTAGAAGATACAAAAATCTTTAGTTACCAAAATTATTTTTTATCGTTTGGTAAGGAATAATAGAAAACGATCTTTCTTTCCTTAAACATAAAATATTGTTCGAAAGCAGAACTTGGAAATACTTTTCGCAAAAGATACTACTTACTAAAAACGAAAAGATACAATCTTTCTTCGTTTAGGTAAGAGAAATTTAAGTTTTTAGATCTTCAAAGTAATTTCAGAAAAAGAAAGTGTATGATTTAATACCAAAACGCTAGAGACATAATCTCTTTAATTTTAGGTTAATTGAATCAATTTTGACTTTAAAGAAATATTTTTTCAAAAACAAGTAAAAGATTATTTTTGAAGAATCTAATTCTCGAAAAATATTTTTGATGAGAAGAGAAAAATTAGTTTATGTGCTATAGATGAATTTTCTCTCTATCCACAATGTATTCTCTAAAAATAACCTAACCACTAGGACCTTCGGATATTTCACAACACAGTGAAATATTTTTTTGTAGGATTGCTTGATCGTTTTTTCTTTCCATAAGAATTTTGCATAAAAATAATATTAGCACAAATATATAATTTAAATTTATTGTTTTGTTTTTTAAATCATCATAAGTCTGAGATTTAGAATTTAACTCTTGAGCCAACACTCTCCTCTCTAGCGAATCGAGGATCTTAGATTCTTTGGTTCTATTCTTTTCTTAGTTTTCTTTCTTTTAAGAACTTCGAAGCATTCAAGTTTTGTGTAAAGAATCAAAAAAAAGTCCGTCCCACGCTAATTCGTACTAGTTTTTATCTCTAAACTCTTAAATCTTTTTTCTAATTTTCATTATTCAATATTGAGTATCGAATTATTTTCAAGTTTAATTGAGTTTTATTTAGGTTGCTATGCCGACTAAACTCGTATAATAGGATTCCGTGTTAGCTTAAATTTCTATTCCAATTTATAATATTAGATTTGCTTTTCCCTTGTTTAGTATAATTTTTTATTAATGAACTATGCTTTCAGGCAGAGTTTCCTCCCTGAATTAATCTATTTCATTAATCACTACCCAGAGAAGGTTTTTGATAATGAAGAAGGTAATAATAAATTTCATGGGAAGAAGAACTGAATGCGGAAGCTATATGGTTTGACTCAGGTGTTTTTCATAAGTTAACGATCTTTAGTTATGAAAATCTATAAACAAACCATAAAACTTAATGATTTAATTCATGTTGGATTGTGCTGTTGGAAGATAGGTAATTAGACGGGGTTTAAACTAGATAACAATACATCAGGAGAGCTTGTATGATTTAGGATTTAATTCTCCTTCTTGAAAAATTAAATTGATTATCCAAAAACTAATAAAATAAATTGGATAATATTAAGCGAAGTTCAAAATCTCTAGTAGTTTTTAATCATTGACTTTTCATCAAATTGTCTTGCTAAGATTTCTTTTTAATTCTCTTTTATTTCTTTTAATTTAATTTCTTAAAATAATTCCTTTATTGTTCTATTAATAATAGTAGTTTAACATAATTTTTGGTACTTGGTATACAATCCTCATGGACGATGCCTAACCACTCTTTTATTACTTGTTTTGCAAATTTCGTGCACCTTGCGAATTACTTTTTTTCACCATTCAAAAGTATTGTCCCATAGTAAAATGATGTTACTAGTAACATAGCTAAGACATTTAATGGTTTAACATAATGAAAAGCAAGTAGGATACCTTTATTCCTCAATGCTAAAGGGAAATTAGAACTATAATTGATGGAAAGAAACCTTCTACATAAGATGAGAGCTGAGAAATGGAATGATGAGGTTTGCCAAGAATTAGAAAGAACGAATTGAAAGGCCATACTGGGTACTTCATGTTGAACTGCCAAGACCATCCAATGGGGATAAGTTTCAGGTCAAAGTTTCTGAATATGCATGTTGTGTTATTGGATGATAGAAGAATGCTCAATGTAGAGTGTGATATTTGTCAGAAGTTCCCTATTGTCATGCTATTTCATAGTATCCACTACATGGAGACATGACAGATGGACTGTGTAACATGAGTCATTTAAAGAAGAGAATTATTTTAAAGCTTACTAGGTATGACTCACACCATTGGGAATGGTCATTGACACAATGGCTAGCAAGTTCTTTGGAAGCTCCAATATGACCATCTGACTATGTGAAGAACCAAGAAGACAAAATGTGAAGAGAAGAAGAATTAAGAATGAGGAACCAAAAGGGAAGAAGAACCAATATAAACAAGAAAGGAGTAGTAATACAATGCTAGCACTGTTGGGATTATGAAATAATAAGAAGAAAGTGTCGAAGAAAGGATTAGCCCCTCATCCTATGAAATAAGAGAATGTATTATAGCTTCAATTTATTTATGCTTTTGAAACAACTTATTAATGGAATTTCGGGCTTTTTTCTCAGAAGGTGTTCTGAAAAAAACTAATTTCCTTAATGGTGTTCTGCAGAAAATATTTAACCAAAATAGTGGTTGTGTTGACATTCAAAGGCTATTGTTCCAATCAATAGGTGTAAGAAAATTCATTGTGACACTTATCTATAATAAACTAATAAATTTTAATTTATTTAAAAACGTTGGTCCAGTAGCTTTACAGAATAATAGTTCTCGTCTCCTCTCTCCTTAGTGAAATGTTACACTATAAAGTGAAACAATGTCAACAATGTTAGGGATATAATTTCCTTGGTCGAGATTAAATCATGCAAATGCAAAGTTTCAATTGTTACAAGTGTAAACAATTTAATGGGTGGATTCCCGCGACCAGAAAAAATATTTCTATTGTGTCATTGTTAGTGTAACAATATGAAAAGATGTTTATAGGAAAGGTTAAAATATTCTATGTGGGTAAGAGGTATAGAGAAGTGTAAATAATGAAAAGAATGAATGTGTAAGAGAGTGTAAGAAGTGAAAGAAAGAAATGTGTAGTAAAGTGTCGGAGAATATTTACCTATCTCCACGTTAGAAAGCCGTGGAAGCTTTATGGGTAGTTATATGTGTATATAAATGGAAAAATTTTGCTTCTCTCATTTACTACACAGGCGAGTGCTTCTCCTTCTTCCTTGGTAATGTTAATTTTTTTTTTGTTTTTTTTTGTTAATAATATTTTGTTACATATTTGTTAATTGAGTAAAATATTTTGTTTTATGTTTGATATGATTTTTTTTCTTATATACTTGTATTATTTGGGTTTTGTTTTAGGTCAAAATTAAAAGCAAAAGTGAATCTTCTTTTTTGAAGGTAAGGTACCTGTATTTATATGTAAATTCAATTTTAATTTAATTGTTATTTTTGTTTTTTTTCGCAAATTAATTACCCATATGCAGTGAACTATTATTTTATAAAAAAAAAGTGGAAAATATGACTTTAATGAATAGTAAAATTATTATTTTAATTTTTTGGAGGATTTTGTATAATTTAAAAAAAAGTGTAAAAGGAGGTGTAAAAAGGAGGTTGTTATTTATTTTTTTTTCGAAATTAATTACCCATCAGAATCTTTTAAAAAGACAATTCATAATATTTTGAGGTGACGATAAAGGTGAGATAACTGGAAAAATGAATCTGTGAATAATTATTTATATGATTTAATATTACTTTAATATGACGTAGAAGTTAAATAACTTCATCTTCCTCAATTTGCTGTAATGCTTGATAGAGTTTAAAAAATACATTTTAATATGATTTGTTTTGATTATTTCACCATTTATTGTTGCTGTAATCTTACTTTGTTAAATATGATTGTTAAAACGGTGTGATGCTTTGTTGTAATCATTATAACTTTGCTAAATGCAATGTACAAAAAAAATCATTAATAACTTTTGACTTTGTTTATTTTTTTATATAAAATAGTAATGTGGCAATAATTATTTGAATATAACAAGAGTTTTTAATAATAATATTTTTTTGCTAAAATACTTAAGATAAATAAGAAAAATATAGGTCTGTAATATTGAGTATAAATTTGTATAGATGGGTAGATGTTACAACTATACTCAACCCAAAAGTATTTAGAGGAGAATATGCAAAGCAGAAAGTCAAAAGAAATGTTTAAAGAAAATATATGCACTTAGAGTAATCAGAAATTCAGAAATTTACAAGAACACATGATCAGCGTTAGCGGACATATTTCAAAAAGATAATGAATACCGGCTTATAAATATTAACGAGGGCAGAGAAAGTTGAATGTCATGACTATAACAATCCTTTGGTGGTATTTTCAACTTGCAATAATATTTGGAATCAAGACTATGTGAAAAATATATGATAGTTTGTATTTAGTTTTCTCCTATGAGTTCGCACAAAAGATCATACCAATGAACCGTGTAAAAAGTTTCTAACACTTACTAGTGTCGCCAAAATCATTTGTCTATATAACGTTGAGAATGCAAGGTGGGTGCTGATAATGACCCAAATATAGATTTTGTGGATGTTTGTAATAATGTAATTATTAGTTATGGTAAAAAATTATACAAAATTTAATAGTTTAAGTATCTCTATTTTAAGTAATTTATTTTCATAACGTTTGATTTCACATAGAATTATGAATTTTAATTAAACTTATTACTGCCGTTATTCTTTTTATAATAGAGAAGCTTTTTTCATTTGGGTGTTTCCTTTATATAGAGAACTTTGTTACTCAAAATAGGAAATTTTTGGGAAAGGATGCCAGATGAAAAAAAAAACTAAGTGCTTATTTTAGCTTAGTAATTCCGCAATTGCAAATTGTGCTTTGAATGAGGAAAGTGGCAAACAGAAAAAGAAAGACATTTTAATACATTTAAGTTTTCCAAAGTTAAAAGGATGACTATTTTTCAATGTGAATTTTTAAAAGTGTGTGCTTGAAACTGAGGATGTGAGCAAAACATGAGTGCGAATTTGTCAAATTATTTAAAAATATGGCCATTGGATGATGCACTATATTTTGAACCTCTTTTATATCGAGTATTACAACTTGTAAATATGTAACATGAATTTCATTAATTCTGAATTATTTAATGTAATTTTATAATGTAATTGAGTTGCGGATGACAATATTTGTGCTCATATCTGAATAAGCTTGTACAAAGTGGAAAGAAAAATCTAGTTGTACCCTATTGGGATTTCCCCCTTTAGCCGAAAAATATTTTGAGTTGTACCTATTTCTAAAGAGGCATCACTTGCAAACTGCTCATCTTTACAACCTCCCTAAAACCCATTTGTTTTTCATGCGCAAAAGGAAAAAAAGAGTGAATCAAAAAATACAGAATTGTGTCATGCGACGTCCTTAATGGGATTTTTATTGGCAAACTCAAAAAAAAGCATAGTGGTTACAGAATTCTTTAACATGATCTGGTATATTTTTTTCTTTTTTTGTTTCTTCTTTTCTCATTTCCGTGCAAACAGACATTTTTGGGTTATGACTTCATTTCACGAACTAACCACAATGCTTTCTTCCGGCATCACGTAAGGACTTCAAGTCTGGCAAATCGAAAGTTGTGTGCATATCATGAGAAATGTGGTGGGCGAATTTGTTGGAACTTATTGAGAATCAATGAAAATGGATTATTCATTGATAGAAGAATATTGTTCTAAACTCTTTCTTTGCCATTTAGTTTGAAAAAAGCTATGAATGCAATTACATGTTCACGTTCTGTTCCCAATTCCATATGGTGCATAATTGTAGAAAGTTGAGGAGACAATGAGAGTATCAAAATTTTGGCTCCACATTTTCGTCATATTTGCGTTGCATATAACTGAAATTGCTTAAGAACTTTAGAAAATGAAGGAAATTCCAAAAAAATTTCAAAACATGGATTTTTAAATTTGGCGAATGTTTGAAAATGGAGAAATTAACTCTATTATCTCAGAATTCCATTCAATTTCAACTCCAAATCCCCTCCAATTTGGCTAAAAATCCTGTAATTAATGCTACTTTGAAAGTCTACCCATATAGTTGTCTATCTATCAAATAAAGAGCCCATTTAATACTGTTTGCGGGTAAAATAGATATAATTTGAAAAAAAAATATTCCAGTTTTAACTGCCAATTCTTAATCCCTATGCAAATTCAGTTATCTCCATATAAAGAGAACAGAGGGAGTACTATTGTTTATCAATTTTAAAAATATAATTATTCTAAATGAAAATATGTTTAACTATTTTTTCGGGCCAAATGAATCACTTTTGCATAGTAATATCGTACAGCCGAGAAAAAACCTGCTTAAGGTATTACCCAGTTCTTTAGCTTTGCAAGTATTTGTTAAATAGATGTTGATTTTATTTCTGATTAAATTGATATCAATGATATGGGGGCTTGTTATTACAGATTAATATAAACATTTTAAAATAATAAATGTATGAATTGCTTAAATTAATGAAGGATGAAGACTGAAATAAATATCAGAAGAAAGTTGGACTCCTAAATTGTAACTTTGATAAAATTTTATGTTGAATCGGGAAACCTTTTTCATCCAATAGTAGAACAATACCTGATGGCACGAACATCTAAAATGAAGACAAGCAAGGAGTTATGACAATCGATAAATATCGTTTAATCTAAGATCAGACGACGTGGTTTAGGTTAGGAAAGAGAATTCACAAATGTTAAAATTTATTCATGGATGAATGCAAATCCAAAGCAGACCATTATTTTAATGGACCTCATAGCACGTTAAGGCAATCTTTTGGCCCATGTACAATATCTGATGAAGACAGAATGGTGATAGATTATTGGAAATTAAGATGTAACTAGAAGCATATTGGTTCTATACCTATGAGATAATCTATTCCCCAGAAAGTTCATTATTTGCTCTATTACCCCCCCGATCTCAAGAGCAAGAATTACAAGAGTGAAAGAACAACTTGAAAGTTGAAACAAATATATGCAAAACGACTTGATGAAATATCATTAAACAAAGTCTTTGGTCGGCGGTTTAACATAAGAAGTGAAGAAGTGGATATTTCCAGATTTTTCATCTGATAAGTAGTGGATGATGAATTCCAAAAGTATTGTGCCTTAATTGCTTGCTAGTTTGTTGGTTAGGTAAAACTGAGATTAAAATGCTTAATTATTGTAACATATTAGGTGTACGGTGCATATCTATTACATAATAATAACTATTATTATTACCTTAAAAGAATAATCGATTTATTTTCATTATTATTTGAATTTATATTAAGTTAATTCCATTCTGTATTTTATTGATTATAATTACCCTGTTGATTCTGTTTCAGCTTGGGCACAAGAATAAGGCATCCTGGACACCATAAAAGAGATTATATTAGTCCTGGACCGTAAGATACTAAGTTTGTTGCATTCAAACAACGTTGTTCATAGATCTGATGCTATATGGTTGGGGAGTATGCTGATCTACCAGTTTTATGAATGCATGACATTTCTGGGCTACTCTACAACCTGCGAATGATTTAGGTGGCGACGCAAATAATTCCATTTTTGTATCTAGTGGGATTTTATGAGTAATCGTGGGCTTGGTTTCTTTCAACTAGACTGCATCTTGATCATTACACCTTGTTTGAGAGATGCGACCAAGAGAGTCACACCTTCATGATGCCTGAGGAGAGTGCACCAATTAACCTCAAGATATTTGTCGTATTACAGGTTTGCCTAAATTTGCCGGTGATGTTGTGATTGGCAATACTCTCCAAGAGTGGGCCAGAAATTGTGTGTGATTGGAATTATTTTGGGAGTGCGACGAGATGTCAATATTAAAGGGGTAATTTTTTTAACTATGTCTTGGCTAAGTAGAGCAATTCAATGAGGTCCTGTCAATGCCAACTTAATCACTTTATAGAGGCATGCACGAGCATATATCATGAGACTGATAGGTGGATGCCTTATTAAGTATAAGACTTTAAAACCAGAGTCTCCCTCGATCTAATTTGCCCTTTACTTGTTTGACTTGACAAGGGTTAGGAAATTTAATGTTGAGTGCGGGCGGTCTTAAGCCTTTTGTGATAGGAGCTATGTTGTGCACTGATCCTGTCCAAGTCTCAGAGTAATTAGTTGTGCCTTATTTATTCTTCAAATTGGGCCTAGAAGAGATTTATGATAATTGGCTCCTTACTATCACTGATCCCTAACCCTCTCGCCTTGATGCTCTGCTGGGTAGTAGGTAATATTAAAATTGAATGAAATTTTATCTAGATGAAAATGCCATATAATATTGCTTTTGTTATTTTAAATGGCAGGTGAGCCAACGCTCGTCAATATAGAAGGTCAACTACCCACATGCTTGTTCAAATTAGATAACAAATTTGAATAGGAATCACATCAGCAGGTAAGATACCTCATTGATTTTCACTATAAGTCCATGCATTGTCCCATTCTTGGAAATAGTAATTGGAAAATTCTATAACTTATTTTTGAATTACAGATAAGATGGGACCCATACTACCTCTGACTGAGGTTTCTTAAGCAGCTCCAGCATATTATCTACAAGGTAGTGTAGTTTGGAGAGCCAAGTACCTCTCTGCTATGTTTTCATATTAATTAAGGTGGAATTACCAAAGAGGGTGGATGCAATCAACTGGGGATGCAGCAGGCAATCCCTAAGTAAGCCCCAACTTCTGATCACGCTTTACCTGATAGAATATGACAGTCCTGAGTATAACTGGCTTGCCAAGCCCATGCCAACTTGGATTGGCCAATTTGCGAGATCACAAGTGAACAGAGTTATTCCTAGCATCAGCCTGCTACACAGCCACTTCACTATCATTTCCATAATTTAAATGGTGGTCTCATCGTGTAGCCAACATTGATTTTTCGCATGCTTGGAGCTGCCTTAGAAGCAGTTGTAAGTATGCAAATATATATAAGTTTATGTTGGTAGAAGTTACATGATGAGTAAAATAATTTGATAATGATAAGTTGTTGGAATTTAATTTTTATATATCTACTCTCAGGAAGGATGGCTTTATGAGGATGCCCGTATCTAGACTTATGGCACCACCTCTCGCAGATATTGCTCTATACTAGCTTAGGAAACGCGAATTACCACAATGCCCAACCCATAAGCAGCACCTCCTGCTTCGATAATAGGTATATGCAGGATGACCTGAATGTTTCAAAAACCACAGCCACGACTGCAACGTCAACGTTCAGGGCTGGCACTGGTCACAACCCCTACTCTATAGCATCACCAGAGGAATTGGTCCGCTTTGATCAAGCCAAATCCCCCATACAAGATTGGCAAGAACCCGCATGGGTTTGTCCCGCAGGTGAAATGAGGAAACTTCCGCAATGAGGTCCAAACCTCCATCCTAGGATTTTCCGTTTCCGTTAAGCGAGCACGCTTAACCCTGGAGTTCTTCCAACTCTCCAGCCATTCCACCAAAAAGCGCCTCTAATGATTAGTTTTCCCCTTTTCGAAATATGCTTTGATTCATTCCTGTGTCCCGCATTCCACTACCCTAGCTAGCCTGCCATCCTAGAAGCAAGCCCGCCCTCTTAGGATCGCTTTGCTGGGTCGGGACGTCACAGGCCCACCAGCTTCCGCGTGGTTCATCCTCGAACCATACATCTACTGGAGGAGGTCCGGCTCTGATACCAACTGTCACGCCCCGACTATAATCACCAGAGGAATTGTCCGCTTTGGATTGGATCAGCCAAATCCCCCATTAAAGATGGTGTGGCAAGACCCACACGGTTTCTGCCCCGCAGGCGAAATGAGAAACTTCCCAGGAGGTCACCATCCTAGGATTTCCGTTAAGCGAGCCATGCTTAACCCTGGAGGTTCTTTCCAACTCTCTAGCCCATTCCACCAAAAGGGCACCGTCTAATGATTAGTTTTTCCCCTTTTTGATATATGATGCCGATGCATTCCTGTGTTAGTTTTCCCCTTTTTGATATATGATTCGATGCATTCCTGTGTCCCGCATTCCACTACCCTAGCTAGCCTGCCATCCTAGAAGCTAGCCAGGAGCTTTGCTCTACCCGCCCTCTTATGATCGCTTTGCTAGGTCGGGATGTCACATGCACAATAAAAGGAGGTTCCTATTCTGAATGCAGTTGAATGTGATCGTGTTCCATTACCCAGTTGCATTTCATTCTTTTGCTACATATACCGATGATGCTGGTCAGTCATCATTTGTTGGACAACAAATGGATATAAACCAGAATCAAACAAACACTTTTTCGACCCAGAGTTCATTTGATATGACTGGTATTTCCTTACCAATCCTTCAGGCGATGGGCCATGTGGTCGACACATATGCCTAACATCCCACAGTGGCAGACTCCTATTAATGCTGGGTTTGCACCATTTGCACGCATATCATCTCAGAATCGTCCAAGTACACATGAAGCTCCATTCGCATCAAGTGCATCCGACTTCCTTTTCACATAACATTAGTTTGACTTTGGCCAAATTCAACTAGATCGTGGTATTTTTAAACAATGCGAGAGTAGTTATCATACTACGACACAACAAGATGCTGAATCTTTACAATCGTCTGAATCATAAGATTAGACTCTAGATTTGAAAATCGCCACATCCGATGTGCCAGCTCAAATGAGTCTCCATCAATTGTTGAGCTTGACTCACATGCTCTTGAACAATGTAGACATGGAGTTGGGGGTTGGATCGCACAATTGCGAGACCAAATCAGAGAAGGCGTCCAACTTGCGGTACAGGAGGACATCATCGACTTCATATTTTTTATATATGTGTACCATTATCTGCAGTACTTTGACAATGTTTTATTATATGTAACTAATGGATATTTTTAAATGATGTTTGATGATGATATTTTATTAGGTACCTAAATTCCATATTCTTATTGAACATATATAAAATTAAAATCAAAGTCACATTCCATTACAATAAGATATTAGCAACATAACATATTGGACTCAAAATGACAACTCAAATCTGAGTCACTTGGTGGCTATCCGATCTGAACATGTTTGTTTATTATGACCAAATTTTCCACACTTTGAATAATGGATTCTTGATGTCTACCAAGCTTAGCAACTTTCCAATCCATCTCATTGCGAATTCAAGATGACTTTGGTCTACCTTTGTTCGACATTCGTGACGCATCCGGGATAAGTGGCTTACCATCTGCAACGGGCCAATAGTCAGAATGTTTGAGGGGATGAAACGTGTATTCATAGCATTTTAAAGATTCCTCCAATGTATAATATTTATCCACGAACTATGTATAATCAATGGCTTTTGAGTTGCATGGACCTATTGCATGAGCACAAGGGATCCTAATCTCTTGAAATTTGCCACATGTACATGTCCCATCTTGAAGCTTAATGACTTGCTTTCCTCCTTTCTTTCTGGTACGGATTTCAAATTCCATTATCTGGCTATTAAATGCAATAACGCGATGACCACCTGACATGATTTCATTTTCCTTTAGCATTTCTGCACAATAATGGGTGAACACAAAGTCGTTCTGCTCTTGATGAATGAAATTGGTGCGTCTAATGTCAAAATACTGAACGCACTAATAAAAAATTTTATCCACCACTACTATAATAGGTAGAGCTCTGAAACCTTTAAGCATACCATTCACAGACTCAATTGTGTTAATTGTCATAGAGCCATACCGTTTCCCTCTATCGTGTGAATGCGTCCATTTATCTAGTTCAATCTTATCAGCCCATTTAGCTGTCTCTCGGTGTAATTCAAGAATATTTTTCATCAAGATGAATAACTTCCTCTTTTGATTTTCATGGGCTAGTAATATCAAGACAAATGAAAAAAGAAAATGAATGAGCAGTTAAAAACCTAAGAGTTAAATTAGAAAAATATGTGCAAAACCACCAATTTAATAACTTACCAGCATTTTGCAAAGCTTCTTTCATTTGAGCTGTCTTGAATTTAGTATTATAATTGCTGAGAATAAGGCATATGTAGTAGCGATGATGTGCTGCTGTAGGCAGCCACCAATCTTTTTGCATTGCTTTTTTAATACCAATATTACGGTCCGATGTTACACATGGATTGTCTCGTTTGGTGATAAAAAAATCTTATGCAATCCATAAGCCAATCCCAATTAAAAGCATCTTCCTTCTCAACTATGGCAAATGCAAGTGGAAATATCTGGTTATTCCCGTCGAGTGATGTTGCACACATTAGACAACCAGTATATTTTCCATATAAGAATGTTCCATCTACCATTATAACAGGACGACAATGTTTAAATCCTTCAATTGATTGCTTGAATGCTTAGAACATCTGATCAAAAAAGCGACAATGCGGATCTATGTTATCACTTATATAATGGTCATAGTATTTAATAACAAAAACTGAGATTGACATGAAGAAATGCAGTCGCGTACTAGCGTAATTGTCTATATGATTCATACCATCCCCAAATAGCTTGACAATGGCCATTTATTTTTTACGCCATGTTTTTTGATAAGTGGGCTCATATCCAACCTTATCTTTAATCTCATCCTGTAGAGCTTTAATTTTGATATTCGATTATTCGTCTATCATAGGTAGAATAAAAGCATAAATATATTTAATATCCAAATGCCGACGGTTGTGTATCAATTGACTGTTAGTGCAGGTGTGACCACCATTATACCTTATGATTTTTCATACATTGGACCCATCCATCTTGTTTGCCTGTAATCTCCAATTACATTGATCTGATTGATTTGGACATTTGATGGCATATGTTGTGGGTCTAGTTTCAATCGTACGAAAATGATGATGTCTTCGTAGATGGTACTCTTTAACAACTGCTTGTATTGCATCTTTGGAGGCAAATAACATGCCAACTGAAAATTCTTTTGATGGATCCCAATTTGAAGAACCCAAAGGTTTAACATGAGGATCCATTGTCAACAAACCAAAATCAATTTTCGACAATGGTGGTGGAGGAACAATAGGCAGTATTGGATTTTGAACATGAGTGTTATAGTATTCTTGAAAATTTAGAGAACCGTCATTGTCCACATCATCCTCATCAGTAGCATCCTCATTATACCATAATTCATCCTCCTCATCTTCATCTTCTTCATTGTAATTACCACCATCGTCACCACCATTACCACCACAACCATCAACACCTATATTACCATCATTATCACCATCCTCATCTCTATACCCATTTTCATTTCCATCATCATCCCTATCCCCATCACCATCCCCATTCTTATCCCCATCTCCATTTCCATCGCCATCCCTATCCCAATCCCCATCACCATCCTCATTCTTATCCCCATCTCTATTTCAATCATCATCCCCATCCCCATCCTTATCCTCATTCCTATCCCTATCTCCATTTTCATCACCATCCCCATTTCTATCAACGTAAAATTGAATACACTGTATATTTGCAAACTGACTAATATAATCAAACATTAAAGAAACATCATCACCATTCCACGACTCCATACAGTCAAATCACATATCACTACTTGCTATTATAGGTTATCTAAACATTATTTTAGCTAAAAATTCATTATCTTCCTTCAGTTTGATTGCCTACACAATTTTCATTAGCAACTCTCCGAATCTCAATCTTCTAGAAATTTTAAACATCTTAGATCTACCACCATTATAGTCATATCCAAATCGACTATGAATAATCCTGCCATTCCAGTGAACACTATTATACACTATAAAAAAAGTATATTAGAGGACGTTCAAAATTTTACCCTTAAGTTAAAAAAATTGTCCCCAATACTTTTAAGGACAATTAACATCTTCCCTAGTGAGCGTCCCCTTAACAAGCGTACCCTATTCTATAGGAGATGATTTTTAATAAATCGTCCCTTTTTCGGTGGACGATAATTATCCTCAATTTAAGAGTCGTACATCGTCCCTCTAATTTTAGATAATAATTGTCCTCAAAAGACAATGACATAGAGTACGATAATCGTACCCAAAAATATGGAGAATGTTTATCCCCCAAAATGGGATGTCCATCGTCCCCAAATTGATCACAATAATTGTCCTCTGTTTATCAGACGGAAGTTGTACCTCCTAGATGGGATGTCTGTCAACCCCAAAATTGATCACAATAATTGTCCTCAGTATATAAGACATAAGTTATACTCCCTAGATGGGACGTCCGACGTCTCAAAAATGGATCACAATAATTATCCTCAGTATATGAGACATAAGTTGTACCCCTATATGGGACGTCTATCATCCCTAGAATTGATCACAATAATTGTCCTTAGTATATGAGACATAAGTTGAAGAACTCAGCTTACATAAGTACATTTATATCTCTACATCTAAAGTGATGTTAAAATGCAGCATTCCTGCACAATTATCCACATATTTAGAGATTTAAAAGGTTACAGGCTTAGCCCAAAGTTCAAACATCAAATACCCTAAAATGGTATCTGAGGTGAAACAATAAGGAATGGCTTCGAACAAAAAGTTTTTGTGAACATAAAGTAGCTTTCCGTGTTCAGATTGTAGCTCATATTTAGAGGAAATGCTATACACTAAAAGCTCTAGGCAAAAAGGAGTTCCAGAAGGCAAGGTTTCTCCTATTCTTTGTATAAAGGGGAAACCATACTCTCTCTCTCTATATATAGGTGCTCGTAACCTCCTCCTTGATAATAGCATGTGGGTATCCATGGATGCAGGCATATTAACATTGATGAACCATGTGAAATTCTCATGTCTTCTCTCACTCACTTTTTTCTGAATTCTTATTCTAATATGTGCAAATTGTTGGATTAATTTTTCATCAAGCGCAGCTTTTATGCCTTTAGTTTCTCAAAGGAGCTGCCAAAATCAAAATTTCCACCAGGACCCTTAAATAGCGATATATGCTTTTCCATAACTTCCTAGAAGACCAGCACTAATCTAAAAGGGATGAACAAACCACACAAAGCTAAAGTTTGAGCTAAATTATGCCGGATTACATCTGAGAACATAAAATGATTAAAATAAGATTAAACCAAGTGACATCTACTCTCAAAAATATTTGTTTACTTCAATATTCTATGAGACCTAAACTTCTGCATCTATTTATTCATCTATAAAGCTTTTCCATGTATGATTTTAAAATATGCCGCTACAAATTGTGATGCAGGAGGAATTCAAATAAGGTGTCTGAAGTGCACCTTAATCTCAAATTAGACCACAGTGAAGTTTAAAATGCCATACCTACTGTATGCCTTCCATAAGTGTGAAAAACCTTTCTAATTTGGAGTGTTGCAGAGAAGGAATACAAGAAATATTTCTGGTACTGGTATATCCATGCATTAAATGCAATCTCATTAAACATTAATACAGTTAAATGCCCTTCTTCAATAACATGATATGATGTGATCATTAAATATATATCTAATCACACATTATGCTTGGCATTAAGGGTTTTAACCAAAAGATTCAAATAAGAAATAAGAAGAGATAATCCTATTGATTATCATTGTTTACAATTGGAGTATTCGTCAAGACTGAATGCATATCGAACAATGATCCCTTTAATACCCAACCAAATCATTTTAATAAATATTTTTCCAATGCCTATATATTTTGGAGGGTTTCATAAATAATAAGAGATTGGCACAAAATAACCTAAGATAACATGTTCTTTATAATGATAATTGCAAAATATCACAATATTAGCACTTAAAAACATCATGAAGCAGGATATACATAACACGTGATGTTATAAGTTTAGGAATTTGATCCAATGTCTTCTACAACAATAGGAAATGTAATTATCTTTAAAACAGGCCCCAGTTGCTTGTCTATAATTGACATTGATCTTTGAGTAAAGATTGACACCATCCCTCCAGATTCCATGCTTTTCATTGACATGAAGCGTTATAAACAGATCACCAGCAATGCCCTTAAGAATGAAAGAAATAAAATGAAACCACTTTTCCATAAGATTTACCTATTCATATGATGATATTATGTATTTTCCCCAGCGGATATAGAAGGAGTAGGTAGGGAAACTTTGATGAATTGGATTAGGTGCATTCATTTATTTTTCCACAAAGAAGATCATAGTGTTAACACATAAAGTTCTAGTGATAATCCTCATAGGATAATAATATAGTTCCTTCAATCGCTAATAAGAATAGTAATAATGATAATAACATGCTATAAATGGAGAATGCAATACACAGAAAATTAAAGTTGTGAAAAGTAACAGCAGATCCCCTTGCACTCCAGCACATTCAGCCACCTCAGAAAAGACTAAAGAAAACACGTGATGGGGCTTAACCCCATTGGAACCTCATTAATTATACACCAATTGCTGCTGTGATGCATGATAGAGTTACTATATTTGTAAATATTCTGTTGCTATAATTGTGCACTAGGTTTTGTACCCTAAGTGGACTTGTTTAAATAGTAGGGGATTGTAATCTGAAGGTTACGGGGAAAATACAAACACTTTTAATGCATATTTTCAAACCATTCAAAACCGCCAATATTCCACTTGCTTTTTAACTTTCAATAAAATGGGCAATTGAACCTCATGAATTAGCACAAACTTCTAATGCAATTTAATGCAGCAAATTCTAGTAGTTGGACTATTAGCTCAATGGCCAAGTACCTACCTTGTAGTGCAGGAAGTCAGGGATATAAACCCTGGGCAAGGCAGCAAATCTTTTGCTTCATGTGTTACTAGGTTAGCATTTATCTATGGAATAATCAATATTTTCATCAATAAATGAATTCGGAATAGAAAGAAATCTGTCCAATTGTAATATGACAGGACAAAACTAATTAAGCTCATTTTAATGGTACAATAATCAATATTTTCATCAATAAATGAATTCGGAATAGAAAGAAATCTGTCCAATTGTAATATGACAGGACAAAACTAATTAAGCTCATTTTAATGGTACATAAACGCTTTTGAATATAATAGTGTATCAAGATGAGTGATAATAGTCCAGGGATTTTACAGGTCAACATAAAACTTTAATTGGTTCAGGATACTAAAAGAGAATAGTTAGACCTAGCAATCAGTTGCTAGTGTTTCTGGGCACAAAGTGAGGTTAAAGATTTCATGTTTCAGTTAACAACCATTTTATTGACAGTATACATACAAAACTTAAATGGTTCAATTTAGCTCTCTCAAAAAAACCAGCATAAACAGATATTGCATTTTATAACCCTCAATTTATTTCATTTTTCATCTTTCTTTTTATATTAGACAAACTAAAACAGAAATATCATGACATCCATGACAAGTAAAAAAGACCAAAAGCTAAAACATCATAAATAAAATGAGGAGGGTCTCTCCAAATAGTAGGACAAGCAAAAAAGATAATAACCCTAGCTAAGGCCACCATACTAGCTTGCCTTGCCGACAAATCCACTTGACTTTAAACCGATGACATCCATTGAAAAGAATTTGAGCCTCATGAACAATATTGCCATACTCATTATTTGAGATATTATTAGAAATAATACTTTGCCAAACTTCTCGACAATTCATCTCCAAGTCAACATTAGAAAATTGTTTTTGTTTGAGCCAACTAAGAGGCTCTCGAGC
>NW_023590789.1:7862998-7934389 GCF_014843425.1 Jatropha curcas | reverse complement strand
TCTCAACAATGGCCGAATCAACTTCCAGCTCTTTCATCCAAACTCTCTTAACTGAGCAAGAACTTCAACTCCTGAAAAAGCTTCGAAGAAATATGAGCAAAAAGATCGAACAGTGAAAAAAGAAAGAAAGGAACCAAAGAAAGTAAAAAAAGCCGAAAACTGCGACTTCAAAGAAACAGCAGTAGGGCACGCGACAAAGGTAAATCTTCCTTTCTTCCATATCCTCTCATGCATTCATATCGTGATTGATTGGAAATTCATTTGGTAGAATGAGTTTGATTTCATAGGAACTCTTGAGCTTTCAAGGACGAATGAGGTTTATTTCTCTGAACAGGACTGTGTTATAAAGTTTGGTTAAGAGAGTTCTACGGTTCTCTAAATGAGTGGAACAGAGCGAGTCTCTGTTAAAGTCTTAAGGTGAGACCAAAGCGTTTAATCTTTATGCTGATGGAAAAGATTTTTATGCCAGAATACTGGGTCTAGGGTAACAAAGATTAAGGCATATTCTAGGTAGTGATTATAAAAAGAAGAATTTGAAGAAGATTCTGAAAAGGTTCTGTAGACAACAGGTTACCAATCAGAGTCTCAAAAACCTGACAGATAGTATGAAGATGGTTGTACCAAACGTATTGTTAACATTAACATTTATCCCAAGGAGCCTCACTCACATATGTGAACCAGGTTGAGCTGTGCATAATGTGCCATAGTTTGAGACAGAAACCCCTTTCAAATCTATGTCATAATTATGTTTTGATAAGATGCAGAACAACCCTAAGAAGTTGCCCACGGAATATCTTACCACTAGTGTTGAGTTTCTTATGTTGATTTAAGGAAGTATGGCTCTGAGTGTTTAAAGCTGGCAGTGGGTTCATTAAAATGAAAAGATGAAGGAAGGAGAGAGAGAAGGAGAAAGAAGAGAAGGAGAAAAAGAGAAGGAAAAAGAAAAGAAGAGAAAAAGAAGAAACTTGAAAGAGAAGAAAGTGAAATAGAATGGAAAAGTGAGAAAGAAAAGGAAAGAAAAGAAGAGATTGAGAAAAAAGAAGAGAGAGAAACAAAATAAAAGCAAGGTTAGAAGAAACAGAGGAAGAAGAAAAGAAGGGAACCAGAAGAAGAAGAAGAAAGAAGTAGAAGAGAAAGCAGAAGAAGAAGAAAATAAGTAGAGAAGGAGCGGGAAGAAGAAAAAGAAAGGAAGGAGAAAGAAAAGAGAGTGCGCGAGAAAGAAGCAGAATTAGAAAAGAAGAAGAAACAGAAAAAAAAAGGCAGTCTGAGGAGATGGAAAAGAAAGACAGTTGAGGAATCAGTTATGCTGAGACAGAAAAAGCTAGGCAATAAGCTGATGAAGAGAAATACTGAGTTAAAACAGAGAAAGAATTTGAATGTTATCAGGTCAAAGGAGTGAGAAAGCTATGCTAGAAGGATGAGAGAAGCTTGATAGAAAGCACAACAAGGAACTCGAGTAAGCAAAAAACATTGCAAGACTGTATTGGACAGAACTATTCTCCTCATTGAGGACCTTAGAAAGAATGAATGTGAATGAAAGGAATTGTAGCTACTCGAAAGTTAAAGGCACACCTACATTCCTTACCTCAGAGAAACCAAAGGGGTCAAGCACACTGATGGAAAACATAGACTCATGGAAGAAAAGCCACCATTGCATCCGTCTTCAAAAGGCAAGAAAGTTCTTCTAAAAACTTGCTCCAGCTCAGAATTGGAAGTTCTAAGAACTTAGAACTGATCCCTAAGCCTCTCTAATCAGTCTTTGTGTTTATGAACAATTATTTACTTTATCTTTTAGGTTATATGTTGGAAATTCTGTTCTAAGTTTCTTTTATTTATTCTCTGACCTTTTTCTAAAAACCTTTCTAATGATGACAAAAAGGGGAGAACGCAGATATTTGGTGTTATTTGGTACGCACTTGGGACCAAAGTACTTATATCTTTTATCTTCTAATCTGCATGCTTATTTTTTTTGTGAGCTATATTTTATATATAACGAACTGAGTGTTTTAGAAAACTTAGTTCTTATTCTAACACTATTTCTGCAGGTTGGACATAAAGATTTTTAGTGTTCTATTTCTAATATCAGTTTCCATTCTATTCTTTTGCTCTGACCATATGCTCTGATTATTAGAACTAGAATATCCTGTCTATCCTTTCTATTACTAATACTTATGCCTAAATTATTAGGAACTTAGTATACCTTGCCTATTTTTTTTCTAAAAAAATCAGTTTTATAGAAATGTCTTCCCTATTTCTTAATTTTCACAAAGAGTCTTTATTGCAGGCTATTCAGGGGAGCAAAAACACATTGTTCTAAATTTGCTTCATATTAAAATCTTGGCATGCCTTAGGAAAACTATTATGCATAAAATTTTATTGGAGGAAGCAAAAACATGTTCTTATGTTTCGCTTAAATTTTATTGGGTTTTTGGTCAATCATCCAAAAAGGGGAGCTTGTTGGTCTCAAGGGTCAAAATATTAAATCTCGGGATTTTTGAGTGGTTAAAAAATAAATTAAATTTAAATTATTATTATTCTGTGCTAATTATTATATATGCAGGAATTCTAATGGAAAGAAAAAAACGAACAAGAGAGGAGAAGTCCTTACATTGTTGTGTGGATATGTCCGAAAGACCCTAGTGGTTAGGTTTTTTAGGATTACATTGTAGGATAGAGAAAAAATTCAATCTATTTTTAAGCACCATTAAACTATTTTTCTCTTATCAAAAATATTTCGGAAATTAGATTCTTCAAAATAATTTTCTTTCGTAAAAAATTTTGTTTTTCGAAAAAATATCTTTAAAGGAAATCAAATGATTTAATTACTTAAAACTAAGAGATTTTATCTCGAAACGATTCTGGTAATAAAATCATACATTATTCTTTTGTCGAAAATTCCCTTTGAAGATCTAAAGGATTTTTATTTTATTCTCTTACCTTAAAACGAAAGAAAGGATTATATCTAATTTCGTTTTTAGTAAGTATCTCTTCGAAAAAATATTTTCTCAAATAAATTGCTTTTAAAATCTTTTTGTTTAAGGAGGAAAGACGTTTTCTATTTCTCTTACAAAAAATAAAATAAACTTTGGTAACTAAGATTTTCTATATTCTAAATAAGGAAAGAAAGAACTATTACGGATTTCAAAATGACAATATCCTCTTTCCAAAAGCGAGAGCTACATATTTCTCTATAAATAGGAGCTTCCACGTTTTGACAACTATGAGGAAGAAAGAGTTTTTGTTTTAAGAGCTTTTCGCCTATATGATCACATCCTTTTATCTCTCAAAACTTTACTCTCTAGCCCCATTTTTCTTTTTATCTTTATACTCCACGTTATTTATCTTTAAAAGAAAAGAATTTTGATTAACACTTTTGAAAAACGTTCTTAACACATTTTCTAACTGATAAACTGCTTTTTCTGTGCTTATATGTGCATTCTTTTGTCTATTTAGATTTGTAATCTATAGTAGACAGCTTTATTTGATAAACTTGTGTGATAGCTTAGGTTAGAATGTATTACTGAAAGAGTTGATAAGACCTTCTCTTGGTTTGAGTTAAATAATGTCTTGAATTGATTTTCTGTAGCTCTGCCAACAAACAGAAAAGGGTTGAGGTTAACTAGAACCCTTTGGAAAATCAGCTGGGTAAAGGGGTAGATCTAGGTGTTGATTCTATTCTTGTACTGGTGGTTGTCGCTTACCCTCGAAAGAATAACATAGTGAGATCTCAAGATGAGTCTTGGGGAGGGATGTAGGCGAGTTAGTCCAAACCACTATAAATCACTGTGTTGATCTTTTTGATTTCTGAAGTTCGTTGATACTTGCTTTACTTACTCTCTTGTTTATATTTAAGAAATTGCTAAATTGTTAATGGTTTGATGCTCAAAACGGAATAAGTCTTATCTTTTCTGAACATTAGAACTCTGGAATTCTTAAGTGAAAATATACCAAGTTCGAAGTAGTCTTCTATTTACCAGTATATTTCACTACTTGGGGTTCTAATCTGTTTTCTAAACCTGGTTAAGGCTCGTGAAAAAGTTCTAATTTTCAAATAACGTCTGCACACATCTTATATTATTTTCTAAACTTTATGAGGAAGTCTGTAATTCTATAGCTTTTCGTCAATAAAAAAAAGTTTAATATTGCAAAACATATGAAGCAGCTAATTAATAGCTGCACTTGCATAGTCTTTCTATTTCTTATAAATAGAAACATTGTGAGAAATTCCCCAAGCGTTCCTACATCTTGTATATTAATTACAAATTCTATTCCTCATAAGTTCTAATTTTCCGTGCACGTTAGAATTTGATATTCATTTTTTAAATTCTAAAATTATTTAGAAAACCCAATTCCACCCCTCTCCTTGGGTTTTGTGCCATACACATATGGGACCACATAAAGCCCAATAGCCTTATGTTCTATCTCAAACGGAAAGGTGACACACTTACCAAATACAAACCTGTAAGGACATACCTATGGTGGTCTTATAGCTGTCTATAAGCCCACAAAAGATCACTCAAGTTTAAGGCTCCAATCCTTTTTATTCAGGCTCATTGTTTCTTTGGATAGACTTACTCTCTTTATTATACCTTCAACCTGCCCACTTGTTTGAGAATGAAACTTAGACACTTTATGAAAACCCATATTTCTTTTAATAATGCCTCCAATACTCTATACCAAAATGAGTGCCTCTGTCATCTAAGAAAGCTCTTGATTCCAAATCTGCTAATAATGTTGACTGATAAAATCTACAACACTTAGGAATCATCAGTTCTTAGTGGCTTAAAGCTTCCACCCATTTAAAATTAATGCACAGCAAGAATATATAAGTAAAACCCGAATAAGAAGGAAATAACCATGAAATCAATACCCCACACATCAAAATCTCACATACAGTATTGGCTGTTGAATCATTTCATTTCTACGAGATTATAGTCCTGTCTTGACATGTTCCACCCAATTTTTGCCAGAAAATATAAGCATTCACGAAATAATGGTTAGTGCCGAATAAAAACCACAATCCAATATCTTCCTACCTATGGCTCTTAGGTTCCAAAAATGCCTTCACATGCAAACTGTAATGACAAAAAACCAAGAATTGACTTAATCTCATTATCAGGAAACACACCTCCTAATAACTTGGTCAGAAACAAAAATTTCCATAAATTGGTTCATCCAGACATAATACCTAGACTCAACATTTCAATTTTTCCTTTTTAGCTCTATTCAAACAGAAGGCATAGTGTTTTAGTAACAAATAATTTACCAAATCAGCGTACCAATGATCATACCTTTAAGTTCAAAAAGCTGATTCATCAGGGAAATAAATCCTGCAAGGAATGATCCTCTTATTTACTTAACCTCTTAAATGATCTGCTACCAAATTTTCAGCACCTTTCTATCTTTAATTTGGATAGATCAAATTCTTGCCAAAAGAAGAGATCCATTCTTAATTAACCTTGCTTGCTCCTTCTTTGCTAAGAAACTTAAGCTGCGATGATCAGAAAACACAAATCACTTTAGAACCAACAAATATGACTGAAACTTTTATCTAAAGCAAAACAATGGCCTAAAAACAACTCTTTTCAGTCATGAAAATAAATTGACCGTGCTGAATTTAATGTCCTGGGATGCATAATAAATCACATGAAAAAGCTTTTCAAACACGCTGCCCGTAAGACAGCTCCCACTGCATAAATACTTAACACATACTTATTTCAAAATGTAACTAGATCCATTAGGAGCCTGAATAATAGGAGGTAATGACAATATTAACTTATCTTGTTAAAAGGCCTCCTTGCATTCTTCAAACCAAACTCAAATTAACATCTTGTTGCAAGAGCCTAGAAAAGGTATTGCTATCTTTAGAAAAATCCTTGATAAACCTTCGTAGAAACCTGCGGACCAAGAAAAGAGATGCATTTCCCTCATTAGTTGTGGGGTAAGTAAACTTCAACAAATTAAATCAAATCTTTGACTTTATTACCTCCAATATCCCATTAAAACAACATGCCCCAAAACCAATTCCTGTGTCTACCATACAATGACACTTTTCATTAATTCAAAACAGATTGTTTCAATGATCTCTCAAGAACAAAGATAAATTAGCAACATGCATCAAATGAATTCCATACAAGTAAATATCCATAACACCTCAATGCAATTTTCAATAAAAATCTAAATATGCTAACCATAACGTCTCTTGAAATGATTACAGGGCATTACAAAAGTCCAATGGCATTCTTCTAGAATGCAAAAGTTCCAGAAGGACAGTAAAGGTACTAGTCTTCTCTTGGTCCTCTGGGTGTTATCAAACTTGATTATATCTCGAAAAACCGATAAGAAAAACAGAAATAAACTTACCTATTAACCCTCAAGCATCTGGATCACATTGAATGGTAATGAAATGTGGTCCTTCCTTGTTGAAGGATTTAACTTGCAGTAATCTATGCACAACGCCATCACTTGAAATCCTGTTGAACAAGCTCATTATTCTTGATTTGGCTACAACAGTGACACTTTGATTTCTTTGCACAACTTGAATCGGGACATTACCCATTTACTGTCTGAAATTGGGTAAATCACCCCAGCATCCAAAGATCTTCAAGATTTCCTTCTCACAACTTCCATACATTTGTGGTTCAACCTCCTTTGAGCCCTCTACTTGGTTAGCACCATCTTCTAACAATAATCTTAGCATACACTCCGATGGACTTATGCCTCTTGATGTCAGCTAAGTCCAAACCAATAGCTTCTTTTGTGCTCCTCAAAAACTCTTATCAATCATTTCTTCTTGAATCTTGCTTAAATTCATACTTGAAATATTAACCAGGAAAGTGTCTCATTATCTCCCAAGTAAAATACTTTAAATGTAAAGCAACGTTCTGGTTCAAGTAAGCTGGATGGCATCTAAAATAGAAGCAAAGTTCTTGTGTGACGGAGGTAAATCAATCTTAGAAACTCACATACCTTTTTGAACTACTGAGTTAATGACGTAATGCCATATACGCATCTTGAACCTCTGCACTTAGTGGCTGATTGGATTATCTTCATGAATTCCTTGATAACTCACCACTTCTAACTAATTGCCTCATGCTTACTCAAAGACATCCTGCACAAATCTTATCATTTACATCAGATAGAAAAATAGAATGAATCATCAGTAGATGCTCATGCATCAAAAATATTAACATTTAACAAATCTTCTCCATCAAACTCCATGGTTAAAGTGCCAACCATTCCACAATCAATCTTGTGCTTAGCAGTTATTAGAAAGGTCTTCCGAATAAATACAAAGCAGAATTTGACGTGGAACAGCATCTCCCCCATATCAAAATGTAAAAATCTGCTGGGAAAATTAGTTGTCCAACCTGCACCAAACAATCCTCAACTACATCCCATAGGTAAGAAGCATGTAGTAGAACGATCAGCCAATTGGAATAATAACATGGTTTTCTCAAAGTGTCTCAAATTCAAAAGTTTGGAAAAAAACTGAATATGACATAACATTTAATAGATGCTCCTAAATCTCCAGTTGCTCGTTCAAATTTAGATCATCCATATTCTACTGGGAGTAGGAATAACAACCTAGATTCTTTACACTTAGGCGGTAATTCCGTTGAAACAATGCTTGACACATTTCTTCCGGACACTAAGCTTTTTCATATTCCTCAACTGTGCCTTGTATGTACACCCAATTCTTTAAGGAATTTGATACTTGGGATTTGTGTGATCGCCTTCAAACTAAAGTATATTTAACCTACTACTTTTCTGAAGTCTCCAAAAATCTCTTTTCTTGTTCTTCTTTCTTGTCTTGGCCAAAACCTACTAGGAAGGGAGGAACATAATTATTAGCATCATTAACTGTTAAGTTTAGGGAATTTTACCTCAACTTCAGAACCTCACAATCCTTTGCACCCTGACTGCTTCTTTTTCCTTGACTCGTGTACACTGATTATCAAACTTCTTTCCCACTTCGTAAAAGTTACTTAGCACTTGCATTTTCTCTGGGGTTATCACGTTGTCGATGGAAGCTTACCGGAAACTTGAGCTTCAAGATTCTACCCCACAGATGAAGCTAAACCTGACCAATTGCGTCTCTATGTTCTGAACTGCTATTCCTAGTCTCTGTTGAAATTGTTGTTGTATTATGAGCTAAAGCCTAACAATTTCATCAATGACATAACCTTGATTGTGAGAGTAAGCAATTAAATGTTACTTGTGTGTCTATTTGCTTGGTATCGATTGTTGTACCGTTATTCCCATACTCAAATTTGATGGTCTCCGCCATCCTGGATTATAAAAAGTATAGGAATAGAGTGGTAGAGGACCTGCGTTGTTGCTGTCCAAAATTACCTACGCATTGGCATGTTGCACTAATTCGATCCTCTTGGGTGTAACACATATAGTAGCAGACCCAAAGCAGGGAACAAATTTCCACGATGCCTTAACAGTTTGAATATTCCCTACAGCCAATTATCTCACTAAAAATTAAATCAGAAATTTTCTTCAAATTAGATTAACTTACCTCACAACCTTGTTAGGTGTTTGAATCCATCTCATCCAAAACTGTTGAGAATTTGTTGCCATGTTAGCAATTAGCCTCCTTGCATCGTTCGGGTGGTTGTCAACCAAAGCCCTCCAATAGTAGCATCTATCATGCTACGTCCGATGGGTAGAAGTCCTTCTAGAAATATTGGATCAACAGTTGCTCACTAATTGATGATGAGGGCAGCTTTCACAAGCGTTGACCGTTCCAATACTCATTTACAAACTTCTTTCATTGTATTGTTGAAAGCCACAATTCTTTCTTATTTGGCAATGCCCTGACAGCAGGAAAAGTATCTTCTTCTAGAAACATCGCTTCATTCTCATTCCATAAGTTGATAAGATCCAGAAGGGAAAGTAATAGCATACCCAAGTTTATAGCGTGTGTCTGTCATATGAGAAAGGAAAAAGCTCAAAGCTTAATTTGCATCCATCTTGAAACGTCCCTAAGGTCTTCATGCTAGAAAACACCAGTGAAACTCTTTAAGATGCTATGTGGGATCTTCACCGAAAGATCCATGGAACTAGGCAACAAAGGGATTATCCAATTTTCAATTCAGAAAAGCACCATCTAAAGTAGGAAATTGAAAATGCACGAAAGGTTCTGATATTACAGGTCAGGATGTAGCCAATTCTTTCAAGAGTTCTGTCAGCCAATGGTATCAATTTCAAGAATTCGAACTAAGAAATTGATTCCCTCTGGAGAAGTTGTTGAACTATCAGTAATCGTGCGTTCAGATGTGAGGCCTGACCTCATAATTAGCTTGTTAGCTTTCTTAGCGAAATTTTCTCAAACGTAGCTGGTTTTTTTCGTACTTCAGAGATCAAAAAGAATTCACCAATTGATATAAAATCTTTAAATTTGTTGATATTTTGTAAAGGGAAAAAGGGGGTTTGGCTTTGAAAATTTCACTAAAAGAAATCCAAAATAAAAACTGACGCTAAACTTAATTGGAGCTCATCTAATAAACATTTCACATTCAAGCAATCTAGTAATGCCATTGATATAATGATCACAAAGACAAATTTTGAAGAATTTACTCTTTGAATACTAACTGAAACTATCCAATAGAGCAGAATAAAATTCGCCTGACTTCCCTATTACAGTTAATTTACCCGGATCACCCTTATTAACTCTCATTAGTAATATGAGCAGTATTAATAATCATTTTCCAATCTAATAAAGGATTAATGATAGGAATATGTTAAATTTTGAACATGTAATTAAAAAAGCAATAAATTATTTATTCACCCTATTGTTTCTTGCTAGATTGTATTCACCGAAAAGCAGACATAATCGATAAAAACCACATAATTAGCTACTAACACTCAATCCTTCACAACAATTACGGATTATGAAGAGAAATAGCATCTTAATCTACTCAAATAATTAACTAATAGGCCCTTTTTAGCGAAATCAGCCCGAATAGAATTAAAACACCTTAATCGCGAAAAACAAACAGATATTCACAGAACAATTATTATAAATTAAGAAAGTTCTCACTATAGTGGCAAGTATGGAAATTGAAATGCCATTGAATACTGAACTAAGAAAATTAGTCACTTCATTAGTCATGCTTGTTAGTCACTAAAAAAACAAAGAATACCAAAACAAAATCTTCAAATTAGATTGATGAACTATGTGGAGAAGAATAAATGTGGCCTCGCTGCTCCAGAAATCGCAACTATATATGCACTCTCAAAAAGACCTAAGAATCTCATATCACTCGGGAAACTTAAAAGGTAACAAGTCAACAGAAATCTGTAATGTTGTTCTGATCTCTCCCATATTTGCTGAGGCAGACTTGTCCTTTTCAAAATCTTGATTCTGACTTCTCAACAAAACTTGCAAGATCTTCCGTTCTCACTCTTTTCTAACGAACTAAGGCTCGCCCGAAAACGAGACACTCACAGCAGAAGATACACCAAAAACCAAAATTATCGTGAAGCAGATATATTTATGCTCCAAAACGTGAATCTACTATGGCTATTCTTATTTGAACAATTCAAAAAGCGACCTCACTTCAGTTATAGTGTTGTCACAGCAAACTGTGCCATCTTCTAAGATTCAATGGCCTAGACTGAAGCTAATTGCTCTTGGAGCTCCATGATATGGTCTTAAACATAAAAACTCCTTCATGCTATGTTCATTCATGACATTATTGTTCTAGATTCAAACTACTTTTTGATGAAGTCAAAAGCTGAATTGAATCTAGCACTCCTTCTTAGAAATATGTAGAAGCCCTTTCTATCTTTCAACGAATCATAGAATCAGATTCAATTTGAGACAACCTATACATCAGTTATGCCTGTAGAAGCAAACAATGGTCAAAAATATTAGACAAGTGCTAAAAAATTCCTCAATTAAAGGAGGTATTATTCAATAAATAAGCCTTAGATATGTCATATTATTGATAAAAATTGTTCAACCCAACTGAATTAAGCTTGAAAGACAACTTAAAAAATATCCAAAAGTATTTAAGAATAAAAGTGACAATTTATGACCAATATATCAGATAGGGAAATCGCATAGAAAATGGGAAAAAAAAATTTCCCAATTAGAATATAACTCCTAATTTTTTGAATGAAAATCAGGAACTCATAAAGTTATTTAGAATAAAAGTGAATTACATGCTCAAGATATAGGCAGAGTTAGATCACTCTACAAAACCAACAAGACACAGCAGCCACGTGCAAGAGCGGCTGATGAGCTCGTTAGCTAATTTTTAACAAATAAAACAGAAAAATGACAGCTCTTCCTGGGAGTTTTACCAATTCATTTAATTGAGAGAACGAATGGAAGCGTATCGAATTCTCAGTTTTCTTCAAGCTTGGACTTAACAATTGACAGTCCAACTCTTAAGAAACAATTTGCTAACCTCTCAAACTGTCAACCAAACTAAAGGGCTTCTCGAAAACTAAGAACCTCGAGCCAGTTTAAGAGCATCAAAGTCACGGAATAGGGGACCATAGCACCTCCTAGACAGCCACCAATCAACAACCTTCTAACTATCCAATCCAACCCAATTTCTTCGGAAGCCGTAGAGTCAAAAAGCATAGCATCAAAGGAATACCATTCTGACCCAAAGGAAACATGGAGCACCAATTTAACCTATGGAGGCTCATCGGTACACAGGGAAAAGCCCAACATGTGCCAGTAGTGCATTATAACTTCTCCATTCGATGCAAAATAGAGACCACATGAGAAGAAAGGGCTTATTTCCCAGAATGGGTTTTGAAAAAAGCTAATGTCCTTAAATGTTGTTCATGTGAAAATAGATAGTTAATAAATGTAGTTTGCTGACAAATTTCAAAGCTTTTTTCCAAATCACAGTATAACAACATGCTTGTTAACACTTATTTGACTACAACAAAACTGAATAAAATTTATATTTTAACTTTCGCTAGTAGCTTTACAGGATAATATTCTCTTCGTTTCCTTTAGGTGAATGT
The DNA here is from genome assembly GCF_014843425.1 of Jatropha curcas. Next base: position 7,922,389 of record NW_023590789.1, on the reverse strand, counting down.
TAGACTAATAAGCTAACAATAATTGTCACAACTCAGGAAATATTCTTTGCGCTACGATTTCCACGCAACGAAAGTTTTCAAATTGTTTCCACTTACAGTGTCCCAATTTAGGGTGAGATTCCCACGCCAAAGAAATATGCATTTTCATTGTTAGTGTAACATATGAAGAGTATGTTTATGGAAGTAAATATTCTATATAGTTTAAGAAGTGCAAAGAAGTGTAAATAATGAAAGAAGAAAGAAATGCTGCAAAGGTGTAAGAAGTGAAAAAAGAAAAAAAAGAAATATGTAGTAAGTGCAAAGTGAGAATATTTACTATTCTACTATTTGAATCTGTAAAGCCTTTCGCGGAAGTGTATGTATATGTAAAGGAAAATATTTCGTTTTCTCCCACTTATCACCAGGCGAGTGCTTCTCGTTCTCGCTTTGTGAGTTGAATTTTTTATTGCAATATATTTATTACATATTTGTTAAATTGGAGCTAAATTATATCTATGTTTCGACATGATCTTTTCTTATGTATATTGTGAATTTGTTTTGTTTTAGGCCGACATTAAATAGAAAAGATGATCCTACTTATTTAAAGGCAGGCACTTGTATTTAGTATGTCAACCGATTTTAATAATTGTGTTTTGCTTTCTTATTTTTTTCAGACTTATTATCCATCGATCAGTTAACTTATTATTTGTATTAAAAAAAAGTGAAATAAATGACTTTGATGAATAATAAGTACATTACTTTTGGAAGGAGTTCTGTATTATATTTTAATAACGTGTAAGAGGAGGTGGTATTTTGTTTTTTTAAGAATTAATTATCTCATCTAATCTTGTTTTAAAAGACCCAGGCTCATTAATATTCTGAGGTTTGACATAAATGTGACAGTATTGAAAAAAATGAATCTGAATTATTAACTTTACTATGATTGATTACTTTAATATGACGTAAAGAGTAATATCTTTCCTTCTCCTTTCTATGTAATGACTTGAAGAAGTTAATTAATAAATTAAATGATATTTTTTGATATTTCACGTTTATGATTGCTGATAATCATTACTTATGAAAATATTTGTTAAAACGTGTGCATGCTTGCTGTATTCATTATTTGGTTAATGAAATATAAAAAAAAATAAATTATAACTTTTGACTCGTTTATTTGTTAAATAAAATGAGAATGTGTCATTATTTATTTTGAAATAACAAGAGTATTTCATATATTTGAGTTTGTTGTGCTAAAACATATATACCCCCCCCCCCCCCCCCCCCCCAAAAACATAAGAAATATATGGTTACTTAATAGTTGAGCATTAATTTTGTATAATTTAGATAGATGGTTGCAAACTATACTCAGCATGAGGAGTTATTTAGAGGGAGAATCATGCCAAAATAAAAGTCAAAGAAAATGTTTAGAAAATATGCACTTAAAATAAATCTGAAATCCAAAAATTTCAAGAGCACGATGATCAGCGGTTACGACATATTGAAAAATAATAATTAATACTGGCATATAATATTAACGAGCATGAGAAAGTTGAATGCCAAAAGTTATGACATCCCTTTGTGGAATTTTCACTTCTAATTAATTTTGGAATCAACAACTTATGTGAAAAATATGATAAATTTGTAATTGTGTTTCTGTATGAGTGTACAAAAAGACTCAATAGAATGAATCGTGGCAAAAATTTCTACACACGTATCGTATCCAAATCATTTAAATGGTAAAACGTATAAATGTAGCATTGTGGATTTATATCACCCATATTAGATTTGTGGGTATTGTATTAATGTATTATAGCTTATGTAAAAATTGTACTATAAATTTAAATAGTTGAGACTTTTATGTTTAGAATTTATTTCATAATGTATTGGATTTCAATAGAATTATGAATTTAATAAACTTATATGTGGTTTATCAAGTTAAAGAATATATAATTCTTCTAATGATAAATATATAATATTTTCGGAACAAATTCACTTTCTGCAGAGTAATATCGTTACAGCCTGAGAAAAACCTTAAAGGATTGCCTCATTTCTGTTTACTTGCAATATTTGCTTAAAAAGGAATGTTGATTTATTTCTATTAAATGATATCATCTATATCTTGTATTATAGATATATATAACATTTAAAATAAAAAATGTACGTATTGTTAAATTAATGAGGATGAAGATAAATAATATTAAAACAAAAAGATTGGGACACCTAATTGTAACTTGAAATCTTAGTTGAATTAGAGAACTTCTTTCATCCAAATAGGAGAAGAATATCATATGCACGAATAGCTAATGAAAGACAAGCAAGAGTTGTGACCAACGATAAAATATGTTGATCCAAATGAGATGCGTGGTTTGGAGAAAAGAGAATATTCAAAAAATTTAAAAATGTCCAGGATGATGCAATCCAAGTAGGCCATATTTCATGGCCTCATGAGCAATCGATCAAGCAATCCTTTGACCCATCTGTACAATATTTGTGAAACAAAAATGCGGTATATTATGAAAAAATTAGATGTGAACTAGGAAGCATAATGTGGGTACCATGAAGAATACTTTATTCCTAAAGTTCATTCTGCTATTTCACCCCGCTATAGAGCAGAGATTGCAAGGCCGACAAGAACAATTGAAGAATTAAAAGTAAATATTATGCAAAACGACTTGATGAATTATGTCATTTAGACCAAGTCTTGTTGCAGTTCAACTACAAGAACTGAAGAAGTAGACATTAAGAATTTTCATCTTAAATAGTGATGATGTAATTCCAAAAGTTATACCTTATTTGCTTACCACGTATGTTGTTAGTGAAACTGAATTATGCATATATGTATTACATATATTAGGTGTATGTTGATATATCTTCTACATGAATAATAACTTTTATTATTACCTTTAACAGAATAATCGATTATTTTCATTATTATTTGAATTTATATATAAGTTAATTCCATGTTCTGTATTCTATTGATATATTGCTTGTTCAGATTCTGTTCAGACTTGGCATTAAAATAATGGGGCATTGGATAACATAAAGATATTATATTTAGTCCTAAAAACTATAAATACTAGTTTGTTGGCATCACCAACGCTTCGTCATAGTATCTGAGGGCTTATATTGTTATGGAGGATTGCTGATATGCCCAGTTTATGGTGCAACAATTTTGGGCTACTGATACAGCCTGTCGGATGATGTAGATGCATGCATAAATTCCATTTTTCCAATCTAATGATTTTAGGAGTATCACGACTTGTGTTCTTTCAACTGGGACTATCACTTAATCACTCACCTTGAGAGATGAGTAACCAGAGACTCAACACCTTCATATCCGAGGGAGAGGCACCGATCACCACTCAAAAATTGTGCGTACTTACAGGTTTGCCTATTGACGGTGATGTTTGATTAGCAATACTTTCTAAGTGCGGCATATGTGTCGAGGAATTATACAGGTGTCCGATCGTTAGACGTCCAATATTAGGGTGTTTCTTCACTTACGTCTTAGTAGTGAGCAATTAAATGAGGTCCCTGTCAGTGACCGACTTAATCACTTTACAGAGGCATGCGAACGTAAGCATATATCATGAAGGACTGAATAGGGGATCCTTATTAAGTATAAGACTTCAACAAAGTCCACCTCATCGTATTTGCCTTAGTTGCGGATCTGATAGGGCAGAAATGATAGTAGGAATGGGGCAGTCTTTAGCCTATATTGATATTGAGGCGATATGTCATGGCAATTGATCCTATCAGTCTTAGTAAGTAGCGCTATCACTATTTATTCTTCACAATCTTGGGGCATTTATGGGAGAGAAATTTACAATAATTGTCCTACTATTATGATCCTAACCCTTGCCCCTAATTGATTGCTAGGTTAGTAGTAATTTAAAATTGAACGAAACTTTTATCCAAAATGAAAAATCCAATAATAAATATGCTTCTGTTATTTTATGCAATGGAGGAGCAATGCTCAGATCAAATGAATAGAGTTCACTACCAAGTTCTTGTTCATATTATGATACCAATTTGATGAATAGGACATGTCATATCAGCAGGTTATGTACCTCATTATTTTCACCATAATCTATGTTATTGTCCCATTCTTGAAAACTATAATGAAAAAATTTTCTATACTTATTTTATGAAGTTATAGATTAAGGGCAAAACCATATTCGATTGAGGTTGTTAAAGCACTCGCCAGCATTGTCTTACAAGGTCGTGAGCGTATTGGAGAGCACAAGTCCCTTTGCTATGTTTAATTGTGTCAGGGCAATTATCCAGATATAGGTTGATGCATCAATTCTGGATGCAGCAGCCCAATCTGATAGGCAGCCCCAACATTACTAATGACCTTCAACTGACAATCTAATGACAGTCCTGAGTCTAACTATGATTGCGGGCCTCATACAATTTCGGTGTCACTTTGGGAGAGTCCACCAGTAAGTAGAGTTGTTCCTGGCTACCTGCATACAACATCCACTCACTAATGCATTCCCGATATATTTAGGGTGGTATCGGGTCGATAACTCGACGTTGGATTTCACATGCGGAGCTGCCTTAGAGCAATTATGAGTAGCAAATATTATTATAATCTTAGACTGTTAAAGTACTGACGCAGTAAAAATATTCAATATGTGATAATTGTTGAAATTTTTTTTTTATATGTCTACATCAGGGAGATGGCTTAGAGCGATGCCCCGTATTATGAATTATTGACACCATTCTGCAATAAATATTACTCTATACTACGCTCAATAATATGCTATGTTTGCGCCTTGAGGGGAAACGGTCACCAGATCCTCCACCACAACTAGCACGCTCCTGTCTGATTAATAGGCGATATGCAGATGACCCGGAAGTTCAGAAGTACCACAGCCACCAATTTTGACTCGTCAACATTATGGGCTGCACGAAAAAAAGAGGTCTTATTTCGGAATGTAGATGAATGTGCTTGCAGTTCCACTACCCAGTTGCATTTCATTCTTTGCTACATATACCCGATCGATGTGTTAGTCTCATTTGCTGGCGAGAACAAATGGATACAAACCACAATCCAACAATACACTTTTCACCCGAGCTTCATTGATATGACTGGATAGTTCTGTGCCCACTCCTTCAAGGTTAATAGGCCCCGTGAGTCGAACATACATGCCTAACATCAGCCATTGAGTGGCCAGACTCCTCAATTAATGTTCAGGTTTGCACTACTTTTGACTCATATCATCTTAGAATCTCCAAGTACACATTGAAGCTCCAATTCGTATCAAGTGCATCCGATTTCCCTTCTTTAGACAATGTAGATATGATCATACTATGACACAAATAAGATGCTGGAATCTTTACAATCGTTCTGAATCACATACATCAAATCTCTAGATTTGAGCATCCACCATATGTCGATGCGCGCTGCTCAAAAAAAACTTAGTCATCCAATCAATTGTTGAGCGCTCACTCACATGCTCCATGAACAAATTATAGGACATGGAAGTTGGGGTTGGATTGCACGATTACAGGAGCCAAGATTGGAGAAGGCATGCCAACTTGCGGACATAGGACATCAACTGCTGTCATATTTATTTATGATATGTGTTACACTCTCTGCAGTACTTGACAATGTTTATTATAATTGAAAATGAATTAATTGAAATGAGTTGTGATGATTGATATTTTAATTAGGACCTAAATTCCCATATCTTAGTTGAAAACATGAACATTAAAATTAATCAAAGCCACATTCCAGTACTATAAGATATTCTTATTGAACATACATAAAATTAAAATCAAAGCCACATTCCATTACTATAAGATATTAGCTAGATAACACATTGGACTCGAAAAGACAACTCAAATCTGAGTCACTTCGTGGCTATCCAATTTGAACATGTTTGTTTATGACTGCCAGATTTTCCACATCTTGAACAATGGATTCTTGATGTACTATCGAGCTTAGCAACTTTTCAATCCATCTCATTATGAATTTGAGATGATTTTGGTCTACCTTTGTTCTGTGTTCGTGACACATTTGGGACAAGTGGCTTACCATCTGTAACGGGCCAATAGTTAGAATGTCCGAGGGTATGAAACATGTATTCATATCATTTTAAGGATTCCTCTAGTGTAAAATACTTATCCACGAACTGTGTATAATCAATGGCTTTTGAGTTGCATGCAGCTATTGTATGAGAACAAGGAATCCTAATCTCTTGAAATTTGCCACACATACATGTCCCATCCTGAAGCTTAACAACTTACTTTCCTCCTTTCTTTCCGATACGTATTTCAAATTCTATTATCTGGCTATTAAATTCGACAATGTGATGGCCATCTGACGCGATTTCATTTTTCTTTTAGCATTTCTGCACAATAATGGGTGAACATAAAGCCGTTCCATTTTGTATGAATGAAATTGGTGCGTCTAGTGTCAAAATTCCAAATGCAGTGATAAAAAATTTTATCCACCATTGCTGTAATAGGTAGAGCCCTGAAACCATTAAGCATACCATTCACAGACTCAATTATGTTGGTTGTCATAGAGCCATACCATTTCCCTCCATCATGTGAACGCGTCTATTTCTCCAGTTGAATCTTATCAGCCCATTCAGTTGTCTCTTGATGTAATTCACAAATGTTTTTCATTATGATGAAGAACTTCCTCTTTTGATTTTCATAGGCTAGTAACATGAAGACAAATGTACAAAGAAAATGAAAGAGCTTAAAAACCTAAGAGTTATATTAGAAAAATATGTGCAAAACTACCAATTTAATAACTTAACAACATTTTGCAAAGCTTCTTTCGTTTGAGCATTCTTGAATTTAGTATTATAATTGCTAAGAATATGGTGTATACAGTAGCGATGATGTGCTACTGGAGGCAACCACCAATCCTTTTGCATTACTTTTTTAATACCAATATGACGGTCCGATATCAAACATAGATTGTCTCGTTTAGTGACAAAAACTATGATGCAATCCATAAACCAACCCCAATTAAAAGCATCTTCCTTCTCAACTATGGCAAATGCAAGTGGAAATATTTGGTTATTCCCCTCGAGTGCTATTGCACACATTAGACAACCAGTATATTTTCAATATAAGAAGGTTCCATCTACCATTATAACAAGACGATAATGTTTAAATCCTTCAATTGATTGCTTGAATGCCCAGAACATTCGATAAAAAATACGACAATGCGGATCTATGTTATCATTTATATAATGTTCATAGGCTTCAATAACAAAAACTGAGCTAGGATTGAAATGAAGAAATGCAGTCGTGTACTCGCATAATTGTCTATATGATTCATCTCATCCCCTAAATAGCTTGACAATGGCCATTTGTTTCGCATGCAAAGTTTTTAGATAATTGAGCTCATATACGACCTTGTCTTTAATCTTAGCCTGTAAAGCTTTAATTTTGATATTCGGCTATTCTTTTATTATAGGTAGAATAAAAGTACAAATATATTTAATATCCAAATGTTGATGTTTGTGTATTAATTGACTGTTAGTGCAGGTGCGACCATCATTATACCTTATGATTTTCCATACATTTGGACCCGACCATCTTGCTTACTCGTAATCTCCAATTACATTGATCTGATTAATCTGCACATTTGATGGCATATGTTGTGGGTCTGGTTTCAATCATACGAAAATGATGATGTCTTCATAAATGATACTCTTTAACAACTGCTTGTATTGAATCTTTTGAGGAAAATAACATACCAACTGAAAATTCTTTTGATGGATCCCATTTTGAAGAACCCAAAGGTTTAGCATGAGGATCCATTGCCAACAAATCAAAATCAATTTCTGAAGATGTTGGTGGAGGAACAATAGACAGTATTGGATTTTGAACATATGTATTATAGTATTCTTGCAAATTTAAAGGACCTTCATCATCCACATCATCCTCATTATCATCATCAATAGCATCCTCATCATACCATAACTCATCCTCCTCGTCTTCATCTTCTTCATTGTAATTACCATCATTGCCATTACCACTACCACCATAACCATCAACACCTATATTACCATCATTATCACCATCCTCATCTTTATCCCCATTTCCATTTCCATCATCATCCCCATCCCCATCCTCGTCCCCATCCCCATCCCTATCTCCGTTTCCATCACCATCCCCATCCTCATCCCCATCCTCATTCCTATTATCAGCATTATCGTAATTGCTAGGACATGGAGGAACACCTCGAAAAGTATCAACGTAAAATTGAATATTCTGTATATCTGCAGACTGATTAATGCAATCAAACATAAAGAGACATCATCATCATTCCAAAACTGCATACAGTCAAATCGCATATCACCATTTGCTAGTACATGTTGTCTAAACATTACTTTAGCTAGAAATTCATTATCTGCTTTTAGTTTGATTTCTCGCACAATTTTCATGACCAACTCTCCGAATCTCAATCTTCGAGAAATTTTAAACATCTTAGATCTACCACCATCATAGTCATATCTAAATTGACTATGAATAACCCTGCCATTCTAGTGAACACTACCATAAGATGGAGTTGTCATTTTCTGCAAAATATATTTTTCACTTCGAATTAATTTTATGTGACCATCATTGGACATATTTATTATTTACTTTATTTTATATTTATAATATTCTCAACCTCCATAACCTAATAGATTTAGAATGTTCTCTAACTCTGTTTATAAATAAGTTGTATAGAGAGATATGCAATAAAAATAATAACTTAAATTAAAATGACATTTCTATGTAAAAAAATTGTGTACCTTAAAAACAAACTTCTCTTACATATGCTGAGTCTACAAAAAAAAAAAATGCTAGAATTCAAATATTTCATTTATAATAATTAATACTATAAATTAACAAAAAAAATGCTATAAACTTACCAAAAAGCATGAATCTTCATATCTAACTTGTCACGCTTTTATTTGTTTAGCAATAGTAGAAAATGGCAATATGTAATGTATAATTTTTTTTTTCTAAAGATAGCAGAAGAAAGAAAGAAAATTAACAAAATCATGCACCACAATGAAACAATATTATAAGACAGTGAAGAGGGTTTATATAAACTGTTGCTGGAGTTGCGGAATACATATTGTTCTACTAATAATATAACAATTGCAAAGATAATTTACGCATGCAAGTCCCTACATGATTCCATTTCTGCAATGATTCCTAGCCCCATTTTTATTCCCTTACATCATTTTTTATTCCATGGGTGATTCTAAAAATCTCTTTTAACTTTTTATATTCTTACACTGTAAGTGTAACAATGTGTTCTTTTTATCGTGGAAATCTCAATCTTACTTTGCGCACTTTACCGTTACTTTACGTACCGTCCTAAAGCTTAGAATATATTCCGTTTGACATTGTGACATTATTTCATTTATAGTATAACATGCAACTCAAGGAGAGAGGAGAGAGGAAAGAGAATATTGGTTTGTAAAGTTGCTGACAATGCATTTGTTAAATTATGACTGCAACAAAAGACTTTGAAATGTCAGTAGAACACCATTCTGGTAAATATTTTTCATAAAACACCATTAAGGGAATTAGTTTTTTTGCATAACACCATTTTGGGAAAAAGCCCGAAAAGAAATCGAAGCAGGCAAGGGAAACTTATTGTTCCATATGAATTGATTTCTAGCAAACCAAATCTCCTAAAAAATCATAAAAAGCCTCAGCCCTTTGCTCATCATCAAACAAAGTAAACAGATTATCAACCCATTCAGCAAAGCTAGAAACATGCAGCCTCCAACCAATACAAGAAGATAACCAAACCTCTTGGGCAAAGGAGCACTGCACAAGAACATGGAGAGCAGATTCAGCAGCAACACCACATAAAGGACAACTAAGAGGGACCTCAACACGACGATACACAAGGTTTTAGCAAACTGGGAGCACATTAAGACAAGCCCTCCATAAAAAATTTAGAATCTTTTGTGGGTCACCAACTTTTCGTAAAGCTTGCCAACATCTCTGAGGCACAGTACCTGTATCCACATTCTCCATTGGATAGCGATACCCACTACGAATAGAATATACTCCTCTCCTTTCCCACTTCCAGCGCCACCAATCTTTCCTACCGAAACTTCAACACCAGAATAGATAAAATATAAGCGATCTCTTATTGAGAAAATAATGAGTGAAGTACCAAGAGATCCCAAGAACCATCTGCGAGAAGCAAATTAGAAATAAGCACATGATCCATTCCAGAGGAGTTTGGTGAAGTAATAAAAGGCACATCGCCATGAGGAAGCCAAGGATTAATAAAAACCCGAGTGCTTTGGCCATCACCCACACACCTAACACAACCAGTATGAAGAAGACTATGTCTTGACATGATGCTCTGCTAAATGTAGCTAGGGTTGCGTCCCAAACTCACATTCAGGAAGGACGAATCTGAATAGTATCGGGCCATATAAATGCGGGAAACAAGAGCAATAGGGTGGTCAGCTGCTATTGAAGACAAGACGGTGCTATTGATATTAGCTATGGGACTTCAATGCCTTAAGCGGGTTAATCAATCTCCATCTTTGTTTCACCGAAAGAGCAAAATTGAACCACCACCATGCGAGAAACCCGAGACCACCGTCCTCCTTTCTACGATATAATCTTCTCCATGAAGTCCAATGGATTCTAGTACCAGAGGAACCACCACCATTCCACCAAAAGTTTTTCATTAAAATTTCTATACCTAATAGGACAAACTGAGGCAGGGGAAAAACATCATAATGTCATTAGGGACTGCTTAAGCAACAGTCTTTAACAACACCTACTTACCGGCTCGAGAGAGCAATTTTCGCTTCCAACCATGCAGTCACTTCCACACCTTATCAACCCCGAAATTGAACACTTCTTTTTTCTTATGGGCAATAATGGAAGGCATGCCAAGGTATTTTCCAGGAATCGAAATAACCCCGACACCAAGCAAATCTATTACAGCTTGCTTCATAATAAAGCTAGTATTGCGACCAAAATATATTTGAGATTTAGAAAAATTTACTTGCTAGCCAGATGCATCTTGATAAAGAGGTAGGCATTTTTGACAACCCCTGCCTAATGGATAGTAGCACGGAAAAAGTAAAAACTGCCATTGGCAAAGAACATGTGAGATAAAGGGGGGAGTCGATCTAGTAATTTTACAATCATGTAACTCACCAGCTCTTTCATACTAATGTAGAAGTGCAGATAAAGCTTCAGCTACAATAATAAATAGATATGGCGATAAGGGATCGCCCTGCTGCAAACCTCTACCCGGAATTATAGGTCCATACAAACCATTATGAGAAACATGATATCGAACAGATGTAACTAGATGCATAATCTTAGCTACCCAACTCGTGCATATCCCAACTTCAAAAGCCCATTCAATGGCCTCTAGAAAAGAACATTCAACACGGTCATACCCTTTTCATTTTGAGGTGATGGAGCACTTCAAAAGCTATCATAACGTTAACTGAAACAAAACGCCCTAGGACAAATGCACTTTGGTTCTTAGATATAGCCGAATCTAGAGAAGCCTTCATTCGATTGACAAGCATTTTGCAAACTACTTTATCAATCACGCTTCAAAGGGAAATAGGACGAAGATCGAAAACATACTCCAGAGGGTTCTTTTTGGGAATCAAAACAATATTAGTGTTGTTAGAACCTGGTGGCATAGAGAGGTTATGCAAACAATCTAAGCAAGCATGAGCAAAATCACCTCCAAAAATATCCCAAAAAGACTAGAAAACACCTGAAGTCAGGCCATCAGGGCCGACGCTTTATCGGGATGCATGTCAAAAAGAGTTAACGTCATCTACAGTAAACAGACGCAGCAACAACATCTCATTGTAAACAAATTAGAAAAATAACTTGTTATAACAGAATCCAAACCTATTTCCCAAGTACAACCAGTCCCATCATCATTCTTCAATTAGGAAATATTATTCTTCTTCTTTCTCATTAAAGCATACATATGGAAGATCTTATGTTTTGATCACCAACCAAGAGCCATAGCTACCATGATCTTTGTCTCCAATAAAGTTCCTGTTGTTGGAGGATACTGGAATATGCTTTATGTGTAGTACCAAATAAGGTAATGGAATGATCATCCCGTTTATTTCTGAACCGGGCCATTTGAAGCTTACACTGCCTAAGCTTTTCTTGAAACTGCACTTTCTTCTTTAAACCCTATTCATGCGGAAAGGACCTATAGCAACTGTTTTGCTGTTGAATATACAGACCAAACCCCAACTACCAACCATCCGACATTGCTTGCTTAAAATCCAATTACCATAATTCGGAACTTCTTAAATGACAAGGACGAGTTGAATATTGAATAACAAAACACCAAGCTTTAGAAAGATAGGCATATGATTACTATGAACAACTTCCACCGTAACCAACCGAACATCAATAAATTCATTCATCCAGGCTGACGAAGCTAAGGCCCTATCAAGATGCTCCCTTGCCCAATCCAGCGAACCATGGCATCGTTCCTATATGAATTTGCTTGCCTCATAACCAAGGTCGAAATGCTGACAATCCTCAACCACTTGACAGAAGCCTTCTAATAACCAACAGGTATGCTCCACTTGACTAACTTTTTCTTGACTAAACAAAAGATCATTAAAATCGTCAAAGAGAACCCAGGGTAAGGAGGATTTACTCTTTAACTGACGTAGTATACCCCAAGACTGAGCTCTCCTTTGACAATCAGGGATGCCATAGAAACCAGTTAAGCGAATAAGAGAAACACCAGTAATATTAACCTGCACATCAATATAGTACCAATGAGAGTAGATAAGGGAAAGCATGGATTTTTCCTTCTAAAGGATTGCCAAACCACCACTCCGGCCTGTGAGGTTCATAGTAAAAATACCTTCAAAACCTAGAAGCTAGCAAACTCGGTCCACTTTACTCCAATCAACTAACAGTTTAATTAAAATATAATGTTGGGATTCTTTAGGGATACAATATCCCTTAATTCCTGAATTGTCTATGGGTTCCTAAGCCCACGACAATTCCAACTCAAGTTACTCATTGGGCCAGGCAGTCTAGCCATTAGAACCCACCCAGGAATTATTTGTTGAATCCTCCATTTTGTTCTCACCCGTAGCATCCTTGTTCTCATCGTCACTTCTATGTCGTTTGGTTTCACCAATAAATAAGCGAGACTCCACATTCTCAGCATTAGGTAGGACCCCATCACATTCCACACCATGCATGCCACTGTCTGTCATAATGGGCTCATGCACGTTAGTTGCACTTGCCTTAACCTTACCCTTAGAAATTTCCTTAGAATTAGGGATAGGATGCAAGTTAGAAAAAGAAGGACTCTGACCAAATCCGTAAGTATTAGGACTCTCTACATCCATTGGTTTCGCCCTAGCCTTCTCTCTTCTCATTAGAAGCTCCTTCACCACTAAAGATTCTGATCTCAACCACTGCTCCGCCACTTGAACAGTGAGCCGACCGTCCGCACGTAGGAGTAAACTGAAGGAAAACTGGTCTTTTGATAAACTATTCATATAAAACAATTTGCTGCAGTGTTTATCTGAATGTCCAAGCATGCCGCAAAAAAAAAAAAAAAAAAAAAAAAATAAGAAAAAAAAAAAAAAACAAAAAATTGCCGATAACTCTACACTATTTTAAAATGCAAACCACAAACCCATTCACCATCTTAAGTTTTTTAATCTATGTTCATGGGTTAAGCTGCTTCACGCACAATCAATACGAACTTTTAATTCACATATAGTCACGCCCAATAAACATCCTAGAATTGCATAAGTATTATTGTGGAGATCTTGTAAATTCCGAACAATTAGTAGTACAATGGTCGCGAATAAGCGGCCCAACCCAATTGGAGCTTATTTATTTCCAGTTTAGGGATATATAATAAATGGATATAAGGGCGCGATTTACGGGAAATATTCTTAAGTCCAGGTGGTCTCTGGGACAAGGGTTGAGTACTCCATACCCGCCTTAACCTATCTATTAAACCACGTTTAACAAATTCATTATAATCAAGGCAACATAAAAAAAATTATACTCCCTCACATCCCAAAAAAAATAATCCATCTTATACCATTTTATGGATTTGTCCAAAATATAGTCCCACTTATCTTTTTTGATTATAGTTAATCTTATTAAATTGTCGTATATATTACTCTAAAAAAAAAAAAAAAAAAAAAAAAATTGGATACTCTCATATTTAAAATCAAACCAAACCCATTCACCATCTTTAAGTTTTTTAATCTATGTTCTGGGTTTAAGCGGCTTACGCACATCAATACGAACTTTAATTCACATATAGTCACGCCAATAACTCCTAAATTGATAAAGATATTATTGTGGAGATCTTTAAATTCAAAATTAGTACGTACATGTCGGATAAGCGCCCAACCCAATTTGACTTATTTATTTCGAGTTTAGGTATTAATAAATGGGTTAGGGCGAGTACGGATAATATTTTTAATGTCCATGGTGGTTTGGGACAAGGGTTTGGGTACTCATACCCGCTTAACCTATCTATTAAACCACTTTAATAAATTCATTAATATCAAGGCACATAAAAATATATACTCCCTCCATCCCAAAAAAATAATCCATCTTTCCATTTTGATTTGTCCCAAAATATAGTCCACTTATCTTTTTTGTATTATAGTTAATCTTTAAATTGTCTATTATACTCTTATTAAATTTTATCTTATTTTCAATAATCCTTATTAATTCTTACTTTTCAAGTCTTACTTTAAATTCTTGTATCATTTAATAAGTAGCTTTTATATATCTCATTTTTATTATCAATATGGTTTTATTATTACAATATTAATTGCTCATGTGTTATTTAAGGTGTCATAATAGGAAAGTTATATCAATAAAATTATCTTTTAACAATAATAATTGTTATTTCTTAATATGTGTGGAAAAAAGTGGACTATCTTTTCGGAATGGAAGGAGTATTAATTTTTTAAAATTAGTTTTGTTTATAATTGATTAAATATAAAAATAATATTCATAAATATTTATTATAAAATTAAGTAATCAAGCAATTTCTTTTGTACAATAGTTGAGTTGAATTCTATATATTTACTCATATAATTTATTTTATATAAATAATTAGTTATTAATTATAAAATGACTTATGTAAAACAAAAATTTTTATGTACATAAGTTTTAGACTTATAAATATACATGTGCATGAACATAGTTGGTATTATGAATATATATGTTAAAAAATAACTTAACTATTATGAATTAACTACATATAAAAATTATAAATAATTGAAATATCAATTAACTATTTTATCATTAGAGAAGAAGTATTAGGATTACAAAGTTAATCACAAAGTTACTTTTTAGTGGAAGTCATGTTGGTCTTATTAAACCTGGCAGGGGTTTAAGGCAATGGGATCCTCTTTCTCCCTACTTGTATCTTATTTGTGCGGAAAGTTTATCTCTTTTATTTTCTGATGCCCAAAGAAGGGGTTTAATCCATGGGTGTCCATGGAGTTGGTGTCCTAGAACCTCTCATCATTTGATTACAGATGATTCACTCTTCTTTCTTGCAAATTTTTTTGAAGCGTCTAGAATAAAGTCTATCCTTCATCAGTATGAAAAAGCCTCAGGTCAATTGGTGAATTTTGTTAAATCGGGCATCTTCTTTAGCCCAAATGCGATTAATGAGTTGAAGCATAATATTTCGGGTATCCTTGATATTTATAACCCTTTAGAAGGGGTAGTTATTTAGGCTTGCCTTCACTTTTTAGGCAAAATAAGAAATAAATTTTTGGGTTTATTAAGGATAGCCTTAGTAAAAGGGTTAATAGGTGGAACAATAGATTTTTGTCTCGAGTAGGTTGTGAGGTTCTTAAAATCAGTGGCTTCTGTTTGTATGAGTGTTTTCCTACTTTATTGATTTGTGATGATTTGCACAAACTTATGAATAAGTTTTGGTAGGGTGGTACGAGAGATGGGTAAAGGTATTAATTGACTTGATTGGGATAGGATGTGTTGTCTTAAAAAGAATGGTGGAATGGGTTTTAGAGACTTTCTTTGCTTTAATGTTGCTATATTAGGTTAGTAAGGGTGAAGGTTATTAACCGATAACACTCTCCTTTATAGAATCTTCAAAGCTAAATATTTCCTGGATGAGAGTTTCTTAAGACTTCTTTATGAAGAAATTCACGTTTTTTTATGGAAGTGTATCATTTTCTAGTGGTGTTTTAAAGTAAGGAGTTAGATGGAGGGTAGGTAATATTGAAGGAATTAGGGTGGCTAGTGATCCTTGGTCCCAAAAAATGATTCTTTCTTTATGGATGGTGGTGCATCTTTTATTAATCTTAATATAAGAGTTAAAGATCTTTTCTAAGTAGGGAGGTAGTAAGTGGAATATTAATAAGCTTATGGTGTTATTTAGTATTAGGGATATGAGAGAAATTATCAGCATACCAATTAGCTCGTTTAATAGGAGGGATACTCTTATCTGGAATTTTGATAAGAACGGAGTATATACGGTCAAATTTGGATGTTATACAAGTTTGAAGTACTTGGGGAAGGAACCTATAAGATTAAGTGGAGATATTTAGAGTGAGCTTAAAATCTTGACCTTCCTCCAAAGGTTATGATTTTATATGGTGTGCTACTAGGAATTAGCTTCCCAAAAGGAAAGGCTTAACCGGAGGGGGGTTGAATATTGATGGGCGATGTATTCTTTCTAACGAAATGGCAGATATTGATCATATTTTAGTCCATCGTGACAGGTCGATGAGTGCTGTTAAGAATTCGCTTAATTCTATAAATCAACTTTAAGCTATATTTACAGTACTATGCCACATCTCTACTCCATTACTTGCAACAATGCCACTCGCTTACATCACATAACCATTTTCAATAATTCCATTGATGCCCTTGCCTCGGTTATTAAAACAACTTTTTAACTATCTAAATTAACTTACTTTGCCACTATATTTAACATACACTCACAACTTGAATAACACTTCTACGGGTCAAAATTACCGATCACTCCTCGAGACCACTGATCGTGATGCGGAATTGTCGTAACTACTGATTCAAAATTCAAGGCGTTATAGAGCCCTTTTGTGTAAAAGGTCGAACTATAGGGTTGTATGTTGTTGGTTATTTTTGCATGATTTTTCATTTTTGATGTTATAATCCTTATGTATATGAGATAAAAATACTATGGCTTTAATTTCATGCAGTTTGGTGAAGATTTGAAGTGTGTTCCATAAGAGGCCGAACCCCCTTCATATTGATTTTCTTGATTTTATTTTCTTTTGATGAGAAATAGACTTGATCTTTGTTATATGATATTTAATAATGATTTATTTAATTTTTGGAGAATTGATTAAATTGTTTAGTAGATTAAACAATGGAAGTCGAACCTATGAGGGGGCCAAATGTAAATTTGCAAGACTTTGAGGACTGATTTTAAACAATTCCAAGGACAATTTGGTAATTTTTCTATGCTTGGAGGAGTTTCGATATTAATAAACTATTAAAGGAAATTATGGACTTAATTGTTTCATTAAGAGGACCTAAATGCAATTACCATCTAAAGTATGGACATATGTACATTTGCACAAATTAAGGACTATAACTATAATTGGAACCCTTAAAATGGATTAATTATGGACCACCTACATTCAATAAGATCATTAGTCTATTTGTTCCAAAGTAAAGCCCTTTTATAATTAATGTGGACTTCAATGACCAAATGGTAGTTTGGCCTTAATTAAGATGTTAAATAATTAGTATTAGTGATTATTAAATGAGAGAATTAAATTAATTGGTTAGATATAGATTAATTAAATGATTAAGTAGTTAATTGATGATAATTAGGTGATTAATTGAAATTAATAGAAATAATAGGATAATATGGAAATATAAATTATTAGGTAGTTAAATTGTTTAAATAGGCAAATAAATGGTTCATGGATTTAATAACACTCATGTAGAATTCATGTGCATTGGGAATTGTGCCAGAACCTTGAAATTTGTGCCAAAATATATATTTATGTGATAATCTAGTGAAATTATCCTATGATTGAATAATTAATTATGTGGCATGAATTTATGTGCTATGGTAGAATATTTCATGAAATAATATATTCTTTTTGAATATATTATGAGTTTGTGTTAAGTATGTGAATTATAGAAATTTAACATGATTGAATAAACCAAACGAAAATGATCTTATGAATAAAACGAATCTCATAAAAAAATATTTTTCAGTCTATGATAGCATGTCTCTATTGTAATTATGAGATCGAAAATTTTAATTATGAACTCTAACACGAGTCTTTTATGGAATAAAATAATTAGTGGATTTTACTGGCCCTAATTTACTTGGTTGAGTTAATAGTAATATAGAGGTATGACATGTCATAGAATCCGATACAGTACCGTCTATGAAATTAATTATGAGACACGCAGTGCCTTATATTCAGGGGCTAACAAACCCCCGACTTTAGAAGCTAGCAAACTTCCAAACTTATGATAAGGCCTTTTATGATTCAGACGACATATCTAATGTATGATTATGGAGTTTCAAGCCATATGTTTATGTTTTTTTATTTGTTATTTGGTTCTTTCAAGTGTGCTACTAGCATAATTAAAAAAATAATTTTAAGAAATAAATTAAATAATTAATTATGTTGCTACTTATGGAAGTACTATGTTTATTGTGATGATATGATTAAGCACGTGATTATACTTTAATTAAGTGATGCATTATTTAAGGAATTCATTATTATATGCTAAGTATGAAGATTTTATTATGTTACTAAATTATGCTATGATTTGTTGAATAGCATACTCTGAACATAATATCATATTATGATTTGAATATGAATCATTATTGAATGTGCTTATGTATATTTCCCTGATAAATGAGAAAATAAGCACCACTAACATTTATGTCAAGTCAACATGCAGGTTGCTGAGTATTGGATAGCAGACCATAGTGAGCATCAGATATCAGAGGCTCATATTTTGTCCAGACTATTAGTTCTCTTGTCAGTTTTTTTCTCTTAGACTATCGTGTATTAAATATTTTAAAATATAAGCTATATTTTCTAAGTCAGAATATTAATTTATGTCATGGATGATTATTTCTAGCTGCTTTAAATTAAAATGAGTTTGATCTTATCCATTTGGTAAAACTATGTTGATTTGAGTTGAGGATGCTGATGATGATTTTGTGTTGGATAAATGATTTGAAAATGCAGTTGGGGTTGTAGATGGATTTATCGAAGTGTTAAAAAAGTTTTTCTGTGTTTTGAGATATTGAAAATATAGAAGAAATTTTTTGCAGATTTCCTATAAGAATTCTTTAAGAATTTTTCTAATTCATTTTTGCAAAATAATTAATTAAATGATTTTGATTGGCTAAGCGTGTATGCATGCGGGTCCAGCACCTCCTGTGTGAGACCCAATGTATCGCTTATTATCCAATCTTGTGGGACTGGATAATGAGTATTACAAAATGTTTCACCACTTGAAGACTCCCTATGTGTTAAGAGTTTATATCTTTTTTTCATAGTGTAGTTATTACATTATATGGTAAAAATATTATTGTTTCAATGGAAAAAAGTTAGATAGGTAATTTCTATTATTTTATGATGTTTTTGATAAAATTCTAAAGTAAAAATTTTGGATTTGCTAGAATTAATTGACAAAATCTATATCTATTACTATATTTGAATATCAGATTTCTTAATTAAATATGACTTTAATACGTATCTAGTCATTTATGGAATATATATATATATATATATATATATATACACACACACACACACAAAGATAGAAAGTTAACGCATCCTTCATGAAGATGTTTGCATTCAAGTTTGCTTCCATTGCAATTTTCCTACTGATTGTCTCTGGTTCGTTAATCTTCCTTTTCTGTATGATTGCTTGTTTTTAAAATATTATTATATAAGCTTTAACTAAATGTGAGATTTGGCAAATGCTTCAGGTTTGCAGGTTGGGGCAAGAGCAAGAGGCCCAATAGTTGGTTTTGGATGCAAAACAGTAAGAGATTGTATTGAAAATAATCCAACATGTTCTCAAGAGATTTGTCAACCACCCTACTGGTGTTTTTGTATAAACTATATGTGTGCATGTCAACCAGATTTATTAAGTGCTACAACCTTTATTGGAAATCAAATAGCAAACAAGTAAAAGGAATTGTCAAAACATGTGTAACTTAGTAAAACTTTTGAATTGGGCTTTTACTTGTATACAGAAATAAAAAAGAAAGTTTGGCACCAATACCAACTCTATAATAATGATAATTATATGTGTAATCTGTTAAATTTAATGCCCAACATATTTGTATATAAATTGAAATCACGGAAAATAATAAAATAAGAAAAAATTATAATTGTGCCCTTATATTTTGCCAAAATTGACTACTATGACCCTTTATTTTTTGAAATATACTACTTTGTACTCATAGTTTGCTGTCGTTAAACGCTATTGTCCTTCCGTCCAATTTTTTCAATTTCAGAAGGTAATTACATGGAAAAGACAGAAATGCCCTAACAATATTCAATAAAAAACAAGGGTTTCTCTCTTTGTGATGCAATATTTTAGACAAAAACAATCATCAAAATCATAGTGTTCTAACAATATTTAATCACTTCATAGCAAAAACAATTAAAAATCAAAGGGTTTCTCTTTTAGCCACTAACTTTTGATGTTTCATCAATCTTACTGTTAAGCCTTTAGAGAGAACAAGAGGAGAAAGAGCAATCTTAAGAGAGAAAATTGAATATGGAAGCAAATCTTAAGAGTAGCTATTGAGGATCTCAATTTAGCTTCTACCAAGCATCAAGATCTACTTTTAGTCTCTCATGAGACTACCTCTACTTTGGTGTGAAAATTAGCATCACCATATGATCAAATGTACTAATCTCAACTTTGTCCTCCTTTTAGTCTCTCATGAGACTACATTCATGTTTCACTAAGAAACTTTTTTAACGACAAACAATCATGCTTAAGTAAAATTAAGACTTTGTTTGCTTCATTTATGCTTCATCAAGAAGCTCCTTCAACAATAATAATCATGATTAAGTACAACTTAAACCTTCAATTCAATCTGCAGAATGTTAATAATTTGCAAAGTCTAATAATGCTTCAATCATAAGCCTTTATAGTAATAAAACAATTTACACTTACGAACAATTTAAGAATTTCTTTAGTTTGCATTATTTATATAGTTATTCATAAAATCAAACCATACGCATCATGCATACTTTAAAAATAAAATGACGATCATCAAAAAAATACTTCACAACTCAAATAAAATTATCAACAAAAATAAGGGGTTCAAGCATATTTTTGTAAATGAGTTAAAATAATATTGGTCACAACCAAAACTCCCAATCAAGAATATAAAGATTCAAGTACAATAGCTTTTAATAGTTAACCTCTTGGTTTATGAAATCTATAAATAAACTTTAATATTTATTTCATATTTTTAGTCATTAATGAAAATTGAAATATATTTTTTGCATGTAGGCAAGAACTAACATATACTTCTATATTATACACAAAACAATAGGTACATGCTACCATAATACATCCTTTCATGGATTCAAAGATATCATTAACTTAAATGCGCTTTAAAATTTTTTTTATGCAAAAGAATAAAACTATTATTCCCTTAAAAAATAGAATACATGGTAAAATAACACAAGTAGATGCCATTTAATAATTCTTTTATGAAATAATTTCTATTGTTATATGAAGATATATCCAAGTTGTTTTCCTTTTCAATATCCATCAAGTAGTAATTAATAAAGACTTTAATATGTTTAGAAAAACATATAATTTCATAATAAATATTATGCAATCCCAAGAGATTATCTATTGTAAAAGTGTCGTATACATACCTATGCATGTATCATTCTTTATAACACATATAACTTATACTCAATATATTTTTTTGATTACAAGGTATCATTCTTTTTTTTAGACTAAAATGAATCATTTTATAAACTAAGGAGCAAAATCCTCCAAAATAATAACATCAACAGGGGAGGGGACTTCCCCAACAAACATAAGCTCTTCTACTTTAATAGTAACAGCCATTTGACCAAGAACATGTGCGACCTTATTACAAGTTCGAAAGGCATGCACGCATGAAAAAGAGGCAAAAGAATGAGTAACCAGATACAAGTTCAAAAATCTAGTACCCAACTTAGAACATGGGAAATAATTGTTATTTTGCTGATTTACCAAGGCAAGGTGATCCGACTCAAGCACAATATGACTGAACCCCAACTCCACTGATCTTGAAATCGCAAAGCTAGCTGCTTCAATTTTAGCTTCTTCTAGAGATAGAAGTTGACGCATCCTCCTCAAGCCTGCTGCTAATACCTCACCAGCAATGTTACGAGCCACAAACGCCAAGCCCATCCCTAGACCCTCTTTGACAGTAGCATCAGAATTTACTTTCTCCCTCCCTACTACCGGTGGAGACCAAGATCTACTACCTTCAAAGGCCTGCCTCGTCGGACCTGTATCAATCATGTCTTGAGACCTCAAAAAGAACACTAAAGGTCATAAGGCCATGTTACAAATATCAGGAACTAGTAGAAATTTATTTTGGAAAATCAGAAGGTTTCGTGCCTGCCAAAGGTCCCATGATAGCGTTGCAACTAGCTCGATTTATTTGAAGGTCTTCCAACTATTGCATTTTAGTTCGCAACCATGCACAGTAACCAACCTCTATATTTACCTCTCTTAACTGTAATGGAGACAGTAGCCATACCTCCCTCACTATTGGGCACTCCATCAACACATGATCCACTGATTCTACACCTTCACCACATCTAAGACACATGGTATCTATCTTTATTACCGTCCTATCAAGATTATACCGTATGGGGAGCAGATTATGATAAGCACGGCGAACGAAGCATTTCACCTTTGGCGGGATCTTCTGCTTCCAAAGCGTCTTCCAAATGGAGAATACTGACTAGCGGTTGAGGATTCAACTTCATCACTCAATGCATTAGCCAATGCTACATGGTGTGCCGATCATACCTAGTACACTCCATTCTTATTCAAGGTCCAAACTAGCAAATCCGATCCCCTTTGATTGCTCAAAGGGATATTGCATATAGCTTCTGTCTCTCCCCGAATAAAAATGCTATTAACTAAATAAACTCTCCAAGCACAATAATTATGATCAATTAATTCACTAACA
Organism: Jatropha curcas; assembly: GCF_014843425.1. The sequence goes on along the minus strand of NW_023590789.1, from coordinate 7,899,174 downwards.
GTAGCATTTTCATCTAAAATAGGAGGAGAGCAAACCTGATACCCTTGTAGTTGTAGTGATGGAACCCACCTATTCTTCTAAATTTGTATATTTGCACCATTCCCCACAAGCCATCGTGCCTCTTTCTTAATTAACAATCTAGCATCCCTAACATTACGCCAAACATAACTTGGATTATAGCTTACTCAAGCCTCCATAAATGGAAATCTAGGATAGTATCGGGCTTTGAGCATTGTAGCCAACAGAGAATCTGAATCTTTACACAGTCGCCACCCCTGCTTTGCTGACATTACTTGATTAAAAGAATGCAAGTCTCAAAAACTGACCCCAACTCCTTGCTTGGATTTACACAAACCCCTCCATTTTTCCCAATGAATTTTTCGCTCATTATTCCTTTGGCTCCACCAAAATCTAGCCATAAGATTCTCAATCTGGTTGCACATCTCCTTAGGTAACATGAAACAGCTCATGGTATAGGTGGGAATTGCCTATGCCACGGCCTTTAACAATACCTCCTTTCTTGCTTTTGATGAATATTTTTCTTTCCAGCCTTTCAGTTTTTTTGCAACACGGTCAACTAAGTTGCTAAACACGAGCTTTTTCTTCCTCCCTATCATAGCAGGTAAATCAAAGTACTTAGATGGAAATTACACACCACTTACCCCCAATTTCTGATTAATCAACTCTTGCTGATCGACGACACATTTGGAGTAAAAGAAATTTTTGATTTATCGAGATTAATTTTTTGCCGCGAGACTCTCTCATAATCTCCAAGAATCTTCATAATAGAATTGATGTCTGCACCTGTAGCTCTCCAAAAAATGATGCTGTCATCTGCAAAAAATAGGTGAGAAATAGAAGGAGCTCCTTTGTAAATTTTAATGTCATGCAGGCTCCTAACCCTTTCCGCCCTACGAATGAGACCGGAAAAAACCTCTTCGCAGATAGAAACAAATAAGGCGAAAGTGGGTCTCCTTGCCGAAGTCCCCTTTGAGGGAAGAAAATAATCGGCTAAGTATGAATAGAGAGAGAGAGTACATAGCTTATATATATATAGGAGATTATTAGGGTCTCTCATGATAACCCTAATAGGTTATACAATCTATAGGATTTAACCGACTTAAACCAAATACATTTAATTGGCCATTAATTCTTCTAATGATCACGATTTAATAATGAGCTTTAAAATTAGGCCTTTTAGACTATTAAGTTTAACTAAAAAATTTAATGAACCAAAACAAAATACAATCAATAAATCCAATAGAAATAAAATTGTTAGCCGCCATTGTTGAAAACAAATAAAAAAAAAATAGTTTTGCTCAATCCCACATCGGAGAGATGAGCAAAAGAGGGTGGTAGGTTTGGCTATAAAAGGAAGCCAAAGTTTAGGTTTCTAAACATATCAAAACACACCAAAAACACTTGAATGTGTTTTATATTAGGGATTTAGCTATAAGAAGGAGCCAAATAGTTTAAGGTTTTCCTAAAAACATATCAAAACACACCAAAAACACTTGATTGTGTTTTTTAATATTAGGGATTTAGAAGCAAGTCTCTTTGGAGTCCCCTTGGAGTAATGAAAATAATTTTGGAGGTGTTTTGAGGGTGGTGGGGTAGAAAAATTAATTTTGTATTGTGGTTTGTAACAATTTGCCGCATAGTGAATATTTTTTTCTTGGTTGTCGTTTGGCAACGACCCGTGGTTTTTCTTGCACTTGGGGAAGTTTTCCACGTTAAATTTATTTTGGGGGGGGGGGGGTGTTATTTTTTATTCTCCTTTAATTTCTTAGTCATTATTTTTATTTTTTCTCATTTGTTTTCCCTGCCTTGGAAGCCGGTCCGAAGGGTGGGAAATAGCGATTTTTTCCCAACAAGTGGTATCAGAGGCCTGGTTGTTAGGCGGTAGCTTTTAGTGTTAAATAATATCTTGTAATTTTAAATTATAAGTATGCACTGTGGTTTGCGGCTTAGTCCTGATCTTCCACAGTCAGAAATACCTATTGTTTAGAAATTATTGTTATTTTAAAAGCAAGTGGATTTCTGGAAAGTCTCAAGATGGAAGTCTCGAAGCGGGTGGAGCTTTGCTTTGGTGTGCTTGAGTACCGGTGGTGAAAGTCCTGACGATAATTATTGAAGTTATTCTGGTACGAAAGTTCTGATAATATACCGTGCACGTAACTTCTGTCTAGAAGGCCGAATTTTAAGTGAGACCACTTGTGACCCCTCCGTCCAACTGAGATTTTACGTGGAATGGTAATATTGTCTAGGAAATCATTGTGATCTTTCCTAGGTATTGCCGAATCGATTTACTTTATTAATTATTGGGTTCACTGTTATAAGCACAAGTAAGCATGTTGGCTATGAGATGTGAGATTGAGAAATTTGACGGGAGAATGAATTTTGCAAGAAAGGGAAATTTTTTTGCACTGTGGCAAGTGCAGTCAAAAGACGTGTTGATTCAGTCTGGACTGCATAAGGGTTTTGAAGGGTAAACTAGTCAGCGGAAAGAAATTCAGGAAAAGAACAGTAGCAGGCGGAGACTTTAGAAAAATCCAAGATTAGAATCCAAGATTAGCGATGAAGAATGGGAGGAGCTGGATATCAAATCGGCAAGTCAAATTCGTATGTGTCTGGCAAAAAATGTTCTTGCTAATGTGCTTGGATTGTCTACGACAAAGGAGTTGTAGGAGAAACTGGAAGAATTGTACCAGGGCAAAAATATATCGAACAGGTTATATTTGAAGGAGCAATTTCATACGTTGAAAATGGCAGAAGGTACAAAGCTGTCAGATCACCAGATCACCTGAGTGTTCTTAACGACATCGTCTCTGAATTAGAAACTCTTGGAGTGCAAACCGAAGATGAAGATAAAGCTCTCCGACTCATCATGTCAGTTCCTTCGACATATGAGCGCATGAAACTTGTTCTGAAATATGGTAGTAAGGAAGTGGTGTATGCAGATGTAGTTAGTAAGCTCCTTACTGAGGAGAGAAGACTGAATGAAATGAAAAATAAATCATATGAGGATTCAGCTTTATATGTCAGTACCAGGAAAAAGAATAAAAGCTCCGGAAAGAAGAAAGTTGTCTGCTGGTTTTGTGGTCAAACTGGACACGTGAGGAAGGATTGCCCGAACAGTGGAGCCGATTCGGCTAGAAGCTCTAAGGTTGTTGTTGCCAATGTGATCTCCTGTGGCGAAGGAGTGAAGGAGATGATATTGATCTCTCTGTAATTGAGAGATGTGTGTCCTCAATGGCAATGAATTGGCTACCCGTTGAGATGCCATGAAAGAGGACGATTATTGGTAGCTGTCCACGGAAATGCGCACGGCATTGGTTTGAACAGTTGATGCAAAGTGTGGTGGTGAAAAAAATAAATGTGATGGCTAATTGAACTCTCGAAAAAAGTCAAATAGAGGGTTGCACCATAAACGTATTAGCGGGATTCGACATGGGCCGATTGGAAATTCTTGGAGTCGGTAAAGTGGTTGCGCAAGTGGACGATACTCTTTTTATGGTGGAGTATGATAATTTCTTGACGATAAGATTATGATTGTCGGTAGCAGACAATCTTGTGTTTTTTTATTTTATTTTTCAAGGTGGAAGATTGTTAGCCGGCCTTTTGTTGATAAAAAAAATAAAAAATATATATATATATAGTTTTTGCTCAATCCTACATCGGGGGAGATGAGCAAAAGAGGGTGGTAGGTTTGGCTATAAAAGGAAGCCAAAGTTTAGGTTTCTAAACACACCAAAAACACTTGAATGTGTTTTATATTATGGATTTAGAGCAAGTCTCTTGGAGTCCCTCGGAATATAAAATATTTGGGTTGTTTTGAGGGTGTCGGGTAGAAAAATATTTTGTAATTGTGGTTGTAACAATTTGCCGCACAGTGAATATTTTTCTTGGTTGTCGTTTGGCAACGGCCGTGGTTTTTCTCCACTTGGGGAGTTTTCCACGTTAAATTATTGTGTTATTTATTCTCTATTCCTCTTTAATTTCTCAGTCATTTATTTTTATTTTCTCAATTTGTTCCTGTCTTGAAGCCAGTCCCGAAGGGCGGAAAATAGCGATTTTCCCCCACAAAAATATTCTAATACAATCTCTTTAATTTCTCAGTCATTATTTTATTTTCTCATTTGTTCCTGCTTGAAGCCAGTCCGAAGGGCGGGAAAATAGCGATTTTCCCAACAAAAATTTCTAATACAATCCACCAGTAGCCAGTTACAGCGACGACCATATTGATTAGCAAATTTTTTATTTATATCTGAAAATTTGGTTGATGACACCTTACATGGTTCGGTTCTGTTAAATAATTTGGTACTTTTCAAAAAGATATAATTTAATATTTTAAATACTTTCTCCATCCGACTTTAAGAGTCACATCTTTTTCTTTTTTTTTTTTTTTTTTACACAAGAATTAAAAAAATGATTAGAAAATTTGATTTTCTAAAAATACATGCTAAAATGACTAAATATCCTCTTCCTAAAATTAAAAAATCTCTGGTAATATACCTAATAAACATGGATAAAATTAAAAAAAACATTAATATACTCTCAAATTTCTTAATAGCCACATAAAATGGAACTAAAATACACTTATGTGACTCTCAAAGCAGGATGGAGAGAATAAATAAAAGTTGGCCTACTGTATCATAATACCTTGAGGTTTGTAAATTTTTATAATTTTCACTATATTTGATCTTTCTGATAAATTTATCTCAATTTCGTCATTTTAGAGTAATAAAACCTCGATGACAAGAAAATGTAAACAAAAGGAAAATTATTCTCTTGTTTTGTGTGTTTTATCATTCACTGAGGATGAGCATTCTATTGTTAAACCGAATCAATATACACAGGATAAATTGAAATTTTTAAGATAAAACCTAAGACTTAATGCATAAATTTGACCTTGAACTTTGGTCCATTATCCTTTTGGCCCGCTGAACTTTGTGAAAGTTGAATCATGACCCTATCGTTTGGGTTACACTATAAAAATATCCTAAACTGTGTTACTTGTCGCAAAATCACCATAAAACGACCTTCGTACCCCAAGTACCCCCATTTGAAAACTTAGATATATTAACACCCCAGTTTATAAATCATAAAAAGAACTGAAGTGATATTTAGTGTAAAACCCACTAATTTGTCTTGTGTTAGCTTAATCCGATGAACCAAAAACTCATTGTTCCTCTTACCTGTAACCCAAAAACCCTCTCTTGCAAGGAACATTCATCTTCTAAAATCGCAAATAGTTACTGGACTTTCCAACTCTGTTTCCCTCGCAAAGTTTTAGCAATAAAGAGGAATGCTGTGACTTGTTTATGATTAACAGCCTTAGCTTAAGCTTTTATCTTGTTTCCTCTATTGGTTCAGTAGCAGGATTGTTAATATATCTTGATAATTTATATGCTGAGAATCCTTAGTAGGCTTTTTGCAGCAGTTCATGTCATACATTTAATTGTCAATCGCACTTGCATACTTGATTTGTACAATTAGAATATATGAATTTATCAACATTATTATGTTGAAAACCACATTCTAAAATTACAGAATTCAATTTTCATGGCATTATTTTGATGCTTGTAAGCATTGAGACCTGCAGGCAGTAATCCTAAGACCTCCCATAGGAAATTTCTTTGAGACTTGCGTTTTGTGTGAATAAAAAATTGAAAAAAATGAAGAGAAAATAACAAGAATTTATAAAGAATTATAAGTGCAATAATTGTTTGGGATTTTAGAAGATGAATCGTTCATTTGTAAGAGAAGGATTTTTGGATTAAGGGAAAGAGGAGCAAAATGGTGAATTTTTAGTTCATTAGGTTAACCTAGCACAAGGTAAATTAGTGGGTCTCATACTAAATATCACTTTAATCCTTTTTATGTTTTAATTTTTAAACTGGGGTGCCAATATATCTAATTTTTCAAATGGGAGTGCCTGGAGTACAAAGATCGTTTTATGGTAATTTTACAACAAGTAACATAGTTGAGGTATTTTTGTAGTTAAAACCCGATATTTTCACATTTCAATAATAACTATGCCCCTCGCCAAAATGAAATATCTTTATAGAGATTCAATTATGACCCCACATTTTCATATTTCATTTTGGTGAGCATAATTATTAGTAAAATGTGAAATTGTAGGATCATAATATAGGTTCCTCACAAGATTTAAGAGGCCATAAAGATAATCGCTAAAAGTACAGAGTCAAATTTATGCATTCGGCCTAAAATATAAACAAACCAAATAACATGAAGAAACAGATTGTATAAAAAATCAGTTTGATTTTATCTATTCGATTCTATTTAGATATTGGATATATTAAGCAACAAATACTATAGCATTCAACAAGTATAAGATAAAAATGGGTATTTTCACCTATTAAGGACCTAATACAAAATATGTAATTATAGTGCATTTGAAAGCATGGAAAGGGCCAGAAAGCACTCTAATCAGTAACCACAATAATCAGTGGGTCATAAAATGGGGCAATTTATTTATTTCTATCACTAAGTTTAGCTAAATAATATGATTTTGAAAATATTCATTGTTAACTATCAAAATTGAGAATTAAAAGTATTTAAAAATCGGTCCCTGCTTGGAGTAATTTTAGGGTATATATATTGGAGTTAAGATAAATTCTACTAGGATAAGGATTGTGAGAATTCTATATTATCTATTAGTTAAAGTATATTTGGGACTCTAATATTCCTCGGTATATATTTATATATCATTATTTGAATATTTTATTATTATATATTATCAGTAGTTCTCCCAAAAAGAGTTGGTCATTTATGTCCAATAAATGTTATAGCTCATAGTGCGTTGTGGTTGAATTACTTAAACTGGAATGAATGGACTACTTTAAGACCGAACAGGTGGATTGAGTCCATTTAAATGTTGAGTTGCTTTAGCTCGGCCTGAACTACTTTAAGTCCGAATTTATTGGGGATTGCTTGAATGTGAACTGTTTAAGCTCGAATAGGTGGACTGCCTAAGTTCGAATAGGTGAGCTACTTAAGCTCAAATGGATGGACTGGTGAAGTCCATATGAGTGAGCTGCTCAAGCTCGAATATGGATTACTTAAGTCCGTTTAAATTGGCATGGACTGCTTAAGTCCGTTTAAATTGGCATGGACTGTTTATGGATCGCTTAAGTCCAAACTAGATAATTTGTTATGTCCGAGTTGATGGACTGTTTATAGACAACTTAAGTCCGAACTGGAGAATTGGTTATGTCCCAGTTGATGAACTGTTTATGGACCGCTTAATTTTGAACTAAAGAATTGGTTATGCCTGAACTGATGGACAGTTTATGCCCGAATTGGAGGGCTGCTTAAATCCGAACTAATGGACACTTATGTCCAAACTGGAGGACCCCAACTAATTGACGGTTTAGGTTCAAACTGGAGAACTACTTAAGTCCAAACTGGAGAACTACTTAAGTCCGAACTGATAGACGGTTTATGTTCGAACTGGAGGACTGCTTAAGTCCAAATTTATTGTGGACTGCTTAAATCCATTTCATTGAGGACTGCTTAAATTCGTTTTGTTGACCTCCATTTGGTTGTGCTACTTGCACTTTTATGATAAAAAAGAGAATAAAAGTACAAGTACCTGCACTTTTATCATGATAAAGAGAATAAAAGTACAAGGCAATAAACTAATTAACAAAATTGCTTTATTTTATCAAATGTGGAGAAAATAAATAAATATCATTAATTTATTATTATTCCAATTCAAATTCAAATTTTCATTGGCTATCATTAGTAACTTACCATCACCTCACCCACAAAAAGAAGGTAAAACGTGTAGTTCAAGACTAGAAGCAATATAATTAGCTAGATGATAATGAGACTGAGAATGTAATATTACAAAAGTTGTATTGCATGCTGCATAAAATATTTTCAATTTTTTGAGATATCAAAACAAATTAAGTTAATTCTATAAACTTTTGTATTTAAAAGTTCATTAAAACGTCAGCCATAGTCTACTTCCTCACCCTTTCTATCTCCATGTTTTTAATTATAAGATTGTAGAGTCATTTCTAAAACTCAATCATTGAAGTAATATATCAAACTATATAGTTAAATATTTGCAAAACACTACTGCTTACAAACAAAATGACCCAATTTTTGATGTGTGGCGACTTGACATGCAAACCCACTATAGTGCTTACTAATGTGAATTACATGAATCGGTGCTTGAACCAATTTTAATAATCTGTTTCACTTTAATCCCTTCTTTTTTATTAGGTTCTGTTTACAAACTTTGAACTTTCTAATCTATTAGTAATAATCTAATCTATACATTAAAGAAGTAGTACTATCTCATTTGAGACAATATGATGCACTACTTAGAAATGGCAGGGAGTTCTGCAGCTACTAACTTTCTAGGACGATTTTTATTGGGTTCCTGAGATATAATTCTGGTTTGTTCTAGAGGAAAGAGAGGTTCTTCAATCCACTTATGGGTACAGGGAAGAGTGAAACCAGTAAAACGAGCTTTGAGAAGCTGACCAATTTTATAGGTTTTAACACAAACTTTTTACCATTGACTTCGCTGAGTAGAATGAGGGATTTATGTGAAGTCAAAGGTTGAAGATTGGCATAGAAATCTTTGACTATCATCTCATGTGTGGGACCATCAGAGGTAATCAAATGAAGCCTCCTTGTTTTCTAAAGGGTTCTAAGAATCCATGTCGGGTGAAGTGCTCAACATCATCTATAAGACGACCGGGGTGAACAGAACGTTTAGCGAAGGCCCTAAATGCTTCAAAATTTCTGGTTATGATAGGGAAGTCAAAATTAGAAAAGGGAAGAGAAGAAGAGGTACTACTAGTGCGCTTGCGTTTTGGAACCATAGTTTAAGAGTTCTAAGGCGAAGAAAAAGGGATTAACATAAGGCCAAGACAAATGAAACAAATCCATTAATCGAGCCCATCGACCAGCATCCAACAATACATCAAATGCCGATACAATATAGTTCCATATACAACACAAATAGTCACAACCAAACAATAACAACAGTCACAATGATAATCAATAATCAGCAGGTATTGTAAATAATAAAAGTTGCAGCAAAGATACCAGGCAAAAATGGGTTTAACAAAGGAAGAAAAATCGTTTAAACAACTAAAAATAAAATAAAATGGCCAGCCCAGAACAGAGATCAGGCCAAAACAAATACTAATAAATAATTTCCAAGCAAAACTCTACTTTAATGTTACCCAAAAACAACAGCTTAAAATCAGTAGAACAAATGAATATTTCAGTTTTGAGAATAAAATTTTAATGGAATTGAAAAAAAAAAACCCAAAAAAGAATATTGGAGTTCCAATTTTTTGAGAGCACAACCTTAATGGCAATGAACCTTTGCTGCAGAAATTCATATTTAGATATAAAACAAATGTTAATATAAACTAAGTTCCAAGTAAGAATCAGCAAAACTCTACTTTAATGTTACCCAAAAACACAGCTTAAAAATCAAGTAGAACAAATGAATTTTTCAGTTTTTGGAATAAATTTTAAATGGAATTGAAAAAAAAAAACCCAAAAAAGGAAAAAAAGAATATTGGAGTTCCAATTTTTTGAGAGCACAACCTTAATGGCAATGAACCTTTGCTGCAGAAATTCATATTTAGATATAAAACAAATGTTAATATAAACTAAGTTCCAAGTAAGAATCATCTATAAATTCAGAAGAAAAATTTTAAGCAATAATAATGTCAAATATTTCATTAGTTGATTAATAATTAATAATATTAGAAATAAAGTCAAGTTCCTTCCTTCCATTTTTCATAAGGCCAAGACGTTGCTCTTCTCTTACCTTCCATTTGACAAGTATTATTATAAAATTAATAATAATAATAATAATAATAAATCGACTTTGGATATCTAGATATTCATTCATTCCTGCAATATAGAGCATAAAAATCAAGTTTCAAGAGTGTAAGAGAGCAAAAGACAACAAACTCAGGTTTAATTCATAAAATGCAAAAAAGGTAGGAAAAATACAGCAGCAATATAACTCAGATATGAATAAAGGAGAGAGTCTGAACTTTTTTTTAATCAACTTAAATAATCAAAAAACATTGATGTTAAAGAAAAACAAAAGAACTATCCACTAGAATAAAGACGAAAAAAGCAAAAAAAAATCTTCAGGAAGCTGACATGGCACTCTCCTGTTTCAGTATTCATTTTTTCTTTTTTTTTTTTTTAAATTTTCTTAGTTTTAATACGTATATCATTTATTTGTTCCTTTTCCCACAAATTTGTAAATTTTTATTACCATGACAATTTAAATAATTGTTAGAGATAATTATTATTTTAAAAAATAATTTGCAATTCCTAATTAATCGATAGTTTAGCAATCTTTCATAAAATTTAAAATTCTAAAACTTAAAATATATATATATATGAATTTTTAAAATTTTTCTTTTTTCTTCTGTATATATATATCAACTTATATTTTTTTCAAGTCTACCATTTTTTATTTTCTAAGTTTTGAAAAGTCTATATAGACAATGAAACCATATATACTAAATAACTTATAAATTATAAATAAATTAGAAACTAAAAGTATAATATACAATGGTCAATCTATTCAAATCAATTTGATGTAATTATTTGTTCCCAAAAAAAAAAAAAAAAAAACCTAGCCGCTTTCTCTTTTCTCCCCCAAACCTTTAAAATTTAAAAGTTCTCATTTATTCTTCCATGAAAAAAAAAAAAAAAAAAATACCTAGCCGCTTTCTCTTTCTCCCCCAAACCTAAAATTTAAAAGTTCTCATTTATTCTTCCATGGACGGCCGCCGATGAGCCCTCACTGGTGATCAGCGCTTTTTCTTTCCTTTTTTTGTTTATTTTTTTGAAAATAATCCTCAGTATACAGATCTGAGTTATTATCACCCAATTATTAGAATTTGTTGTAGCCCATATATGAAATTTTGTTCTCAGATCTAATTCTAAGTTATTGTTGTTACCACTATAGTAATTTTGTTCAACATCTTTTGTTTTGGATAGTTATACAGAAATAATACAGATTTCCGGTAAAAATTTGAAGGTAATCAGATCAGATCTGTAGAAAGATCATGAAGCTGGATAGTGACCATTAATAGCCACTAAGTGGAGCAAACAATCGCTGATGACACAAATATTAAGTTTTGTCAATTTGATCAGATACTTCAAATCAAAATTGTGGTTTTTAATTCTTTGTATAAATAGTTTATTATTAGACTTCCTATATAAAAATATAGAAACATATTGATATGTATCCCATATCCATATACAGTTTCCTTTTCATGAAATTTTTAATTTAATTTCCTTTAAAAAAAAAAAAAGTATATTATATAGTAAAAAAGCAACCCGGGCAGTAACCAAGTCTTTACCTAATTAAAGATAAAGCTATACCTGAAAAGGAGGCATAAAAGCAGAAACAGAGTGGAGAGAAACTCAAGCTATGTAGGAGAGATAGAGCGTCAAATCTTGGCTTGCTGAATTTCGATTAAAAATACATGGGTTTTCGAGTAGAAATTTGATTAGGTTTTAGAAAGGGAGAGAGAAGGCGTTGATGCGGCGAACGATTGAAGAAAGTGAGAACATGACAAGGGAAAGACAATTAATTTTTCTATAATGCACAATTTTTCTTTTTTTATCAATCAATCTCATGTAAATGTAAATAAAATGCCTATATCTGTATATCAGATCACTCTATAAATATTAATGAAAAAAATATGTACGGTAAGATCTTATTGTATTTTTTTGAGAGAGATAGGCTTCTTAGACAAATCTCGATTTGTGTATTAATTGTTATTATGGTAGAATGTGTGTTTTATGATTACCGCACTATTTGTTAACTATCAAAATTGAGAATTAAGAGTATTTAAGAATTAATCATGCTTTGAGTAATTTTACGGTATATATATATTAGAGTCAAGATCAATTCTACTAAAATAAGGATTATAAGAATCATACATTATTTGTTAATCTCAATATATATTTAAATATTATTATTTGGATATATTATTATATATATTATCATTTATTAAGGTTGTTTGAATTTGATTTTTTAAAAGCATTTGTTATATTCAGTCCCGCATCACTTAGAAGCTAATGGGGTCAAATGATTCCCATTCAATTTTTTTTGTCGAATATGTGTGTGTGATCCTATTAAATTTAACAATTTGACCCACTAAATTTGACAATGAATCATTAAACTATTTTTATCTCTTAATTTTTCTGTCATCTCTTTTTCAAAAAAAGAATTTAAAAGCATAATTAGGTTAGTTAACGAGATAGATAACCCTATCATTTAGTCTATAATATTATTTGGACCGATTGTATTTCTTAACAATAGTTAACAATGAAAAGAAAAAGTAAATTAGACAAATATTTTAGGACATTTAAAAATGAAAATATGGACAAACATTTTGGATGGTGGATGAAGTAGTTAACAACAGTGAAAAAGAGATTATTGAAGTTTGAGACAACATTTCATCTCCTGTAAATATTTTCAAAATAATAATAATAATAATACATACTGAATTTTGATTAATTGAATAACATCTTTACATAATTAGAGTACCTTCTCCAACCATATTAAACTGATCAACCACAACAGAAATCATCCCATTAACTACTTTATCACTCTCCACAACTACAACATTATTTGACACATTTGTCACTAAAAAAGCCATGAACCCTTTATTATTACTACTATAAAATGAGCACTGAAAATGACTTATCCTGTCAGGAAAAACCAAAACAGATGAAAAATCAGCTACCCATTTTCTGGTACCTCCATTACTTCCTGCACCCACAGTTAGCCTCCCAATGGTTGATCTCATCCCCATCCCATTAACATTGTTCTGGTTAACCACCACTTGGTCAACACTTTTAAATTCCCCATCTAATTTCACTATAGGAACCATTTTGTTTTTGTTCCCATTAAACATATTATTTATTATATTTAACCCAGAAATTTTCCCATTTATAGCTTTTAAAACCACATTTCCATCTCCTATAAAAAGCCCATTAGTAACATGGACTTGACTTGGGTCTTCCATTACTATAGAGTTATAATCTAAGTAACAATTATCAATTCTAGTTAATGAAGCATATAATTTTACTAAAATTCCAATTCCACCCCAATAAGTTGCTTTGTTATAACAATGTACTCCTGTGAGAATGTTAGCTTGACCTCTTAATAGAATACCAATAGCAGCTGAGAAAATTGCAACGTCAGTTATTGCATTGTCATTGCTAGCTAGATCGATGGCCGTGCCGGAGAAATCTCTCTCACCTGTATCTCCACCAACTGTGGAATGTTGCCCTAAGAAGCAATTTGATATGAAGGTCTCATGCCCTTTTTGGACTAGAATTCCTTGTGTTGTGAAGTGTAAAAAGAAGCAATTGTTTATGCGAATTCGAGCTGAATCTGTAATGAAAATTCCTCCACCTTTATAGTTCAAATCGAATAGAATGTCTCTGAAAGTTATGTCCTCGTAATAGATTATGTTGGTTAGGTCTTTAGCATCATAAAAACCTTGAAGTTGAGTTGAATGTTTTTGATCAAGTACCTTAGAATTTGTTGACCATAGTTGGATCAGATGCTGATCATTAGGAAATGTGTCTGATGCTCGTATTGTTCCTCCTTTGACCTAATCCAATTGAGCATAGAGTTCAATAAATTAAAATTCAATTTCAAATTTTATGCACAAATTTTAAATTGGGTCTGATTAAGAAATCATATATATAAGCAGTGAGTTTGCATTTTGTTCAATCACAGAGAATGCCAAATGTAATGATGTAAGGCATAGGCAAGCAAGAATCCTACATTTACTGGTCTGAGAACTTGAACTCAAAGGGTCTGTTCAGTAAAATTAATTATTTTAATGACGTTTAGCTATTTGAATAACTTTTCATAAAAAGCTAAAATGTTAAACATTACAAGAATTAAAATTTTATAAAACGCTACTTTAACTTTTAAAAGCTAATTTAGACGCTATGTTACTAAATATTATAAAAAATAGTATTTAAACTAATTAAAAAATTGTTGCCGAATATAGACAAAGTCTTGTTACAAACGTAAACTATAAAACATAAAACCTCATTTTCTTTTTCATTTATCCTAAATTGTAGTCTCATTTCTACAAAACCAATTAGCTTATTCTAGGAACTCCGCCAACTAATTAAGATAAACCAATGTCAAAAAAAAAAATTAAGATAAATAAATTTTATATTTGTAAATTAGGAAAAATTATAAAAGTCTATTGGAAAAAAAATTAAAAAACGAAGCAAAAAGTTATGATATTATATAGCAAAAAGTTATGAATATTATATATATATATATATACTGATATAATTGTGTGTTGTGTGTGTGTGTGTGTGAAAGTCAAATTAAAAACCAATTTTTATCATATATGTGTGTGTGTGTGTGTGTGTGTGTGAAAGTCAAATTAAACCAATTTTTATCATATAAATGTTGTAATGGCTAATTTGTTTCATTTATTTTCACATTAAAAGTCAACCACTCCGTTAAGGACGGTAATTTATGGAATTTGTTGAAGCTTCTGGACAGGAGTTGTTGAAGCATACAGGCTATATTTGGAACTTGGAACAGTGATTTCAATTAAGAGATTGAGATTTTGACAGTAATTACTAATACCTAAAATAGGTAACAAGTCAGAAATTTACGGTTCCGAGCAGAGCAGAAGTCAATGCATGGAAGGGAGAGATAGAGAGATCACACAGCACAAAACGACAAAATAAGACAGACCCACACGCATTATGTACACTTACGCACAAAGTGACCTCAAAATGTTCAAGTGTCTTTACCCTTATATATATATATATATATATTTGTATAATAGACTTTGCAGGTTATGCCAAAAATAAAGTAAACGACGGAGCTGAAATACATAAATTCAACTTTCAATTTTATAATTTTAATTTTTGGCACCTTAAATTTTACAGATTATTTATTATGTAGTTAAATATATAAATTTTATTAATATTATATATTTTTTGATATTAATATCAATAATTTTTTGAGTTTTTTATTTTTATCTGTAAAATATTAAATTGATATGTATTTAGCACGAGTTTTAAAATAATAATTTTTATAAATTGTAATTTTTAATTAAGTGTTTAATTGACTTAATTTTACAAGATGAAGTATTTAATAAAATAATTTTAAAAATTAAAATGTTTAATAAGTTTAATTTAATAAGTTGAAATGTTTAATGAATCAAATTAAAAATTAAAATTGTTACAAAATTAAAGTAATAAAATTCGGTATTCAATTTATATATTCAGGCAAAATGAAGCAAAATTTTGTAGAGATATATAGAAGGTGAGTGACTGACCACAACATTGCCTCCACCAGAAGCAGGAAACCTGATAGGCTTGCTGATTTTATAGTTGCCACCTTGCAAATCAATCACAACACCACCCAAGTCATTCACACCATGCACCAACTCATTTCCATTTTGCACTTGAAACGCATCGTTTAATGCCTTTAGGATGGCATCACTGCTCTCTTGTGCCCCAGTTGGGTCTGCTCCATATCCAATTGGATAAAACACTCTCCCATTCTTTAACAAAAGAAAGATCGAACCCATTAAAAACAATAAACAATATTAATTTATGTAAAGTAAAAACTTTTTTATGTAATATTTTGTATTTTTAGAATTGAAAGTAAATACATTCTTCATTTCTTCAAGAAAACAAAAACCCATCAAATATATAAAGAAAAAAAAAATTTTGTTCGAATCTGTTGGAATGACTAATGAATTATACCTGTTTGGTTTCTGGAACTTGAATGTCCCTAGACGGGGTAGCTACTATTTCTTGAAGCTTTGCTTCCATTTCTTTTCTCTTCTGTTGTCTCATAAAAGAAAAAGAAGACGTTTCTTGAACTAACACTAGTAAAAGAACGCCCATCACAAGAAAAATTCTCAAAATTTTCATTTGCATTATGCTTTTGTGGTTCTAAAAATTTCTAATGTTTAAGCTATTCTTTAAAGAATGGTAGATAATTAGTAGCTACTGGGCGAGTATCAGCCTTGATAATAGCGATCTTTATAAAGAAAATACAGGCACATGACTGTATAGCAGAAATTGAACGCAACAGTATAAAGAACTAAAGATGGAAGGAATTTTCAAAAGGAAAGTGAAAGGAAAAGGAAGGAAAAGAAAAGAAATGGAAACAAATTAATAAAATAAAAGAAAGAGGGAAAGCTATATTTGAAAAAGGAAATGCAGATGCTAGAACAGCTTGATCTGGATGTAAAGTGGTATAATGGGATTTTCGTGGTTCTTTTTCTACTACTTTTTATTAATTTCCATTTACTTTGTAAGTTGTTCCCGAATTTTAATAAATGAAATAGAGTTAGCTGATCAAAGAGGCAATTATTGAGGTAGCTGAGGAAATATAATTAATGTCCTTGTATAAATCGATGTGGCTTTCACATTTGATTGTAATATGTCCAACTTTTACACGATGCGACCCCTGGCCCCTCAGTCCGCATCTGATTCTAATTTCTAAATTTTTGAATTTAATTTAAAAAAAAATATAGCTTTTTATTGTTTTAATATTTTTTCAATCTATATATATAAATATATATGAAAGCCGAAACAAATCATTCTCTTTATTCAACATTCTATTTTTCTTGTTTTAGAAAATTGTAAATTTTTCTTTATATTTCTGTATTTTGATTGGCCAGTTTTTTAATTTAATATATAATATTGAATTGATAATTGATAATTGATAATTTTTTTTAAACCTAATATAATCTAATCATCTAACCTACCTAAACAAACTAAAACACGTCGAAGGGTGGATACGTTGAAGAGGATTCACTTCATTATAAGGAATGGAGATCAGACTGACAACGCAAGTTGGAACTAGAAGGGAGTGGAAGAAATTAACACTAAAAATATAATTCGCAACACTGATAGAACAATGAGCAACATTGAATCTTCCCCCGAGGAATTCAATATGTTTAGGCGGTTCATGAGCCATCTCTGAATGCGAGAACGATGGCTGGAAGCACTGGAGTATCCATTTGCAGTTCTTCTAGAGGCAATAACAATGTTATAAAAAAACTTTATCATTCTCTTCCTTGATTAATTAATTTCGGTATATAAAGGTAGATGTTGTTTTAATTAGGGGTTTTACATTTTGCAGGATACAAGATAATTTATAAAAGTAATGGGATGTTTTAATTTTCCAATTATTTATCTAATATCTAGCTTTGTTTTTCCTTTTGTACTTTCTGTTGTTGTTTGTGTTTTGTCATGTCAACTCAAAATTCTGACCAGATTTGGCTTTGATTGCTTGGATGACATAGTGATAGTGGAACTAATTATAAAAGATTTATTGCACAGGGGAGGACTTCAGTTGCCTTTAATTCTCTTTCTTATAGTAATAGAGTTTGAATTCCCTTTGGTTTTTTGCGGTTTGCTAAAAGAATGCAGGAATGTAATTTTAATGGTACATGGTTTTGGATCGTGTGTGTATGCATAAATAGATTTTTGAGGATTTTTTTTTTATTATTATTTTTACTATCAAAAGTGGATAAAATAATTTAACATGTTTAAGCCAAATCATTTGCTATTTATACTTTTTCTATTTAGTTTCTACTGCATTGGTTAATTGATCGGTAAAGCAAGGTGGTATGATTGTGTTTTGACACACACACACACACGTATAATTGATCGGTAAAAAGCCAAGGTGGTATGATTGTGTTTTGACACAAAACACAACACGTATATATATATATATATATTTATATTATATATATTATATATATTTATATATATATATATATATATATATATATATATATATATATTTGTTAATTATTTGATAATCAACATGAAAATATGAATACCTAATAGTACTAAGTTATATATTTGTTAATTATTTGATATCAACATGAAATATGAATACCTATAGTACTAAGTATAAGCATTTAAATGCAAAATAACTCTAAATCAAATTAGTGTACATAATTTTTTCTAGAAAAAAATTTACATGATTTCATAAATAGTATATTTCATATATGTATAAATAGCCATGCACGAAGCGCAGATCAATGACTAGTTAAAACTATAAATAAGTATAAATTTAAAAATCTATAGCATATGCTAATCAAACGGTATTTGGTTAGATCATCTCATTTATGTGAGAAGTGGAATCTCTCGAATTTGAATTCTCTCGACCATAATTATTTTCAGTAAACCAATTGGAGGATTGCCTCTATTGTGTAGACTGTAGTAGTATTTCAGCTCATTGAGCTTCTAATGAATTAAAAAAAAAAAAACTCTATAAAATATATTAAAACTTCAATCAAAGTAACCCTCTCTTTCATAATTTGCACATGGCTTTCAACTTCTTTTAGAAAACTCAACTTAGGGGTATAAATGAGTCGAGCAGAACTCGAACCTGCTAGGCTCAAAGTTTAGCTCGATACAATTTAGCTTAGCTCGAAAATCAATAAGCCTGAAAATTTTAGGCTCAAGCTCAACTTGAGCCTCGAGTTCAACTTAGAAAATTTTAAGCTGAAGCTTGAGTAGTTTAACATAATATTATATATATGTATATATAAAAGCTCTGATAAGGAGCTTTCAAGTTAAACATTATTAGGCCTGAACTCGACTTATTTGCTAAATGAGCAGGCTCGAGCTCGATTCGAGCTAAGATTTTTCGAACTCTTTTCGAGCCGAGCTCTAATAGTTTACGAGTTAACTCGAATCATTTACACGTCTAGCTCCACCATTTAAATTATAAAAAATTATAAATATGTCCCCATATTATATTGAAATTAATTACTTTGTCTGCATAATTTTTAAAATACATTATTTTGTCCCTGTCACATCCATATTTTCTAAACATGTCATTAACATGCAATAAATCATTTTGAGTATAATTACATATTATTATGATTTAATTATGGTTTTGGCGAATTACAGAGCTATAAGGGTATCTTAGTAATTTGTCATGTGTAGAGACTGTGTTTTGATAAAACAGTGCAATTTATGCTGGACAATCAGAATTTATATTATACATGTGTGTAGTGTCAAATTTTAGCCATCCGATTGAAAAAGACCAAATTAAATATACACTATTCTATAATAAAGACAAATGTGCACCTATGCATTATTTACCCAATGGTTTAAGACCAAATTTTATGCTTTAACTACCGTCCAAAGACCAAAAGATATTATTTTAAAAAGATTCCTTATCCCAAATCCTACAGTTAATAATCTTGTATGCAACCTATTATCCTATGGTCTTAAACTAATGCATTCAATTAACCAAAAGACAAAACAAAACCACTCATTTTGTTGCAGTCCCAAAATCAACGGACCACTCTTCTCCTCTTTCTATCTCTCTCTTTTCTTTCTTTTTCTTCTTCTTTCTTTCTCCTCTTTCTTCTCTTCATCACCATAACCGAACCGCCTCCTTCTCCCTGCTCAAACACTTATGTTTCTTCACCAAAATAAGATATTATGGAGAATTAAAGGCATATACCACGCTTTTGAAGTTTATTTTGTAAGATCGAACATTTAAGAGTAAGATTTTTAAACATTTTTATTTCTTTGTCTTTTTTCTCTCTTCAAACCCTTGTATAATTTCATTCTCCATGGCTAGTCTTGCATAAAACATGTCATTTGCATATAGCATAAAAAATATTTCATTTTCATTTTTATTTTAAAGCTCCTCATTTTTCCTTGATTTAGAGGGAGAGACCTCCAAATCCAAGGGAAAGGAGCAAATTGGAGCATAAAAAGATTGAGGTTTGTGATTATTTTCCTTATTTTAGATATTCTAGGAATTTATGTTTGATTTCTTTGTTTACATGCTTCAAGACTTAACTTTTGAGTTATAAATAAGTTGATCTATGCTTTAAATGTTCAATATTTGTAAATATGTGCATTGTGTAAATTTTTAGTGCATGAGTGTTGATATGGCCGAACCTAATAATGATTTTTTTCTTAAAAATTTATGTTAGTTTTTAGTGATTTTATGCTTAAATCTACATGTATGAATGTTGTAGAAGCTAAATATGGATTTTTTTTTTTGAAATTTAAATATTGCTAAACCTTATGGTATTATTTTTATGATGTTTAAATATTATTTTGTGCATGTGATATGTAAATATTATAATGAGATGTTAAAGATAATAAAAGGATAATTTTAATAAATTATTGGACTTGATATGTAAAAGTTATATGGGGATAGAATTTATTTTGGATACCAAATAATATTTCATGACTCATGGACTTATTAGGACATGTTCCAAGGACTATGGAGAAATTTCCCTACGCTTAAGGATGATTTGGACAAAAAGAGAACTTTAAGGACCATTATGACATTTTGTAAGGATCCAAATGCAATTTGCATTAATTATGAACTAAAGAACAATTTGGGACTTAATTAAGGACCATCATTATAAATTGGACCGTTAAAAGGGATTAATTGTGGACTAGGTATAATTTAATATACCATTAGTCTATTTATTCCAAGTGGGATCCATTTATAATTGTTAAGGACTCCCAAGGGCCAAATTGTAATTTAGACTTAATTAAGTTGATGATTCATTAGGATTAGTGATAGTTTAGTAGTAGTAATAAATTAATTGGTTACTAGCAATTTAATTAAGCGGATAGGTAGTTGATCGGTGACATCTAGCTTAATTAGGTACTTAATTGGTAAATAATAGAAATAATAAAATAATAGGATTTTATGACTACTACATCAATTAGGTAGCTAATTAGTATAATTTAAGAAGCTAAAGAAATATTGGGTTTAAAAATCCTCTTAGATCCACTTAAGTCTCAATTATGAGTACAGTAGAAATAACAGAAATATGAATTAATAAAATGGTGATATACTATGTTAAAAATTAGTGCATTGGGAATTGTGTTATGGTCTTGGAAATTGTGCCTACTAGTGAATTACGAATGACTATGTGAAAATATGCTATGCTTATGAATTTAATTGGATGACATGAATTTATGTGCCATTGAAAATATGCTATGCTTATGAATTTAATTGGATGACATGAATTTATGTGCCATGGTAGAATATTTTAAGAGATAAAATATTTTTTATGAATATATGTTATGGATTTATGCAATTATATAAGAATTATGATTAATTAAGTACGATTATTTGATTTTTGAGTTATTTATGAAAATGAATTTATGATAGAATTTTTAGTATGGAAAAAAATGATTTTTGTGAATAAAAAAAATTTATGAAAGAGAATATTTTTCGGACTGTAATAAAATATTTCAGTGTAATTATGAGACCGAACATTTTATTTATGACAACTGATATGTATGAATTATGAAATGAATTAATTACAATTAATATCTTATCGGTCTTGGTCTACTTGGTTGAATCAGTAGTTGTATAGAGGTATGACATGTGATAGGAATACAGTATTGTCTACATGTGACACGCAGTATCTTATAGGGGCTAACGAATCCCATTTTATCTAACGAATCCCCATTTTATGCAGCTAGAACAAATTCCGAAAATGTTTAAAAGGGGCATAACAAACCCCAATTTTTTGGAATATTAACCATTTGATTTCGACTGACGGGTCATATGATATTTATATGCGGCTTTCGGCCGTAAGTTTATAAAGGAATTCTCTATTCTGCTATTTGATTCTTCTAATGTATGCTAAAAAGGCCTAAATAAAAAAACCCGTAGTTTTCCATAATTAATTAAATAAATATTATGTTGTTTTTTATGAAGAATATGCTGATTCTTCTAAGTATGCTAAAGGCCTAATAAAAAACGTAGTTTTCATAAATTAATTAAATAAATAATTATGTTGTTTTTATGAACATATGCTGATTTATGTGATATCATGATTAAGTATGTCTAATTTAGTAATACATGATTATTGGATTTAATTAAGCATACTGACTATAAATATTTGTATTATGCGTGTGAAATATGATATAGCATGATTATGATAAAATGTTGTGTATGATAATATGTGATATTATGATTGCTTATGTGTATTTCCCTGCTATAAATGGGAAATGAGCACCACTAAACTTTATGCTTAGCGCGTTGACTTGTCACGCGTAGGTTGCTAATTCGGGATAGGTGATCCATAGCAACATCAGACTATTTAGAAGCCCCTTTATTCTACGACAGTCAGTTTGTAAACAATTTCTCTTTTATTTCAGTCTTCAGGAAAAATCTAGGGGCATGTAAATATAATTAAGACACTAGAATTTTTTTATTTAAGTCAAAATGTTATGAACTAAATATTTGGAACAACAGTTTCAGAGTCAGAATATTTTATGGCATGTAATGAATATCTTAAATGCTTTCAAATAAAAGGAACTGATTTATTTTTGTGTTGAGTTTTTATGAGATGTGTTGGATGATGGGTTGCAAATGTGGAGTTTGTTTTGGAAAAATAAATTTGAGAATGTAGTTGTGTTGTGGACAGATTACAAAAGTGTTTTAAATATTTTTCTGTATTTTTGTGATACTGAATATATAGGAAAAAATCTTGCATTTTTTCTGTAGGATTTCTCTGAAAATTTTTCTAAGTCATTTTTATAAAACTAAAAGAAACGTTTTTAAACTGTTCAGTATTAAGCATGCTAGTTTAATACTTCGGTGTTAAACCTAATGTGGCTCTTAAGATCTTGTTTTATGAAATCGGATTTTGGGTGTCATATTTAGTGGTATCAGAGTATTAGGTTAATTGATTCTAGGATTTAACTTGTTTTAAGATATAATAAGAGTCTAATTAATTTACATGCCCTAAGAGACTATTAAGGAATATTCCTCTGATGTTGTATCTTGTGGATCTTTATGGTTGTAGGCTCATTGGGTTAGGATGTCTGTGTCAGGCTCCTAAGACACTGTGGACGAGGAGGCAGAGAGCTATGATCCACCCATTCCTCCTGTTGCACATGTTGCTACTGTTCCTATTGGTTCGACTGATCGCCGTGCTCCCAGATATGGTTAGGATGCATTCCTCCAACAGATGGCTGACATACTGAGGCAGGCTGTTGGTGCAGCTCCTCCAGTTTATGTTCCTGCTCCCAAGCCACCGATTGAGAGGTTGAGGAAATATGGGGTTGTCGAGTTCAAAAGCCGAAAGTCAAATGATGCGTCTGTTGCAGGGTACTGGTTAGAGAGTACTGAGCGAATCTTCAAGCAAATGTAGTGTATTCCTGCTGATTGCCTGATATGTGGAGTATCTTTGCATAAGGAGGAAGCGTACCAATGGTGGGATACAGTTTCCCAATCTGTTGATGTCCATAGAAGGACATGAGACTTCTTTCTATCTGAGTTCAGGAAGAAGTATGTTGGAGATTTATATGTGGAGCAGAGGAAGACTGAGTTCATGGAGCTTCGACAGGGTAGGATGACTGTTTCAGAGTATGAGAGAGAATTTGTCAGACTGAGTAGGTATGCTAGAGAGTTGGTGTCCTATGAGGAGGAGAGTTGCAAGAAGTTTAGGAAAGGCTTGCACGACGTTTGAGGATGCATTTGGTAGCTCACCATCACACTGAGTTTTCTACTCTAGTATTTGCTACACTGGAACTCGAGGAGGTTAGGACTGACCAGCAAAATAGGAGATCTAGATCCCAGTAGTTCAAGAGACCTCAGAGTCAGTCAGGTAGTTGATTTCATAGCCAATTGGAGGATAAGATGCAGAGGTCACTTCAGCCATTAGGGTGTAGCCCGACAGAGGTCACGGATATGAAACTTCATCTTTTAGATCTGCTGTGCAATCGACTTCTGTAGCCAGTACCGGAGGGTCTGGTCGGAGTGAGTATCCTACATGTGCCCATTGTGGTAAGAGACATACAGGTGAGTGTCGTAGAGTCACAGGTGCTTGTTTCAAATATGGTTCTATAGATAATCTATTCAGAGATTGTCCAATGGACTCTACTACCACAGTTCTGCCTCGGTCAGAGAGGTATGCTCCAGCTGCATCTAGAGGCAGAGGTGGAGGTCGTACAAACTCAGTGGGTACAGTTGGGCAGAGATTATCAAATTAAATTGATGGAATTAATAATGTATTTAGAAAATTAATTTATTAAACTAATTTAATTAGATTTATTTGTAACTTTTTTTTTGAAAAATATAATTCATTAATTATAATATCAAACATCATAAATAAATCAAATATTATAATTTTATTTAGAATAAACTCTCACAAAGAAAGGACAAAAAACTCCAAATATGGAGACAACAACAATAAAAATCAAAATAGATATGCTACAGGGTAATAAATCTGAGTTTATTAAGAGATTAAAAGAGAGAGAGTATCAGTTGAATCCAAGAAAGAATAGAAGGTATTGTCCACCACTGATCAATATCAGTAACCCCAAACTAAATTAGGATTAGACAATTAGAAAACGACAGCCTCAAACTAAAATTAGGATTAGACAATAAGAGAAAAAAGGGAGAGAGTTTGAATTGATTGTTACTTTGTTTCTAACAATTTGAATGTGAGTGCAGGCGTGCATAGGTGAAAATATCTATCAAATTTAGTAGAAAAATTTTCAATTATATATTTATATAATTATACCAAATGCATAAATATTATTATTTAAGTTATATAATAACAAACAATGTTGATATTTTCAAACTTTAGGATTATTAATTACTAGTATTGATACGTTCAAACTTCAAACTTGCTTTTAAAATCAAAGATTAATCTCAAATATCTTTGAATCACAGTGAGATTTGAATTCAAGATTGAAAGTGCAACTATTATTTCATGGAAACTTGTTAATAGTGTACCTATAGGTTGTGACTTGGTTGGCAATGCAGTTCGGACACGTGGAAAGAGCCTCGGGTTCGATTTTCACTAAACACACCTGTAGGGAGAGGTGAAGAGTCTTAATTGTGACTAACCCCTTAATTTTTAAGTCAAGTCGGTATATCGATAGATGTAATGGTCTACGTGTACATATATAGAGACAAAGCCTAAAGGAAACAAAATATATATCTTATTTTTGTTTTGTTTTGTTTTTCTTTCTTCAGGACACCAAATTAGTCCTGTTTTAAATTCCACTATACTTTCAACAAATTACAGCTGGAGCTTCCAATCAATATACACAGCTTCAACTAGTTTGTCCTTGATTCACCGTGACGAAAACCCTAGCCTCTACATCAACATCCGACTCGATTACAACCCGATTTTCCGATACATTTCTTAAAGCATAATTAGGAAAAGAGTTTCCAATTGCACGAAATGAATACTGAACATGATTAATTAGATCAGGAAATAATAGAACTGGACTAAAATCAACGGTCCATGATGTCCCATTCCCTTGCACACTTTCTCTAGCAACCGTAGCCCTTAAATTCATACCCCTGACATTATTCCTATCCACAATAACTTGATCAATGTCCTTAAAAGAACCATTTGATTCATCCAATTGAACAATATCGATTCCCTTATTATTCCCTGAAAATGTATTATCGACAACGGTGACCCCTTTCGCTACTCCATTTATTGATTTTAGGACAATAAATCCATCTCCGAGAAAAAAACTATTAGTAATTGTTAGTTGGACAGGGTCTTCAGCAATAATTCCATTATAATCCAAATAACAATTAACAATTCTGGTTTGTGTCAAGTTAGGCAATTTTAAATAAATTCCTGTACCACCAAATCCTGTAGCTTTGTTATAACAATGTACCCCAGACAATGTGTTGCCTGGACCTGAAACCATTATTCCTATTGCAGCTGAAAAGATAACAACATCGGTCACCGCATTGTCGTTACCCATCAAATTTATTCCAGTGCCTGAGAAATTCCGTTCACCTGGATCGCCTCCGGCGGTGATGTGCTGGCCGAGAAATGAATTTCTGATATAGGTTTCATGACCCCTTTGGACTAAAATTCCATTAGTGTTGAAATGTGTAATGTAACAATTGTCTATGGTTGTTCTAAGTGAATTAATAACTGAAATGCCTCCGCCTCTAAAATTGCAATCTAGCATTAGGTCCTTGAGAGTTATGTACTCATAATTATAGGAGGAAGAAGAGGATGTTGTGGAAGATAAATCTATAAGATACCCATCTGTCGGAAAATCATCCGAGGCTAGCAATGTGCCTCCACTAATCTGTTTAATCAAAATAAAAAATAAAAAAAAAAGAAAAAAGTCAGCTATTTTGTATTTGAAATTCATATAATACGAAGAAAAATTAGTGAATTTTTGAAATTTCCACAGAAATTACATGTAATTTCATGGATTATTTTTGCCGGAATCTACTAAAAACGGAAATTAAAGTCATTTACAAATGTCAAAAACTATTCTTTTAAAATATCGATTCGAGTTTTTTATCTCATATGGTCTGTATAAATACTTTAAAAGGTTTTTATAGTCTATTAACTCATCTAGTTTCAACACTAAATTTTTAAATTTGTTTGAATTTCTGTAGTTTGGACCTTTAAAAACGAATTTTTGAAAGAATTTATTTAACATGGACCTTAGATTTCTTTTTTTTTTTTTTTTTTTTTTTTTTTTTTTTTTTTTTTTCTTTTTTTTTTGAAAACGATGGCTTGATTGTGTCTCTGGGTTTTTTGAGAACTAGTTGGCTTTTTATATGGTCTATTATCTTTTATTATATATTTTATTTATCTTTAATAAGAAAAAGTTAGTAAATGAACTGCAACTAGCTAGTCATCTAAACATTTTCTAACTTCAATAATTAGATTAGAAAAAACCGTTTGCTAATATTTCATTTTTTTTTTTTTTTTTTTCTTTCTTTTTTAAGGGAAAACGTGGACCTTAGATTGAATAGTCACAATCTGGGTTTCTATTAGACTAGTTGGCTATCTATTTGGCCACTTTTCAAATTACTTAATATAGAAAAAGTTAGTATGAACTGCACTAGCTAGTCATCTAAACATTTTCTAACTTCATAATTAGAATTAGAAAAAACGTTCTAATATTTCAAAATTGCAATTTTAGTCCACATAGGTACATATCGAGAAGTCTGTCCTGCCACGTGTATATGCAAAATTTTTCTTATTTGTTAGAAACTGAGATTACATAATTTTTTCCATTGAAGAATCTTAAGTATTAAATTTTCTTTTTTTTTTTTTTTTTACTTAAAAAAATTTACATGTTGAGAATTTTTCCGTCTTAATTTTTAAAAATCAAATTATAGCAATTTATTTCCATTAAAAGTTCAGATGTACCAAAAAGAAAACTACCTGTACGAGTTCAAGTGATGGCAGTTGGTAGTTTGGTAGATGGATACATTTTTAAAAAATTACAAGAGTAGAATATATTTTGTATATACATATATATATATATATAGGAATCAATGGAGAGCGTACCATAAGATTTCCTGCTCCAGCAGCAGGCAATTGCAGAGGTTTAGAAATCCTGTAAATCCCTCCTTCAAGATTAATACGCGCACCTCCAAGATTTATGATTCCATTCATTAACAAAAAATCTTTAGAACCACTTTGAAAAGCAGCTGCTATTGCTTTTCCAAGTGCGTCTGTGCTGTCCATTTTCCCACTTGGATCTGCTCCGTACGATGTAATCTGATATACTCTTGCCTGGTCCACCTGTCCCACCACCAAGAAACCAAGAATCAAGATTTGTATGAAAAGCAAGAACTATCCAAAAAGAACAAGATTAAATGCATAATTATCATAAAAAGGTTTCAAGCAAAAAGAAAGTTTCAAGATTAAAAAAAAAATGTAAAGTTTATGTATTATATACCTGTGGTGATGGAACTGGAGCA
This sequence comes from Jatropha curcas, assembly GCF_014843425.1. Next base: position 7,871,396 of record NW_023590789.1, on the reverse strand, counting down.
GAAATAGTAGGAGATGGAGATGGAGATGGAGATGGAGAGGAAACTAATTCGCGATGGATTAAAGAAGACTTAAGAGATTGCAATTTTCGAATTTGTCCATGGTAATGATGATCAAATGGTGGTGATTCTCCATTAACATGGATTATGATCAAACTTATAAAAGAAATAAAGAAAAAAACCAGAGGTTTTGTTTGGATTCTTGTGTCCATTTCTTGCTATCTTCTTCTTTCTACGTTACAGAAAGAGGTTGTTGAAGAAAAGGCATTATATACAACAAGGGAGAGGGGGAGAGACAGAGAGAGGAAGAGAGAAACTAGGATATGGACATGGAAAGAGGAAGGTCTAACTATATGATTTGATAAGAAAATGGGACATTTGAGTTTTCATTTTTATAAAGGATCATACAAAGAAGCACATCCTCCTATTCTTTTGGTCTCTTTTTAATGTTGGGTTTCTTGATTTGTGAAAATTTTCTTCTGTGACAGAAAAGTAAGCAACTTACCAACTTCTTACTTTTGGGACCTTTACAAGTTTGACATTGTGTAAAAGGTATAATTTTTCTAAGTATAAAGCGCATCTATTCGTACGGCAGTTGGGCCTTTTGGTATTGGAGACGGAATATCTTTTAATCGAAGATTACTTCATTTTCACACAACTTAATTTGGCCGGCTTATTAAAAAGAAACAAGAGATGTTATGATGCTAGCTTCCAAATGGAGCTTAATTTTGTTCTTGTATGATGATTTTTCTCATTTTTATTGATTTTTCTTTGATTTGATACCTCTCCTTTTTAATTTGGCTTTAATGGCGGATTAGAAATTAATAAATGGTTGGAGAAGTTGGGTAGGTTACAAGGGTGGCCACGGTTCCGGAACTGCCGGTTTCGGTTCCGAAACCGAGCCGAAAATTAATGGTTTTCGTTATGGTTTAGAATCAAACGGTTCCGGTTCCTCAATGGTTCTAAAATCAACGGTTCCGGCCAGTTCTCTGGCCGATTTTTCGACAGTTTCGGACCTGTTCTGGCCAGTTTTGGACGGTTCCAACCTATTTGAGATGGAACTAGAATCGTCGGTTTCGACTGGAGCTGGAACCGCCGATTCACGGTTCTAAAACTGGTGGAACCGGAACCAAACCGATTTGGACCGGTTCTGGTTCTGGTTCCCACCGGTTCGGAACCGATGGTTCTGATTTCGAAAACCGAATCTTGGCCACCCCTAGTAGGTTATGAAAAAAGTTTTAATTTCATTCCGACAGCAAAAACAAATTTTTGGCTAAATATATTAATTTGCCCTTAAAGTTTACGTGTTTAATATCGTGACATCCTTAAGTCTGTGATGATGTATCATGGCCTTGAAGTTATCAATTTTAATAACAATTATGCCTCTTGCCACGTTGGTGAAGCATGCATGAACATCAAATGCGCAAGAGAGGTGACAGACCGTAAATGCTACCAACGTGAGCTTCTTCTTTCTCTTCATCTCTAATCAAAAAAAATATCCCTCTTTAGTATTTAATCAAACACAAGATGAGAATCTCCAAAAGCCAAAGCAAGAACGAAAATTCAGAAATCAAATAACATCAAAAAGAAAAAATTGTGCTCACGCATTCTATCAAAGCTAATCCTAAACCTTTTGTGCTAAAAAGTTCCTAGATATAGTTTATAGAAATTAAGAAATCTCTTAGGATCTATGCAAACTCTTACAACATATAAAGAAAAAGAGACATGTATTGAGAAAGAGAAATGATTTCGAAAGGGATTACTTGCAGATTGAAGATTGAAAACTCTTGCAACTTCTGTAAATTGATTTGTTTCTGTTGTGTTTAAACATAAACACAAAACACATACATATATATAAATGTGGCATTAATAAAAATTAACAATATTAGTCTACTGATTTTTAGCCTTGAGTTTGTGAAGAATTATCCCATTATCTTGATTTTTAGTAAAGATATTCTTCTTTGCAATTTATGATTTTTCTTCCTTTATAAACTCTAATTTTGCTTTCTTATTTGACTCTAATTTTATTTCCTTATTAGCCTCCCTCAAGGTGAAGACGGATTGTAAATAAAGCCACATCTTGCTGTGAAAGAAAAGAAAGGATGCTCTCGCAAAAGGCTTTGCAAGAAAATATGCAATCTGATGTGAAGATGGCACAAATCGTGTGATTATATTACCCGTGGCTACTTTTTCTCGAACAAAATGGAAATCTATTTCCATGTACTTTGTCCGAGCATGAAAAAGAGGATTAATGGACATATGTAGAGCATTAAGATTGTCACAAAATAATTGAGGAGGATGAGTTAAAGAAATAGACATTTGGATTTTGGACGCAGGGGCAACAGATCACATTGGCAACTCAATTTCTCTATTTACCTCTTATAAAAGCATTAAACCTATGAAAGTCAGATTACCTAATGACAGCTTTGTTATAGCCCATCACTTAGGAACAATACACTTTAGTAATGATTTTTACATCATTGATGTTCTCTGTGTTCCTGAATTTAGTTTTAATCTCATTTCAGTAATTAACAAAACTTATCAAAACCTTAAATTGCATCTTACACTTACAAGGTGATTATTGTTTCATTCAGGATCCCAATACCTTTAACATGATTGGATCAGCTGAAGTTAGAGATGCTTTGTATGTCTTGCAAATTTCTTCTCAATCCATTTCCTCTGAAGTTGTTTCTGTCTTCACAATTCCCTCCACAACTGTACAAACAATCTCTCCTCTTAAACTTTGGCATTTTAAATTAGGGCACCCCTCCACCACTAGACTTGCTACACTACATAAACACTTCCCTTTTGTTTCCTATAATAATGATGTAAACAAACCTTGTGATGTTTGCCAATTTACAAAATAAAAGAAGCTTTCTTTTTCTCGTAGTAATTTGTTACTAATACTGTCTTTGAATTACTACATGTTGACGTATGGGAACCTCTCTCCATGATAGGTGTCGAGACCACCAAAAATAATTCATGCTCTTCCTATTCTAAGTAATTTGTAGATAGAATGAGAAGGGTCGAACCTTAGGGACTAGTTTTGATTAAATCTTTCAATAACCAAAACATAAAATAATAAAAATAAAAATGGGGGATTTGTAGTAGAGAATGAATCAACAATTACAATAAGTAAGAATTCAATAAAAGAAACAAGTTTAAAATCAATAGGAGATGAATTCAGTCAAAAGCAATTCTTAGTACGAAATTCACTTGATTGATCATTGATTCTAAGATAACTCAATAATTTCAAGCAATAGATAAGTTATAATCTTTGAACAAGCGTCGCCAATCAATCTTTCCGTATTATTAGATTAAACAAGACAAGCGCTATGAATAGTCCCTAACTAGCAAACAATCCTAAACAAGTGATAGAGCTTAATTTGCTAATAGTAATAAAAATTAGAAAGACCCTGCCCTAATTAACAAACTCTACAAGCGAGGTTCATTTAAACTAGATTATGAATTTTTCATAATATAATCCAAAAGTCTCGTTACAATCAAATTATATTATTTGCTACTTGATTCAACTTAACTAAACAATTATGGATTTAATCTTGTTGATTAGTTATATGCTATCCTATTAAGTTGACCAACTGGCCACATTGAACAAACAATAAGATAACAATGGAGATGGAGTTTCTCATATATGCAGAAAAATAGACAAATACTGATGGAATTAAAGAAGAAAATAAATAAATTATGATCTCATAATCATAGAAGAACTTCTACTCCGAATTCAACCTTTGACTGAAAACAAAATATTTAGCCACTCATGGCCATGGAGAAAACACAAAGGAAAGTAAATCCTAAAATAAATGTTGTTTCTAAAGATGAGAAAGAGATTTCCTCCTCAATAAACTTAATGTCCTATTTATAACAAGGGAAACGAATACCAAGCTAGGAAGATAAAACCTAAATATCTTTAGAAAATTCAATAATTAAAAGAAAATCTAATATTCAAATCTGAGTATTTCCTAATCCCTTAAATGATGGATCAGCTGCTTTAAATGATTTCCTTCTAGCTAGCAAAGCATCTCAATCCCAATCAGCTCTGGATATGCCTCCCACTAAGCTTGCCCAAACTTAACTTGAAAACTTCTAGAGGGTTTTGGACCTGCTTTGGATGCATCCCCCGCTGAGCTTGCCCAAGCCTAACTTGAAAATTTCCAGGAGCATCTTAGAAGTTCAGCTCCAGCTTGGTAAAGTTCTTCAAAACTCCAAGAATTAGCCTCCAAAACTCTTTTCCAATAGCATAATCTATGGAAAATATGAAAACCAAATGAAACTTTTCATTTTATACCAAAAAGTAACCATAGATATTATTTAAACAAATAATATTTTATGCTAAATTAACTATTTAGCACTTCATCACATCTATTCATGGTCACAAATAATTTTTTGACACTAGTTGATGATTATTTAAGGCATACGTGGATGTATCTCATGAAAACTATGGCTGAAACTAGATCTTTATTGCAGAACTTTATACACCTAGTAAAAAACAATTCAACACAACAATCAAAATCATTAGAAGTGATAGTGGCCCTGAATTCCTTATGATAAATTTTTATGCCAAAAAGGGAATAGTTCACCAAACCACTTATGAGGAAACTACACAACAGAATGGCAAAGCTGAGAGAAAGCACCAGCATATTTTGAATGTCACTAGAGCCTTAATGTTTCAATCACACCTACCCCAATCATTTTGGTCTTATGCTGTCTCCCATTCTATGTACCTCATTAATAGGATTCCTAGCCCTAACCTTTAAGATAAAAGCCCTTATGAGAAATTTTATAATTCCCTACCTGATCAAACTGAACTTCGAGTATTTGGATCATTGTGCTATGCCTCCACATTATCTCACAATAGAACCAAACTCGACCTTAGAGCCAGGAAATGCATTTTCCTTGGCCTCAAAACTAGTACCAAGGGCTATATTATTATGGATTTGTCTTCAAGAGAAATTTTTCTATCTAGGAATGTCGAATTTTATGAAACCTGTTTTCCCTTTTACAAATCTACACCACCGCTTGACATACGACAATTAAATGGCATCACAAACACCATCTATTCTTTATCACATGATTTTGATTGCACTTCCCCTCCCATACTTGCACCTCAGTCATATATTACTTCACCTCCTTCATCTAGTATACCCTCCACTTTACCCCCTCCTATACAATGACCTAGACATTCTTCTTGAATAAGAAAAGCTCCCTCTTATTTGCAAGACTATTACTTAATTCTATTTCAGTAGCTTCATCATCTGCAGGTACAAAATATCCTTTGTCCTTAATTTTATCTTACAATCACCTGTCCCCTTTATTTTCTACCTTTATTCTTAATATCACTACTTATTCAGAACCCAAAACTTTTGCTCAAGCCAATAAAGATCCCAAATGGCAAGCAGTTATGGTTGCTGAGTTACATGCTCTTGAACAAACCAAAACCTGGAAGTTGGTTGACTTGCCTGCAGGTAAAACCCCCATTGGCTGCAAATGGGTTTACAAAGTCAAACATAAGTCAGATGAAACCATTGAAAGGTTCAAGGCTAGACTTATGGCCAAAGGTTACACTCAAATTGAAGGCATAGATTTTTTGGACACTTTTTCCCCTATAGCTAAAATAAAAACAATTAGATTAGTGCTTGCTTTGGCTTTTATAAATTGATGGCATATTCACCAACTAGATGTGAATAATGCCTTCCTGTATGGTGATATCACAGAGGAAATCTATATGGTTCCACCTTCAGGCCTTTCTCTCTCTAAGGCTAATCAAGTGTGTCTCTTGCAGAAATCACTCTATAGCCTTGAGCAGGCCGGTAGGCAATGGTTCTCCAAACTCTCTCAAGCATTATTACAATCTGGTTATTCACAATCATCAAGTAATCACACTCTTTCTTTCAAGAAACATTATGATTCCTTCACTGCTTTGTTAGTATATGTTGATGACATCTTCTTGACGGGAAATAACATTTCTGAGATTGCTTCTATTAAAGATCATTTGGATTCTTTGTCTAAAATCAAAGATTTGGGTAAATTCAGGTACTTTCTTGGGCTGGAATTAGTAAGATCCCAAGCTGGCATATCCTTATGTCACTGCAAATATGCTTCGGTGCTCCTTTCAAACACAGGTTACTTAGTAGCAAAACCTGCCTCCACCCTTATGGACACTCATCTCAAGCTTGGTTCAAACACAAGCCAACCCCTTCCTAATTCTTCTCTTTATAGGAGATTAATAGGCAAATTATTATACCTCACCGCTACCTGTCCTAACATTACATTTATTGTTAACAACCTCAGCCAATTCCTTTCTAAACCCACTTCTATTCATATGCAAGCCCTACACAGGATACTAAGATATATCAAGTCTGCTCCTGCTTCAGGCCAAGGTTGTTTTTTCCTTCACAATCTACTCCTCATTTAAAAGCCTTCAGTGACTCTGACTGGGCTGGATGCATTGACACTTGTAGATCTGTTTCTAGATTTAGTGTATATCTTGGAGATTCCCTAATCAGTTGGAAATCAAAGAAACAAACCATTGTTTCTAGGTCCTCTTCAAAGGTAGAATACGGGCCCTTGTTGCTGTTACATGTGAGATACAATGGATTAAATATCTTTTAGAAGAGCTTGTTGTGTCCCATCCACAACCTGCTAGTCTCTTCTATGATAACAAATTGGCTTTGCATATTGCTGCTAACCCCACATTTCATGAGAGGACTAAACACATTAAACTGGACTGCCATATAGTTCGTGACAAAATTGCTTCTTGTCTCCTTCACTTGCTACCCATTTCTTCCTCTCGCCAACTTGCTAATATCTTCACAAAAAAAAAAAAAAAAAAAAAAAAGCATATTGCTGCTAACCCCACATTTCATGAGAGGACTAAAACACATTCTGGCTGCCCATATAGTTGCGTGGACCAAAATTGGCTTCTTGTCTCCTTCACTTGCCTACCCATTCTTCCTCTCGCCAAACTGTTGCTAAATATCTTTCACAAAAAAAAAAAAAAAAAAAAAAAAAAAAAAAAAAAAAAAAAAAAAAAAAGCAATACCAGCTCCTGCCTTTAATACCTTTATTCTCAAGCTGGGAATGATCAATGTTCATTCTCCAGCTTGTAAGAGGTATTAACAATAGGTGCAAACACAGACAATTCCATCAAAGAAGCAGTTTAATTTATAATCAATTATACAGTTGTATAAGTTAAAGTAATTAGAGAATCAGTTAGAAAAGCTTAACAGCTCATCACAGTTAGTTTCTTTTCCGCCAAATGTACTTTGTATATAATCTAGCCTGTTGTGATCAATAATACATAACTCTCATTTTTCCTCAAAACTAAGATCATTGCAAATCCAACAGATTGGGACAATCATCTTTATGATTCACAAGTTAAGTTGGCTCACCAGTTCAAGAGTAACTGGCAAGCCGATCCAACCCATATATAAGGTTTACAACTCTGAATATAATTGCTAAATTTTGAAATATTGCTATTGAAATATGTAATAGTTTGTAAAACTTACTGTACAAATATGTTATTAAGTACTTTTAATTTTGTTGGTTGTATTTTTTTATTGGTAAATTTAATGACATTATTTTTACTTATTATTATTATAGTTCTTTTTAAGAAACTTGTTGTAAAATCTTGCTATTTAATTACTTTATGAAGCTAATTATATAATTATGTTTGTGACATCCTACTGAGTCGAGTCTTTTCATAGAGTCGAGTTGAGTTCCTACTGAGTCGAGTCAGTTCATAGAGTCGAGTTAAGTCAGGCCGAACCAAACCCGGTTGGGGTAGAATGGGTTTATAAGTGGACTTACTTGAATGAGAGCAAAAGATCAAAGTATAAGGATTATGATTTATTTGCATTAAAAGATCAAGCTTGGGTATTAAGTGGGAACCTATTGACTTTTGAGGTACCATTTAGTAAGTTTTACATAAATTCCTTTATATTAATCATTGATATTTTGGAGCCCACCCGTGATTACCATTTCATTTTCCTTTCTTCATCCTTATCTTCATCTCCTTCATCTCCTTTACTCAAATTCCTTTCTTCTTCTTCTTCAAGTTTATCTCCATCAATTTTAATGGTATTCAAGCCTTAAATTCAACCTTTATTCTATCCAAGTAAGTAAAACTTCTTGAATTTCATAATTGAGTCATTTGGTGATATTTTTAGAGTGTTCATAAGAATTCTTATGTATAGGAGAAGTGAGCTCAAAGGTAGCAGAAAAAGGAAGCTAAGAAGATTTCAAGCTTTTTGAGTGCAGGTTTGATATCTCTTTTAATTTACCACTTTCCTTGTATGAGAACTTGTGTGGTGTGTTGATAATGAGGAAATATGTTGCTTAATGTTGAGTCAGAGGACTGGAAATGGTGAGAAAGCATGGGATG